>CAIGQQ010027469.1:24407-46538 GCA_903798035.1 Danio albolineatus
CGTTTTCTTCCGTTGTGTTTTCAATAACTTGCTGCGCGTTTTCTTCCATTGTGTTTTCAATAACTTGCTGCGCGTTTTCTTCCATTGTGTTTTCAATAACTTGCTGCACGTTTCTTCCGTTGTTTGTGTTGTGAGAATTTGTAACAGGTGGGCTGTCAAATTGATGAAGATGGTTTCTTAATCTGCTGGTGTTTTTTGTTATTGCATGTGCTTTCTTAAATTGCAGCGCGTTAAGCTCTCTTGTGAGAATTTGTAACAGGTGTGCTGTCAAATTGATGAAGACCGTTTCTTAATTTGCTGGTGTTTCTTGTTATTGCATGTGCTTTCTTAAATTGCAGCGTGTTAACCTTTCTCGGCCACCGTAGTTCTGTCATCATTTACACTGCAAAAAAAAATTTCTTTGTTTTATCTTTTTCTAGTCCAAATATGTACAAATTCATAAATCAAGAAGTGTCAAGTGAAAAACTGTCTTGTTTTTAGAAATAATATGTCAAAATTAAGTGGTTTTTTCTTGAAAACAAGCAAAGTGATCTTCCAATGGGGTAATCAAAACAAACTTATGTCAAAGGGAAAATTTTGATTTTATTTAATTTCTTTTAAACACAGAGGAAGATATTTAAAAGAAAACTGGAAGTCGGTGTCCATTGACTTCCATATTTGCTTTTCCTACTATGGAAATCTAGGGTTTTCAGCTTTGTTTGATTAATGTTTTAGATGTTGTTTACCTAAAATGACCTTGGCTTTTTCAAAATAAAATAAAACAAATAAAATTTTGCATCAGCAAACACTGTTCATTGCGTAAAGCAACTGTTTCTGAAAAACGACTTGGTTTAAATGTTAAATTCAAACACTTTGTTTTATTTTTTAGAAATACATTCATTCATTCATTTTCTTTTTCAACTTAGTCCCTTTATTAATCTGGGGTCGCCACAGCGGTATGAACCGCCAACCAATCCAGCATATGTTTTACGCAGCGGATGCCTTCCCAGCCACAACTGAACACTGGGAAACACCCATACACTCTTGCATTCACACACACAGCGGAAAATTTAGCTTACCCAATTCACCTGTACCACGTGTTTGAACTTGTGGGGGAAACCCATGCAAACACAGGGAGAACATACAAACTCCACACAGAAATGCCAACTGCCCCAGCTGAGGCTCGAACCAGCGACCTTCTTGCTGTGATGCAATCGTGCTACCCACTGCGCCACCGTGTCGCCCGTTAGAAATACAGCATACCACAAATCAGTCATGTTGTCTCAACAACAATCCATCAAGTTAAATTAAACTGAAGTGGATTGAACATAATACAACGAAGCAGCAAGATATATTAAGTGTTCAGTGGATAGACAGAAATCACAACAATTTTGTTTTCCAAAGACACATGCATGTTTCTAATGGATATGGATCAAAACAAGGGTGAGTATACAGCAGAAAGGTCATCAGCTTTGTTTCCATTAACCCTTTTTTATGCACATTTTGGAAAATTGCAAAAAAATAAAAGAAATCAATAATCGAATCAGCAAAATATGCAAAGATTTTTATAATGCACATAAAAACATATACATAAAAACATATGTCTAATTTTAAAAAGAAAAACAATACTTAAAGTTTCAAATTTGTTTCTAAAATTTCTAAACTAATGGAAACACTCACGTTCCTTCAGCTTATTCCCAGCTTTATCAGGGGTCGCCACAGTGGAATGAACTTACTTTGGTTTTACACAGCAGATGCCCTTCCTGCCACAATCCAGCAATGAGAATACAACCAACAGTGCTGGGAAACACCCACGGACTCTTATATATTTTTTCTTTTTTTTTTTTGCACAAGAAAACAAAAGTATTTAAATAAATAAAAGAAAAAAAAAATCAATTACATTCAACAGATGCTAAACTACAATTTCAAGTGAGTAATGACAAATGAAAAAATCACACACACACACCATTAAATAAAATTAAATCATACAATACAATAGAAATCTTACAAAATTACAAAACAATATTAAAGTGATTCCTAATGCACCCTGAATCTAATCGAGCATTTCGCTCTACTTGAAAACTTGAAAACTGATGAGTAAAATTAATGAACATTGAAAATCAATGAACCTGTGAATTTACTTTAAAATGCCTTCTGAAATTATCTGGCATGCTTACATAAAGACATTCATTCATTCATTTTCTTTTCGGCTTAGTCTCTTTATTAATCTGGGGTCGCCACAGCGGTATGAACCGCCAACTTATCCAGCATTTGTTTTGAGCAGCGGATGCCCTTCCAGCCGCAACCCATCTCTGGGAAATACATAAAGACATATATTTGAAAAATGTTAATTTCATAGATGGAAAGAAGATGAAGTTTCTGAAAAACAAATAGTGGATGGAGTAAACAAATTTGATTGAGTCGCAATCATCGAAGAGTAGTAGAGAAAGTACAAGCCCAAACTACAATATGAAAGAAATAGATAAATTAAACTGTAGCACAGTGTAAGAAATCATTCTGTTGTAACAAGATGCCTGACCCTCTTTAATATACATGTTCATTTATAGATTTTTCTGCTCTCTAAATCAGCTTGTTCCTCCCAACTGAAGTTCTCACCAATAAAACTCACCCAAAATGTTGTAGTTACAACTTGAGGTACTGCAATAGATTCAATTGTGATTTTAGCTAAATCTTTAGGATATGACTTTTTACCACTAAAAATAATAAAGCGTGATTTTTTTAATATATATTTAGAGATCATTTATTTAAGTTAAACCAGTATGCATAAGCAATTATACCATCATTTGTATTATTCATTCATTTTCTTGTCGGCTTATTCCCTTTATTAATCTGGGGTCGCCACAGCGGAATCAACCGCCAACTTATCCAGCATATTTTTTTACGCAGCGGATGCACTTCCAGCCGCAACCCATCTCTGGGAAACATTCATACACACACACATTCACACTCATACACTACGGACAATTTAGACCTGTACCACATGTCTTTGGACTTGTGGGGGAAACCGGAGCACCCGGAGGAAACCCACACAACCACGGGGAGAACATGCAAACTCCACACAGAAATGCCAACTGACCCAGCCGGGGCTCGAACCAGTGACCTTCTTGCTGTGAGGCGAACGTGCTTCATTTGTATTATCAATAAGCAAATTAGAATTTGGATGAGAAAGAAGTAAGGTTGTATCATCGGCAAACATTACTGGCGTAAAAGTATTAGAAGCATTTGATAAGTCATCTATTTAAATAAGAAATAGTAGCGGTCCAAGTATAGACCCCAGAGTAGATTTGCTTTATCAGAACAGAATATCAGAATACTTTGGAATCCTGCTAGAATATGTTGAATTAAATTTATTACAGGCCGATAGCATTTGCAACTTTACTGGCTAGACGACTTATTTTAATGAATTGGAAGTTATCAGCTCCCTCTTCTTATCGGCAATGGGTTTTTGATTTCCTATGCTCTTACAATGTAAAAGATTCGGTTCGCAATAAAACAAAAGCCAGAACAGTTCCAGAAAGTCTGGAGTCCTTTTCTAAAGTTCTTTAAGGAGACACCTATATCTTAATTGCCTTTTTATTTCCTTTTTTTTCTCTTTTCTCTTTTTTTTTCTTTGTATGATTTATTTATTTATCTTTTTTTATTATTATTATTTTTATGTTATGTGTGTATATTTTTCTGTATATATGTGGTATTTTACCTTTTATATATACTTATATTTAAATATTTAGTGTATAATTATGTTTTCCTGATAATTCTTGTTTGGTGAATTGTATCAGTGTGTATACCTTTATATATCAATATTATGTATATTTAATTGTCTGACCTAAGATAAACCTAATAAAAAAAATAATTAAAAAAAGAATATCAGAATTCACACACTAAGCCAATTTAGTTTATCCACTTCACCTATACCAGAAGTCTTTGGACTGTGAAGGAAACTAACGCAAACACGGGGAGAACATGCAAAATTCTTCTGATCCAGTCGAGACTCAAACAAGCAACCTTCTTGCTAACCACTTAGCCAAAGTGCTGCCAAACGGAAACACGTTTACCAATAAAATTCCATCATGAAAAAAGTCATGTGATTTTTGTTTTAACAGATCACGTTTCAATAGATTATTTTAGATTAATTCTTAAATCCCTCAACCAAAGCCCGTCATCAAAAGGGGTTCGGTATTATTATCTCCCAAAACTGTCTTCAATTCATGTTTAGCACTTTTTACAATGCAGGTTGTGTCAAAGCACTAAACATAGACAAAGAGAAGAGTGTAAAAGCCATAATATTTCAAACACGAGGGACATCCCAGCTATTTGTCTTGAGTAGTCTCGCTCCTCCAAAAGCCACCATGTTTTGTTGCATTTCATTCTGACGCGCGAGTAATGTTCATTCATTCATTTTCTTTTCGGCTTAGTCCCTTTATTAAAAAGGGGTCGCCACAGTGGAATGAACCGCCAACTTATCCGGCATTTGTTTTACGTAGCGGATGCCCTTCCAGCCACAACCCATCTCTGGGAAACACATCCATACATTCCCATTCGCACACATACACTATGGACAATTTAGCTTACCCAATTCACCTGTACCGCATGTATTTGGACTATGGGGGAAACCGAAGCGCCCGGAGGAAACCCACGCAACCACGGGGAGAACATGCAAACTCCACACAGAAATGCCAACTGGCCCAACCGGGACCTGCCCCAACCGGGGATCGAACCAGCGACCTTCTTGCTGTGAGGCGAACGTGCTACTCACGCGCCACCGTGGCGCCGCGCGAGTAATGTAGTATATAATAATAAAATATAATATAAAGTATAATTTTAAGTTTTCCTTTTGATATTTGGTGCCAGAGGAAGTGAGGATTTTGTTCTCTTGGAGTTTGGCAAATGTTTTATGCACTGTTCCAGTTTTAGCATCTTTGAATGGAACATCTATTCAGGTGTGAGCTAATCTAATCATTTCAATGAGCTCATTTTAATATCAAAAAACTTTTTGTACTCTTGTTTCGTAACAAAAATTCCAATTAATGATGACTTAACCCACCTCGTTTTTATCAGTCAGCAAAAATGTTCTTTTCTCCCGCTCTTTGCATCTGTTCCTTCTTTTTCTGTCAGCCTGTTATGTGGACCCACCCCTATTTACATACTTTCTCTCTGCTTCGACATGAACAATCTCTACCACACCCTATACAGCAAACCCAACCACTTCCTCAAAACCCGCCACATTTACACCATACATATCGCATAAACTCTTCGAAAACCATGTCGGTTGTGAAAAATGCTATGTATTGGTGATGTTTGGATCATTGCAATACTTTGCTAAGTGCTCCGTGTTGTTCGTTTTATGAATTTTGACCTCGGCGTAACTTGGCCTCAGGCAATGACAAGGGCAACTACAGTATGTACCTTCGAGCAAATTGCAAGGTACAAAACATTTACTGTTTGCGTCACACCCAGAGCTGTCACAGACTGTTCTCCTACTCGTGTTGACTGATGGCAGTTGTTTTTATGTGAAAGTGCAGGGATGTTATTAATCTTCTATTCATAATTTAAAAGATATCGTTTTATTAGCTATTAACTTCAGCTGTAGCCTACCTGTCAAAACTGGGCAGAAAAATCTTCTTTCTTTAAAATAAAAGTCTAATTCCTTTAAAATAAAATGAAAATCTATATTTTTAGCCTTTATTTTTTATTATTATCAAAATTTTGATTGACGATGTAGTAAATGACAATATGTAGATTTAAAGTACACTCACTTCTACATCAGTCACATGTTATATTAGATGGCAATATATTTTTGGACCATACTATCATATACTATGCTGTCCTCTACTGGTAGAATCTATAAACTGCTTGTGCTAATATTTGGTAATATGATGACTTAGAAAATGTTCTTAGGGATGGCCAGATGAGGCCACACCAAATCTTGGGGTGGCACACACACACAAAAAATAATGAATTGAGTGTAATGTTATATTTTTACGGAAGTCCTACGGAAGTCCTAAGAGGCCATGCATTAAATTATTTTTTCTCTCTTGTTATGTCGTGATCACGAATTAATTATCTCGTGATCTCGACATAACAAGAGAGAAAAAATAATTTAATGCATGGCCTCTTAGGACTTCCGTATATTTTTGTTTCTGGTGAATGAAATAATGTGGTATAAATTAATTTTATTAAAAACTCTTAATACATTGCAATTTATTCCTTGCAATAATTCAGCAAGGACACGTGACGTGCAAGCCAAATTCATTCATTGTCTTGTCGCCTTAGTCCCTTTATTAATCTGGGTTCGCCACAGCGGAATGAACCGCCAACTTATCCAGCATTTGTTTTACGCAGCGGATGCCCTTCCAGCTGCAAACCATCTCTGGGAAACATCCATATACACTCATACACTACGGACAATTTAGCCTACCCAATTCACCTGTACCGCATGTCTTTGGACTTGTGGGGGAAACCGGAGCACCCGGAGGAAACCCACGCAAGCACAGGGAGAACATGCAAACGGGGCGCCTGCAAGCCAAATACAAATCAATATTTAGTTTTAAAATACTTTTCAGGTGTTTTTGAGAGATGCACTTAGGCCTGCTGTTTTGCAAATTTCAATTCTGATCTGAGAAATGTGCTAAAAGTACAGAAAAACTGTAATACCTTTATTCTAAAAGCAACATATACAGGCGTGACTACAACCTACAGAACATGTGCATGATCTTTTTCACGTGATAAATTCAGGATCTTTTGCATTATATTATTTTGATTAATAAATTGCCCTGTATAGTTACTTTTGTTGTAAAATATTTGTTAAAAATTATTAACTGAAGACAACAGTATACAGTAGGCCTATATGTAAAATCATATAGTCACAAAAACTGAAATAAATAAAAACTGAAAAACATCATAAATTCTGTATTAGGAAATATGAACTCATCAGAAATAAAGAAAATAAACCGTAATGCATACATTTTTAATAAATTATTTGATTGTTTAAATACTAAATGCACACATCTTTACAAAAAGCACAATTTTTCGCGGTAGTATTAGAATAAACGCCCATGCAGTGTGATTGGAAGTGGACAAAGGCTTAAGCAATTAAACGGCATGTTTTTCAACTTGATTGTGTCTCTCTTGTTTACCTGTGATCTGATCGAGCAAAAGATGTCTTATTACTCTGTAAACAGGGCAGCATCAGCCATGTTAAATTCGCCGACTCCCTCTGTCACATCTGCGTAGTCATCCTAGCCTTTCTTATAGTAATCTTCATAAACTAGCCCATGTATGGAGCGCAATAGACTTGAAAAGTCAGCGCAGTGCAGCACGCAGGCGCGCAATGAGGAAAATAGATTGCGTCAAAAGGCACTCATATTACTGCGCAATGGCAAAAAAATAAATAAAATAATAGTAATAATATATATATATATAGAGAGAGAGAGAGAGAGAGAGAGAGGGAGATAATAATCCTGATTATTGCTGTTTTTATTTTATTTTTATTACTGTTCTATCCTACAATGTTGATTGTTAAATGTACAGTGTTTTCTGATCTATTATTATTTTTATTGATGTAAATGAATAATATGATATATATGAATGACATAATATATTGAATAATAATATGATATATTGAATAATATGATATCTTGAATATTCATTCATTCATTTTCTATTAGCCTTAGTCCCTTTATTAATCCGGGGTCGCCACAGCGGAATGAACCGCCAACTTATCCAGCATTTGTTTCACACAGCAGATGCCCTTCCAGCTGCAACCCATCTCTGGGAAACATCCATACACACTCACTCACAAACACACACTATGGATAATGTAGCTCACCCAATTCACCTGTACCGCATGTCTCTGGACTGTGGGGGAAACCGGAGCACCCGGAGGAAACCCACGCAACCACGGGGAGAACATGCAAACTCCACACAGAAATGCCAACTGACCCAGCCGAGGCTCGAACCAGCGACCTTCTTGCTGTGAGGCGATCGTGCTACCCACTAGGCCACCTTGGCGCCTATATTGAATAATAATATGATATATATATATGAATAATATGACTTATTAAATAATAATATGATATACTGAGTAATTATGATATATTGAATAATAATATGATATATTGGATAATAATATATGTATATATTTTTAATTATTTTTTTTCTTCTACTATTTACTGTGGGTTTTTTATTAATTTTTTTTATTACATATGTATGTTCTTTTATTTTTTGAAACTTTATAACTACTTTGGCAATATATTTGTAATAACTGTCATGCCAATAAAGCAACTATTGAATTGAACTGAATTGAATTGAATTGAATTGAATTGAATTGAATTGAATTGAGAGAGAGAGAGATCGCGCCACCAAACACATGAAAACAAAAGTAACGACCGTAGTTTATAAAATGTAAGGAGTAGAAAGTACAAATGTTTGTGTAAAAATGTGTGAAGTTTATTTATAAACAAATTTCGAGAGGATCAGTGCTTATGATTGTTCTCAGCTGTTCCAGCTTAAGCTTATGATCGATTATCCAATCAGATGATTCCTAACTCTCTATAAATAACCAAAGATCTCACCATCTTCGTCTTGACTATACTTCTTAGCTGGATTTGTTGACACCTTTAACAATTCCATTGTCTTTATGTTCTTCTTCTCATTCTGTTGACTGGTCAACTCTGCAAGTACATTCACCCATCTGATATAATAGCAAGTCCACTAAGATATTGAGTAAAACATCGACGGCCAGCATAATATGAAACCACAATGCAACAATTTTAAGCATTATTATTTATTTATTTTTTTGACATATTTATCTTTTTTTGTTTAGGTAATAGTAAAAAAAATCTGTAAAAAACAAATCAGCACTGATCACACAATCATTGCAGGCATATTTGGATGGAGGGAAGGCATTACAATGAAGTCAAATAATATAGACCCACTTTACTAAAACATATTTACTAATCCATATAACTGTACATGAAATGCTATTAAAAAGTTTGCGTAAAAGCCTAAAGACGTGTACATGCTAAATTGTGTAGGTGTAGATTAAGTAACAAAAATGTAAGAGTGTCAGTAACAAATAATCAGTGGGGGATGTGACTCTAAAGTGCATGAAGGTACAGGAGTGTGTCTCATAAATCATCATCTGTGACCAGGCAGTAAAAGTCTCTGCGGGCAGAGTAGTTCCTCAAGCCGAGGTCAGACACATCTATCTCTGAAGGTTTGGTTTCACCCGTCGGGCCAGGAGCTGCAGGAAGCACCGGAGCTTTGGTTAGAAGGTTCTTGTAGATGGGCAAACGCAGACCTGTTGGACAAACACAGTGTATATTTATTAGAGATGCCGATCTGATATTCAGATTGGGTAACAATTGGGTCACCCTTTATTTTGATGGTCCGTTTGTTGAATTTAAGTTACATTGCAACTAATTCTCATTAGATTATAAGTAGACTGTAAGGTTGGGGTTAGGAGTAGTGTAAGTTCAGATGTACTTGCAAAGTTTATTATAGTCAATTAAATGTCTGTGGAATGTCAGTATCAACAGATATTAAGTAGACAGTCTACTAAGGGTGTACTCACACTATGCTATCCGAACCGTGCTCAGGCCCGTTTCCTGGATAATTTTAGAAGTGTGAGTGGGCTGAATCGGGCTCAGGCACGGTACAGTTGGCCGGCCCTGGCCCGGTTGGATGAGGTGTGCCTGAGCCCGGTTCCCTTGGGCTTTGGCGCGGTACGCTTGTAGTGAGAGTGCAAAGCGCGCCTAAGCCCGAAACTGAAGAGGAGACGTGACTTTTGGGGACTGTTTCATATAGAATTATTAATAATTCCTACTGTTTAACGAACGCGCACTGTCGTAGATTATTAAAGATGCAAACCCCTCACTGCATGACACCTGCGCCTTTAGTAAACCTAATTCCTGCAGCACAAGGACGTCATGATTGTTTCTGAGCTTCAGCAGTGGCTGGTCTGTTCGGCGGAATATTTGACAAACGACTAAAACGATATAATGATATAAAGGAATCTCCACTGAAATCTCCGAGAGCGCTTCTCTGACACTGAATATCGCATCATCGATGACGTAAGCGTGCCCAAGCCTGAATGCAATGTGACCGCGGGCCGTCGGGGGAGACGGAAGGGGGGACAAGCGTGCTTTGGCCCGGTTAAAGGGAACTGTACATAGTGTGAGTACGCCCTAATACTCTAATGGGCCATCGAAATGAGGTGTTACCATCAATTGTAACAATCAGCTTTGTTACCACATTTTGTCCTGGATCGGTTGTCAACCAGATTGGTCCGATCGAAATCTGATATAGTTAGTGGTCAATGCTATTATACTGCTGAAGGCCCTGGTATCCTGCAAACTAAGTTAGTTTTTGTTCTCCGTTTGACGGCAAAATTAAGTTTGAAAAAGTAATGCAATGGGCAGGGTTGTAAATGAGTCCCGCTGTTTGCTTGTACGCCTAAACACAACAATAGTAGTTCTGACTGAATTTCATAAACATCTGGCAAACAGGCTTCTCCACAAGAAGCTCAACCGCAGTGCATCACATCTTTTCATTGTTTTAAATTTGCTGCAAGAATACACTGAATGGCACCATCTACTGAATGTGCACAAACTCACAGACAAGATTGACTTCTCGTCTGGTGTATGACCCCCTGCGAGTATTTAAAAACTGATTGCACATGTGCGGATACATCTGTACCATCAACTCTCTAGTGTGTTCATGTGGCTTTGGATTTTGTTCTCGTCTGACCTTCGTGAAAATGAGAAACAAATTGGTGGGAGGAAATTGCATGCCAAAGACGGCAGAGTTCCAGAAAACACCCACAGACTCCGGAATCATCATGGACCAATGGTAGTTGCAAGGTGTTTAGGAACGTAAATGAACTACCCCAAAAAGTTCACTGTGGTGATTAGTTTCGAACTGTGGAAATTTACTCAAACTGAACTTTGTTTTGAATGTAGCTAGCTCTCTGCTGGCAGCTAGCTCTCTGCAACTCTCACATGGTCACCCACTGAAGCCAAGCAGTGCTGCGCCCGGTCAGTACCTGGATGGGAGACCACATGGGAAACTAGGTTGTTGCCGGAAGGGGTGTTAGTGAGGCCAACAGGGGGTGCTCAACTTGCAGTCTGTGTGGGTCCTAACACCCTAGTATAGTGAAGGGGACTCTATACTGCTCAGTGAGCGCCGTCTTTTGGATGAGAAGTCCTGACTCTCTGTGGTCATTAAAAATCCTCTTCAAAAAAAGAGTAGGGGTTTAACATCAGCATCCTGGCCAGATCTGCCCATTGGCCTCTGTCCATCATGGTGCTTTGAGTCCATCAAAGTGCTTTGAGTGTCTAGAAAAGCGCTATATAATTGTAAGGAATTATTATTATTATTGAATGTATGTTGTTCGAAATTACGTTATTACAGTTCGTTCTTTGATTTCGTTTGAAGCATACCAGGGCCTTAAAGAGATTATAACCTTTAATCTAATTGTCTTATGTTCTACAGGATTTTTATGAACTATTCCCTTCAAGAAATTTCTTAAATATGCGCATTTCATACCCAAGTCTCCTGCCGGATCTGGGTCTGGTCTGCAGTCCAGGTAATCAGGCTGCTGCGCGAGCATGGGATCCTTATCACCCTGTAACAAAGTCTGTGGATCACCTGCAGATTCCCTGTGAAATGTCACCTTACGTGGCATTGCAAACGCAAGTTCCTTCCAGAACCCTGAGGAAGGGGTCTTTAGGGGAGAAAAAAATAATGATTAGGTCTTCTTTTACCCAAAATTTGGCTGGTGTATTAAATGTTTTGTAGGTCTGACCATGGAATGTGCGCCCCAGGTGATCGTAGTGATACGAGGCTGGTGTTGCCTCAGCTGCTGACTGATGTCCTGGCTTATTTGCTTCTGCTGTGACTGAAATATAATGAAAATGGGCTTCCTTGACAGCTCGATCAGGTGCCACAAACCCTGTCTGAACATTAAAACAGCATTTAATTTCAAAGGTCATATAATTAAGACAAAATATTGGCTTTTTTGTTAGGTACACCACCTGTCTTCAGAATTTTTGTGGTATACAGTAGGTTCAAAAAGGTGCTGTAAACATTTGGCAGATATCTATGTAGGTCCATATTCACATAATAGTATTCATTTTTTTTTTTTTTGCAGACTTCTTGTCTGCACATCTATAATGTGAATGTCTTGCTCCCCAAAGGTACTCTACTGGATTGAGATCAGCATTTTCTGAAATGGTTTGACCAGTCCTTCTGGTACTATCAATGCATGCATAGTCAAAAATTCCGCACGATCATGCTCAGTTTGAACTTCTGCTTATGTCTTGACTACCGGTGCATTCCAAAGAGTATATATTGCCCTCTGAAGGGCAGTGTAAATACATTCATGATGCCATTTTGAAGTGTGGCTCTTGAAGGATATAACTTATGGACACTAAGGGGCATGATCTTTTAAGCCAGGGGTGCCCAATCCTGTTCCTGAGATCTACCTTCCTACAGAGTTCAGCTGCAACCTTGAACAAACACACCTGTCTTAACAAGTGCTTCTTCAGATCCTACTGGATGATTTAGATCAGGGGTGTCAAACTCAGTTCTTGGAGGGCCGCAGCCCTGCACTGTTTAGTTCCAACCCTGCTCCAACACACTCAAGCTGCGGTCACACTAGAATTTGAGCATGCGAAATTCTGTCATACGGCGCATATTTAAAATTTCTGTCCAGAGAGGTCATGTTTTGATCTTTGATTGGTCTTACGCAGTCACGTGATGCGATTTCACAGGTCAAAGTTTACCAAGCTTAAACTTTCCGACGCAGCGAACTGCAAAACTTGTCACATGAGCTTGCGTTTCCGGTCTGCCGCATTCGCATGCGTATGAATGGAAGTCTATGGGGAGAAAAGTCCAGTGTGACCATGGCTTCACCTGGAGGTTTCAAACAAGACTGAAGGACTCTATTAGTTGGATTAGGTGTGTTTAATTGAGGTTAAAAATAAACTGCAGAGCTGCGGCCCTCCAGGAACTGAGTTTGACACCTGTGGTTTAGAATGTTTTGAACAAGGTTGAAGCTGAACTCTGCAGGAAGGCAGATCTCCAGGAAAAGGGCACCCCTGCTTTAAGCAGATGAGTTGTTTGGAGTTCAATTCAGAAGAGCTTGAAGGAGATTAGGGCAAAGGAATAAGCCTTTCTAAATGGTAACTAGTGCATGTTTACATACGCAAATATGTATGATTACTTGATTGTTAATACTGTAGATTTTACCTAAAGTTGGTAGTGCACCACTCCTGCTCCAGGTATGACTGAGAGAGAACCACAATCAACCGTCGACATCGGCTAATGTTCATCAGCAGCTCAGCGGAAGGCTCTGAGGACACACACACAAACACAAAATACAGTACACATATGCTGTGCTTTTCAGGTAATTCAGCATTTTTACGACAATAATAACAAGCCTAAAAGACAAAGTTTGATCTGATGTTAAAGGGTCATGTTGAACTGTTGACAGTCATGTATGTGTCCCACACTGCTATAAACACTATAAGGAAACACATATATTTCGCTAAAGAGTGAAAATTGGTTGTTTTTGCGTTTTTTGAGCAAATTCGTTCTTTCGGTTTAAAATGAATTTTTGAATTTTTTGGAATTTTTGCGTCACGCCGATGAGATCCATGCGTGTCTTCCAGCGTGGAGATTGGATGTCTGTACCGGCCAGTGCATCGTGACGTCTCTGAGTGTGCGGCTTTAATTCATGACAAAGACTTGGTTCAAACCAATCAGTGCTCTCTATTGTGCATACGGCGCAACTTCATGCATGAGAGCTTCGAAGATTGTACCTGTTGCAGTGTTCAGACAGCAGAGAGACGCCACACTGTGTTGCCAAAACAAGTGGAAGAACAATTGTTTGGAGACACAGGTCGCCAGTGTTGTGCTTATGTGCTGCAATGTTTTGTTTTGTTTTCATTTCCCCGCTATGAGAGCACAGCTGGACTCACGCAACATGTGCAGAAATGCGTTTGTAAGGAACTTTTTTTTTCACCCGAGAGAAATTATAAGAACTGTTACCGAGTTTACAACACGTTAATATCACTACAATATTATAGACTGGAAGATCCGCTGTAAATGCTGCTCTCCGATTGGAGACATGTAAACACTGCAGTCTATACACACACGGCTTTCTGACGCTACCAACCGAGTGCATTTAAGTTACTGAGAAATGCGGAGGGTTTTTTATTTCTCTCATACGCCACGCGGTATCAAACACTCCATTAAAACCGCACTCTTAGCAGTTACTCGCATCTCGTTTGTCATGGGGGACATGCAGCAAATGTTCCTGGAGAAGTGAAAGTGCCAAACCGCCGTTAAAGTCAACAAATCAAGAATTTGGCAAAAAAAATTTATTACTGATGTCCATGTAAACACAGTCACTGTCTTGTCTCTGTTTGTTTGTTTTGCCTGTTTGAAAATGTTTGAAAACTCTCATTTATATGCAAAACCTTCCCTCTTTCCCTCCCCCGACACATCACCTAAACCGAGCTGGACAAACCCACTTTCCTGAGCTTTTCTAAACTAGAGGTGTGAAAACACCCCGCTGAGACAGGGGGGTTTCGTGGCCCTTTAAATGTTACAGGCCCCGTTTACACTAGTGCGTTTTAGTTTTAAAACGGCGTTTTAGCATGAAAACGATCCGCGTCCACACTAGCGTTTTCACCCAGCGTCTCAAAAGATCTCCGTCTTCACTACTCCACCAGAAACGTATATCACGTGACCATTCGCGCACTCTGGGCATGCGCGTTCAAGTATAAACAGGAAGCACGTGTCTCGCTCGGCGTTTGGTTATTGTTAGTCAACAAACGCTGGTTGAACGATGAACGCGATGGCAAAGAAAGCAAGAGAGCTCTTTTTGTGGACAGACGACGAGGTCGAGTTGTTACTTAAAGTAACAAATGAATATAAAACATCCATGGCTATCGAAAATACAGCGTTTACAGTGAAGACTGGTCTGCCGTCTGCCGGTGACGTTATAGCCACGTGCGCTTGACGAATAAGGGAAGGATACGCAATGACCCAAAGCCCCAATCACGTAGCGGATCTCAACAGCCACGCCTCTGTTTTCAAAAGTCTGCGTTTTCCCACATCCACACTGAGACACAGCTGCAGCGTTTTAGAATGGAAACGCTCTCTCCAGCGTTTTCAAAACGCTCCGTTTTCGCACCTCGAAAACTCCGGTGTAGTGTGGACGGATGGCGTAACCGTAGCAAAACTTATGCGTTTTAAAACGAAAACGCACTAGTGTAAACGGGGCCACAGTGTCAACTGTTCAAAATGTTTATGTTCATGTTTCAAAAGGAATAATTACTCCTTTAGTCTCACTGTTGACTACTGTCAATGCACAACTAATCTGTGGACAGATTATTAATGTAACGTAGATACAGTAATATGCACATATAAAATGAATTAAAGCTTCATACATTAACAGAATAAACCCTATGGCCATTTGAATGACATTTACCAGCTCCAGGAAGGATGTTTGTGTCATTGAGCAAAAGCTTATGACTGTACTTGTTCTCCAAATGTGGCTTCAGGATAAAATTGACAAACTTCCTGTCATTCTCATTGTTGACATATGAGATGTAGGCGTCATACATTTTACCATCTGAAAAAGAGCAACACAACATCATTATGAAACCAAAATGATAAATGGGTTTATGCGAAAGACAAAAATATATATTTCAACATTGGGGAGTTTTATTTTTCATCTTTATTTTGTTTCTGCGCTGAGACGTACCGTTGATCTCATACTCTCCGTAAATGTTCTTACACCACAGTTTAAAGTTGAGTCTGCACTTGGAGTAGACCACCGCTGCGAGAGCGAGTACAACCAACATCACCACTGAAGCCACCACTGCTCCGGTGTGACTGGGAGATCCTGTGGATACAGAGAAATAAAAATAAAAACACTCTCTGCAATAGTAAGTACACAAAACACACTTTATATATTATATCTTACACTTCATATTATAATGTTTAATGCGAATTTTAAGGATAAAAATCAATGATAATAATGTCCACTGCATTCCAAACTATCATGCAAATGATATCTTTCTCTGATTTTCCTAATTAACAATGCAAGTGTTATAGGGTATAATTAGGGCCAGACAGAATCTGCGGATATTTTTTGCTATTTCTGCAGAGTATTTTGTAAAAAATCTGTGGATTTATGCGGAATTATTTTAGGAGCATCATAACAAAACAAAATAATATATTAAATAAAAAGTAATGCCTTTTTAACTTTAATGATTACAATGTGAATCCAATTAGATCCACTTTATTTGGTAAACAAAGCAAGTCTCTCGTATAAAATCTCTACTAAAAGACAGAAAATATGACTTTACAAACTGTGTTGTAAATAAATCATATGAATATTTTCATATTAATCAATATTTTTATTGAAATTAATTTGAAAACTGAATAAATATAAGTTTACACACATTTACAACAGGTAAATAAACAGAATCAATGATGGGCTAAACATTTGCGGAATTCTGCGCGTGCAGATTCCGTGTGGGCCTAAAAAACGCACTTCTCTCTGGGCTTCCTTCTAAACTTCTCCATAAACTAACTAGTTCAGAACCATGCAGCTCATGTCATCACTCGGACTTCATCTCATGAGCACATCACACCACTTCTCTACCTAAATACACCACATGTTGTTTGTGCAGGGATGTGTAAACGTAACATTCTGTAAACGCATCAACTTTTCTACAGAGTAATACTCACTACTCTTGAGTATTTTTAGAAGGGCTACTTTTTACTCATACTTTGAGTAATATTTACTACAGATACTTTTACTCTACTTGCACTACATTTTAGGGCAAGTAATGGTACTTTTAATTGAGTATGATTTTTCAGTACTCTTTCCACCACTGAAGATCTTGAATATAAAGGGGTGCTTGGCCATATAGAGTTTTATATGTAATTACCAGAATCTTTCACTAAAACTAATAGGAAGACAGTGAAGTGCCTTAAGCACAGGAGTAATGTGTACTGGTGTTGGTTAAAAGCCTCGCCGCTACATTCTGCACAACTTGCAATTGATTTATAGAAGATTTGTTCAGACAAGTGAACAGAACATTACAATTATCCAACCGTGAAGAGATGAAGGCATGGACAAGCATCTCCATCTCTTCCTTTGTAACAATATTTCTCATTTTTGCAATGTTCCTCAGTTGGAAAAAGCATGTACGAAGCAATATGCTTTGAGACAATGAGATTTAAATCCAATTCCATTAATAATTTGAAACATAGTGTATAGTATGATCTTGTGGAAATATTAGATTAAACAAAACTAAACAAAAACTAAACAAAATAAAAGACAAAAATAAGAAAACTGATACTTACTGTATTCCTTGACGGTGAATTGTGCCGTGCTGTTCATCACTATGCAGTAATACACTCCAAAATCAGCCCGATCTCGCAGGGTTAGTGTTAATTCACTGCTTTCAATGCGACCTTCATCATCAGTATACCTATAGTGAAATAAAAAAATGTTATTTATTCATTCATTCGTTTTCCTTCGGCTTAGTGCCTTATTTATCAGGGGTCGCCACAGTGGAATGAACCGCCAACTAATCCAGCATATATTTTACACAGCGAATGCCCTTACATCCACAATTGTGTGTTGGGAATCACTCATACACTCCCACACTCATACACTACGGTCAATTTAGTTTATTCAATTCACCAATAGCACAAATCTTTGGACTGTGGGGGAAACCGTAGCAAATTCTACACAGGAATGCCAACTGACCCAGCCGGGACTCGAACCAGCGACCTTCTTATTGTGAGACGACTGGTTCACCATGCCACCCAAAAATGTTATATAGATTTGTTTTGAAGATATTTAGAGTTTTAATATTACCAGTTGAAGTGAATCTTAGAATAGTGTACTATTACTATTTCTGCAGCAAGTGTACTAGTAGGCAGCATGAAAATTTTATGCTTTCAGAGAAAACATAACTTACTTCAATGCTAAAATATGGCATATTAAACAAGGGCACATTATAAGGGACCTAAATTGTGGGGTCAATGAATTGGAAATCACCCCAGACAACGTTAAAGCTGCATCTCAAAGTTTAGGCAGCTGACTTGTTTCCATTAATGTCTTATAACTGATTTCAGAAAGGCTTATAAAGCCGCGGTCACACTAGAGTTTGACGATGCGAAAAGGGGCGGGATTAAACAAGATGATTATTCTTATTCTTAATATTTGACATTAAAAAGCAAGCAATTGCTTCATATTTAAAATTTCTGTACAGAGAGGTCATGTTTTAGTCTTCTATTGGTCTCATGCAGTCACGTGATGCGATATTGCAGGTCAGAGTTCACTAAGCTTGAACTTTCCAATGCAGCGAATTGCAAAACTTGTTGCTCGAGCTTGCATTTCTGGTCTGCCGCATTTGTAGTATGCGGTGAAAAGTGCATCGTGACCGCAGTTTTAGAATGATTTAATTATGTACAAAACAAAATAGAGAGGTGTTTGGTGATAACAAACAGAATATTTGCATACTGCAATAGCTAATACTCATTAGAAAAGCTATCAGAAGTGGTACACATTGATCAAAAACATACATTTACACAAAATGACATGCAAATGGTGCTCTGAGATGCTGTGTTTATTTGTTTGTTTTTTTGCTTTAGGCATGCCTTCTAGTCTTGAAAGCCTACATGTTTCACAATCTCCATTGCAGATTGACCTGATTAGCCATTGAATGGCCATAAAACACAATTTTAAAGATGATTTGATTAAGAAATTCAAAAACGAACCAACATTTATTTTAAAATAAATGATATTTGTTGGCGGCGCCACGGTGGCCTAGTGGGTAGCACGTTCGCCTCACAGCAAGAAGGTCGCTGGTTCGAGCCTCGGCTGGGTCAGTTGGCATTTCTGTGTGGAGTTTGCATGTTCTCCCTGTGGTTGTGTGGGTTTCCTCCGGGTGCTCCGGTTTCCCCCACAGTCCAAAGACATGCGGTACAGGTGAATTGGGTAAGCTAAATTGTCCATAGTGTGTGTTTGTGAGTGCGTATGGATGTTTCCCAGAGATGGGTTGCAGCTGGAAGGGCATCTGCTGCGTAGAACAAAATGCTGGATAAGTTGACGGTTCATTCCGCTGTGGCGACCCCTGATTAATAAAGGGACTGAGCCGAAAAGAAAATGAATGAATGAATGAATGATATTTGTTGGCATAAATGCAGTGCCATGAGGTTTGCAGAACTGAAATGATTACCATAGTACAATTACTGTACAAATGAAATCAAAACTAACCAAATGATTTTGTTAGCTCACTTTGCTAGTTTTGTGGTAACAATTCATCGGTGCGTTTCATTAAGAAAAAAAAATGTATGGACTTCTAGGGCTCTATTTTAACGATCTAGGCACAAAGTCTAAAGGCTCGTACACACACCAGGACGCTTTTCGTTTGCGTTTATCGTCGGCGTTTTTCGGGGCGTTTTTCAGCATTCAAGGCCAAGCGATTTTCTCTGGCGTCGAGCAGGAGAGCATGCAAAATCACTCCTTGACGTTAGATGGCGCACACGGTGGCGCCAAGCTTCTGACACCCGCTTGTTAAACAGAAGAAGAAAAGAGGAAGTTTACATGCTTGTTGTTGCCGATCGGCAAAGCATGGATGGTTCAAGTAGCAGCTCTAGCGATGAAGAGATGATTATTGTTCACCAGTGCAGTAAGCAGCTCCACGTTCATATCTCCTCTGGGCATCTGTGCTCGCATTGACAGTTTTGCGCTTGAGCGCCTCCAAGGGGTGTTTACTGTAACTTCAGCGGCTCCGTACACGTGAGCAACAGTGGGAATCTGATTGGTGGAGAAGGTTTTGACGCGGGGCGTCAAAACAAAAAAACGAGCATTCTTTAAAAATGACGCTTTTACGCCTGGCGTTTTGCGTGTTGATGTGCACAGTCACATTGGCGCCCTTTATTTAGTCTCGAGGCGTCAAACGCCGACCGAAAACGCGAGCAAAAAACGTCTCGGTGTGCACGGGCCTTTAAGTGCATGGCGAAAAGCATTAAGGTCATGTCCGAATCCACTTCAGCTGTTTTAAGGATGGTACATTATGCTTTGTGTGTGGTTTGACAGGGTTGTGCCTGTAACTCTTAATGAGTTATGGGTGTGTTTTGAGCATAACGTGCATTAAGCCAGTCAGAGTCTCATCTCACATTCCCTATAAGAGTCAGTTGCGTCAGGCCAGTTTCTATTTACATGGTGGACATTGTAAGTAGAAAAACTGAACGCTTTACTAGCAAGAAAACAGTTAAACAGACCATCTGCAGCACGAGGATAAAGAATAAGCCTCCTCCATTTGACCTCTTTACTTTTACTCTTTACTTTACTCCTTTACGTTCATGGAGTAAGGAAATGGTGTTGTACTCACTACACTGAAGACATCCATTAGTCTACATGTTTAATTTTGTTTGTTAAGCGCAAAGATTTGTTTCAAAGCTATTTCTAAATTCAGTTCTAATTTCCAGCAAACTAACACATACACAATAATAACGAAGTGTGTTCAAAAAACTATTTCTAAACACACGTCCTATTCCTATGCCCCATATGGTGATGCATACGTCTCCAAAACCAGACAGGTGAACAAATCTAAACTTCTTTTTATTAAAACAAATATATATATATATATATATATATATATATATATATATATATATATATATATACAGTACACAAAAGTGGGTACACCCCTCACATTTCTGCAAATATTTATTTCACAGAACAACACTGCAGAAATGACTCTTTGACACAATGAAAAGTAGGCAGTGTAAAGTTTGTTTAGCAGTGTAAATTTAGTGTCCCCTCAAAATAACTAAAAATACAGTTAATAATAGCTGAACCCCTGGCAACAAAAGTGAGTATACCCCTTAGAAAAAAAATTGAAAAGTAATATTTTGTGTGGCCACCATCATTTTCCAGCATGACTTTAATTCTCTTGGACATGCGGTTGACCAGAGCTTCACAGGTTGCCACTGGAATCCTCTTCCACTCCTCCATCACAACATCACCAAGGTGGTGGACATTTCACACCTTGTGCTCCTCCACCTTCCTTTTCAGGATGCCCCAGAGGTGTTTTAAGGGGTTTAGGCCTGGAGACATGGTTGGCCAGTCCATCACCTTTACCCTGAGCCCCTTTAGCAAGCCAGTGAGGTGTATTTGGGGTCATTATCATTCTGAAACACTGCTTTATGGCCCTGTTTCTGGAAGATGGGGATCATGCTCTGCTTTAGTATGTCACAGTACATGTTAGAATTCATGTGTCCCTCATTGAAATGTAGCTTCCCAATGCCAGCAGCACTCATGCAGTCCCACATGATGACACTCCCACCACCATGTTTAATGATAGACAAGACACACTTGTCTTTGTACTCCTCACCTGGTTGCCACCACACACGCTTGACACTATCTGAACCAAATAGGTTTATCTTGGTCTCATCAGACCACAGGACATGGTACCAGTAATCCTGGTCCTTAGTTTCGATATCTGCAGCAATTTGTTTGCGAGGTTTCTTGTGCATCGTCTTTAGAAGAGGCTTCCTTCGAGGACAACCATGCAGACCAATTTGGTGCAGTGTGCGGCGTACGGTCTGAGCACTGACAGGCTGACCTCCCATCCCTTCAATACCTGAAGCAATGCTGGAAGCACTTATCCGTCTGTTTTTCAAAGACAATCTTTAGTTGTGACACTCAGAGCGTGCACTCAGCTTCCTTGGCTGACCATGGCGAGGCCTGTTCTGAGAAGAACCTGTCCACTTAATGCATTGAATGGCCTTGGCTGCAGCACAGTTTCAGAGTGTTGGCTATCTTCTTATAGCCTAGGCCATCTTCATGCAAAGTAACACTTTGTTTTTTCAGGTCTTCTGAGAGTTGTTTGTCATGAGGTGCCATGTTGAACTTTCAGTGGCCAGGTTGAGAGAGTGGAAGAGCTTTTATACCAAATTTAACTCATCTGCTATCTGGAAACACCTGAGACAGTGTAAAACTAATAAGTCGCATGACACAGGGGAAGGAAAATAAATAATTGTGCTCAATTTGTACATTTTCACTTAGGGGTGTACTCACTTTTGTTGCCA
>CAIGQQ010027470.1:0-15099 GCA_903798035.1 Danio albolineatus
TGTGTGTGTGTGTGTGTGTGTGTGTAAATACATATGTATTATATTACATTCGAGTATATGTATGTTCTATGCAGCGGATGCTCTTTCAGCCGCAACCCAACACTGGGAAACACCATACAGACTTATTCACACACATACACAACAGCCAATTTAACCTACCCAATTCACCTATAGTGCATGTCTTTGGAATATGGGGTAAACCGGAGCACCCGGAGGAAACCCACACCAACACGGGAAGAACATGCAAACTCCACACAGAAATGCCAGCTGACCCAGCCGGGACTCGAACCAGCAACCTTCTTGCTGTGAGGCGACAGTGCTAACCACTGAGCCACCGTGTCACAGAATAGGCTTCTTCAAAAATAATAGCATAGACATATAAAATAGTTCTGTATAACTGGACTGAGCCATACCGTGCTGTTTTCATGGCTTCAGCTGATGGGTCAGCACTCTAATGCAGTTTATTGACTGAGATTCTTGTCAATTTTTTGCCTTACCAGGGTGGCTCTAAAAATTGATCTTTCACACTCGGCCACTGCGTTTACTGCATGCTGTGTTAAGTAGCAAGGACCTGGAAGAATGAAGTGACAATTGTTTCTTTCATTACTGCTGACTTGATGTACTACTGATACAGATACAGATTTACAACTCTGACTCCCAAAGGCTCACGGCACACTAAAACATCTCAGAATGACACTGAGTTAAATAACAAAACACCACATTGATTTTAAACAGACATTCATTTTAAAGACAAAATATGTTTCTGGGGTCTAAAAGATACATGGGGCTCTATTTTAATGATCTAGGCGCAAAGTCTAAAGTACATGGGACAAAAGCATTAAGGGGGTGTCTGAATCCACTTTTGCTATTTTTAGGATGAAAAAATCCTTGGTCCCACAGGGTTGTGCTTATTCTCTTTTTGAGTTCTGGGTGTGTTTTGAGCATAAACCAATCAGAGTCTCATCTCCCATTCCCTTTAAGAGTCAGTTGCATCATGCCATAGCGCATTTGCTATTTACATGGCAGACTTTGTAAGTGTAAAAACCGATTGCTACACTAGCGGGAAAACAGTTAAACAGACCATCTGCAGCACGAGGATAAAGAACAAGCCTCCTCCATTCGGCCTCTTGACTTTCTCTCTTTCGTGGATAAGGAAACGGTGTTGTACTCACTCCACTGAAGATATTCATTAGCCTACATATTTAATTTGTTAAGCGCAAAGATTTGTCTCAAAACTATTTCTAGATTCAGTTCTACTTTTCAGCAAATGAGTAAATGAACAATAATAACGAAGTGTGGTCAAAAAACTGAGTTATATCCAAACACACTTCCCATGCCCCATAAGGTCCAAAAACTGACAGGTGGACAAATCTAAGCTTGTTTTTAATAAAACAAATATAAATCTGTATGTAATGACTAATACTGCTACTAATAATAATAATAACATTATACAAATTCAAATTGTCTTGAATAAACTTAAAAAGCCCCCCGAGATGAAGTAAGTACGGAGACCTGGAAGGGACGTAGTGGTGGGGTAAAAAAATTGAGTGGGAGAAAAAAAAAGTGACAGGAAAGTATATATATTTTAAGTTTTTGCATTCCCTCGCAAAACTGTTTTTCCTCAAACACTTCCTGTTCACTTCATACATGTCAACGCTCCCATTTTTAAGTAAAGATGTTGATTTTTGATATGAACAATTGGTTTGTCACTAGTGACAAAGTTAATTTCTGATATCATAAATATAATTGTTACTAGTGAAATTTTTCATTTTAGATATCATAAATTGCTTCACTAATTGCTGATATCAGAAATACATTTTTAGATATCAGAAATAACAAATGTAACGTGTTGAAATATAAGTGCAGATATCAAGAATGAACATCTTTACTAGTTGAAAAGTATTTCTTGATATCAACAATTTAATTCCTGATATCAACAATTTAATTCCTGATATCAACAATTACATTTTTCATATCAACAATTAAATTATTGATATCAAGAACTGCATTTCAACTAGAAAGAAATCAATTCTTGATATCTACAATTAAATTTGAATGGCAGCCTATGGTGACATTTAACTAGTGAAAATTCAATTCTTGATATCAAAAATGTTAACTTTTGACATCAACAATTCAGTTTTTGATATCAACAATTACCTTTTTTGATATCAAGAACTGAATTGTTGATATCAAGAACTAACATTTTTGATATCAAGAACTGAATTGTTGATATCAAGAATACATATCCTGAGAATGAATAAAAGTCAAAACGGCTTGCCATAGTTAGGTTGGGGGTAGGGTTAGTGTAAGCTGACATGTACTTGCAGTTTCTTATAGTCAGTTAAATGTCTGTTGAGGCAGCAGTATCAGCAGATATTAAGCTGAGAATCTACTAATACTCAAATGGACCATCAAAATAAAGTGTTACCGAAATCTTCTGAAGAAAGCTGGAAACCAGTAACCACTCTCTTCCACTGTATTTGTTTTCCCTATTATGAAAATCAACAGTTACCAGCTTTCAGCTTTCTTCAAAATACCTTCCTTTGTGTTCAACAGAACCCACAGTGGTTTGAAACCACCTGAGGGAGAGTAAACAGAGAGTAAATCTCCACTTTTGTGTGCTCTGTCCCTTTAAATTGATTTTTTATTATGTCAGTTTAATGTAATTTCAGCTGAAATGACTTTAATTCACTCAAATTCTGTCATCATTTACTCACCCTCGTGTCATCTGGAGCCCATATGACTTTCTGTCTCCTGTAAATCACAAAATACATTTGGGATCGCTGTACATAAACGCTCGCTTACATAACTTTGATCAATCCTCTGCTGTTATAATGGACAGTGAGTCACACCCTGGTTGGCACTGAGCTGTCATGGTGATCCTCTCTGGTAGCACAGATCAATCTCCAGCAAATCATTACGTACGTGTTGTTGATTTATTGTTATGGGATGACTGCGCTGCACAAAGGCATAGGGTGTGTTCATTCTGCGCATCAATAATTGAACTTTTGCAAAGTAAATAGATGCTCACACATACATTTTTATACAAGCAGCACATAATAAATATAAAACAACATACTGTATACACACATGCTAGTATAACTTCACCTTCCTTTTACCTTCAGAACTGCTTTAATTCTTTGTCTTCCTTTCCAGGGTTTCTTCAAACTTAT
Source organism: Danio albolineatus (assembly GCA_903798035.1). NCBI lineage: Eukaryota > Metazoa > Chordata > Actinopteri > Cypriniformes > Danionidae > Danio > Danio albolineatus. The sequence continues at coordinate 3,174 of CAIGQQ010027470.1, forward strand.
CAGGCATAAGAGCAAAGCATCCTGGGCTGTTATCTGGGCAAATGCAGGTTGCAAAATGCAGTGAATAGAAGAGTTATTAATGTTGGCCATCGTATGCTGGATAAAAACATTTATTTTATTTAGAAAAATTGTGAGAATAAAGAGATTATTTAAATAGAAATATATAAATACATAAAAATATATATAAAAATATACAGAAAATCTGGACCACTTTCATGATTTATGGATATACAGTGCTCAGCATAAATGAGTATATATATATATATATATTCTTTTCTTTTCTTTTTTTTTTAAATTACTTTATTTTAAGCTTTTTATATTTATATATACACACACAGAACAAGAACAAACATTGGCTCATGTTTTAGACATACAAAAGACAATAGAAAAAAAACAGACAAAAAGGAGAAAAGAAAAAGAAAAATACATCATAGTCACAAAACATACAATCAAAACTAAAGAAGGTATACAACCTAAACCTCAGAGGGGTCACTGGATTGCTCCTGAGATGTAGACTTGTCAAATAAATCAAGAAATTGACCCCAAGTAGCCAGGAATTTTTTTGTGGAGCTAGTCCGTAAGAATCTCAGTCTTTCCATCTGAATAACCGATATCATGTCAGAAATCCAGTTCTGGAATGAAGGGGGTGAAGGTGATTTCCAATTGTTAAGCACAAGTCTTTTAGCCACCACCATGCCTTGCATTAAAGACTCTTGCATTGTTTGAGGGAGAGAAGATGTGTTTTGTGAAAGGCCAAAGATGGCAAGTTCAGCATCGGGCAGAAAAAGTGTACTATAAGCCTTGGCTTTTGTTTGTTTTTTAAACACATATACACTTATATATATTGCTGAAACTGTTCTATACTTACATCATTGAATCAGTCATCTGCACTTCAATAACTGTCTGGTTCAACTCAGCTACCAAATCTGACATCTAAAGACTATGTCAAATAGTTCGGACTGCTGAGCGAATCACTGGTACAACCCTCCCTACTCTCCAAGAACTGTACTTATCCAGAGGGAGCAGAAGGGCTGCTAAAACCACTCTGGACCCCTCACACCCAGCACTCTGCCTCTTTGAACTTTTACCTTCTGGTCGACGCTACAGAGCACTGCGCACCAGAACAGTCAGACACAGAAACAGGCAATTTATCTCATGAACACTTGATGATAGCAATTTAGAAACAAACATCACTACTTGTTATACACTTATTTAACAACATACTTTAATGCCAATTTGCACATAACAGCTGCATATGTAACATTGTATATAGTAATATACCTGTACATACACTTGTCAATTTTCTGATTCATATATATATATATATATATATACAAACAAATAAATCTATATATATATAATGGTTTCCACAAACATATAACTAACTATAAATTGTAAATCTACACTATTAATGATTTTCGTAAATTACACAGCATTTAATATGGAGTGTATTATACTGTAGGACATTTATGCATGTTACTGTATTTTATTTAATTTAATTTATTGAAAATTACAGTTTATTTTACAGTAAATATATACCTAAAATTCTGTATTTACATTTACAGCAAGATAAATGGTGCTGTAAATGTAAATGCAGTATTTTTGCAGTAATTGATTTACAGTGAGTCTCTGTACTTTCTATAGGAAATTGTTAACAGTGAAGACAAAGTGAGAATATTGATTTTTTTTCTCTCTCTCAGGTGATGTAAATCGAAAAAATTTAACAGAATGCAGACTTGCATGTACATACTGAGATCATTCACTTTTGCTTTGATCATCGTGAAACTTACAAGTCACTTAAAATGTCTGACTTTTCCCTCTGTGGAACACAAACAGAGTTATCAGAACATCAAAGCTCATTTTCAACGCATCCTGATCACTGTCAAGTTCGGCTGTAATTTAGCTCAGTTTAACAAACACATCATGCCGGAACAAGATGTGAATTCATGTGCTGTGCAAGCTAAATAAAACCCACTGATCAACTAAAACAACACGCTCTGTTTTTAATATTTGGTTATGTTTAATCTCGCTTTTCAGACACGCAGGTACATGACATCAGGCTTTTCAGAATTACTACATGAAATCCATATCCAAAAGCATGTCAAAAGCAACTTACAAATGAGGATAAAACTTGAACAATCTGAGAGTGAGTAAATGAATTTTTGCCTATTGCTTGAACACTTTAGACCAGGGGTGCCCAAACTCGGTCCTGAAGGGCCAGTGTCTTGCAAAGTTTAGCTCCAACCCCAATCAGACACACCTGAGCTAGCAAATCAAGCTTTTTTTTAGAGGCTTTCTAGAAACATCCGTGGATGAGTTTTGAGGCAAGTTGGAGCTAAAATCTGCAGGACATTGGTGCTCCAGGACTGAGTTTGGGCACCCCCCTGCTTTAGACACATGCTTAGACCAAAGTAACAAAATTTGAAGCTTTTGTTACTATACCTTTAACACAGCGTAACCATACCTTAAAGAAACTGAAAACACTTAAACACACCTGAAAATACTTACAAAACTGATCACCAATCAGCCAACCACATATAGGCCTTTTCTTTTCATTTTTAACTTTCAGTACTTTAATTTTAGGTTGTTGTGAAAAGCTTTTGTATGAAAAGAAAAACAAACAAACATAAAAACTGTAAATGTTGCATTGAGTTTTATATAAAGTACACTAGTATGTTCCTGTAAATATGACAGTGTATTGACATGACGCGAGGGTATATAATTTTGTCATTGCAATCACATTTTGACAAAGGTTTGTGCAACATAGGCCCATTCTGAAAACGTACCCCTGTCAGCTTTCCTGGAGATTGCGAATTATGTAGCCAGAGGAACGTATGGCTGCATTTTGTCTTTAAAACAAACCAAACCAGGCTCATTCTGAAAACGCACCCCTATATACATTTCTGGAGACTGCCAAATACGGCCCATGAGCTACTTTTTTTGCACTGACTAACTGACCCACCCTCCTCCTTCCCTAAACCCATCTGATAGTGTTTTCGAAAGCACCGATTGACCCGACCACCCACTTCCCTAAACCCAACCAACGGTGTTGTCAAAAGCAATCCAGAAAAAAGAAAAGCCCTCACGGCCACCTGATTTTAAGCACGTTTTCAGATGTTACCACATTCTCACCCTGTTTTACCAGCTTTCTGGAACCATTCCATTTAGCTGACTCGAACCCCGTCATCGCAGTCAGAAGTCCACCGACGTATGCAAACAGGTAACAGTGGGAAAGTCGTCCATATGAAGGTAAGTGGTCAGCTGGTAAGCGTGAAAAGGAACGGCGTCATACCGCTGCGTAACATTTGTTTTAAAGATGAAATTCAGCCATACGTACCTCTGGCTACATATTTCGCAATCTCCAGAAATGTATACAGGGGTAAAAAAGAATTTTCAGAGAGAGCCTGGGTCGAAACGAATGCTATGGGGCGGTATGACGCAGTTCCTTTTCATGCTTACCAGCTAACCGTTTACCTCCGTATGGACGGCTTTCCTGCTGTTATCAGTCTGACCAGTGGCTCACGGCGTATGTCGGCGGACTTCAGCGATGGGGTTCGTGTCTGGTGAGGAACAATTACTGACAAAAGGTAAGACAAAAACAGAAGCCAAAAAATAAAATAAACGGGTAAATAACAGGGTGAGAATGTGGTAAAATCTGAAAACTTGGTAAAATCAGGTGAGGGCTTTTCTTTTTCTGGATTGTTTTTTAAAACACTAAGTTGGGTTTAGGGAAGTGTGTGGGTAGGTCAATCGGTGCTTTTGAAAACACTATCGGTTGGGTTTAGGTAGGGCTGGGCCGATAAACGATATTGTATCAATTCATGATAAAAATTTATGTCAATAACGAAGATAAGTGAAGTTTATTATTAAACTACTTTTTGAGGGGACCACGAGCTCATGACTGACCCAGTTGGCCCATATTAGCCAACCACGATCCCCCAATCATATGATCCCAAGTTATCATATATATCCTCATTTCCTTTTCTACAACTATTTTCGTCTGGAAGAAACCCCCCTTCCTCCCCTTCTTCTACCTTTATCTAGAATGGGCGGCACGGCAGCTCAGCGATTAGCACTGATGCCTCACAGCAAGAATACCACTGACTTTGGGCCCTCGCCGGGCCATCTGTTATTTCAGTGCAGAGTTTGGAAGTTCTCCTCGTGGGTTTCCCCAAGGTCCACCGGTTTCCTCCCACCATACAAATATGCTCTATCTTATAGACACATTAGTCTAAGTCTCTTCACCTAAATGTCTTACTCTCTGGAGTTCACCTCTAATTGCTCACCCTCTAATTTTGGTGGCTTCAGTCATTGTCGGTGTACTCTTTTAAATCTGGAAGCATTAACAACTTATACCGAAATATATATCGTTATCGTTGGAAATTAAAAATAATTATCGGGGATACATTTTTGCCATATCGCCCAGCCCTAGGTTAAGGGAAGGGTCAAGTTGAAGTTGAGGAGGGTGGGTCAGTCGATCGATCAATCAGTTGACAGCAGCCTCTGGTGGATTTACGTGAGAACAGCAGGCGTGAATGCCACTCCCGAGAGTAATTTGAGATTGGAAAAAGCGTACACAGCGGCCTCTGGTGGATTCGCAAAATCTAAAACCGCAATACAGTATAGCTCCTGGGACATATTTGACGTTCTCCAGAAATGTATATAGGGGTACATTTTCAGAATGAGCCTGGGTTGTTTAAAAGGGCTAGTTTTTACTCATACTTTGAGTAATATTTACATTACATAATATAACATAATACATAATTTTACTCGTACTACGTTTTTCGGCAAGTAATGGTTTGAATGGAGTTTGATGTTTCAGTACTCTTTCCACCACTGAGCAGATCTATAAAAGACAATTGTGTCAACATCCAGCTTAAGTCAAACACTGTACCAGTGACCTCTGGTCATCTGTACAGGCCTGTTTACAGTCTGTGGAGCATCTCATAGACACAGCAATGCAACGCTCAATGCTTGTTTCCCACAGACAGGCCGGCTGGTCCGTCTTCATTTGCACTAACAACATGCATTCAGTCCGTTCCATTATTTATGCTGCTATTGACCCGCTTGTCTCCCTGTTCTGATGGGGGAGATTACTCTTCCTGCTCGTCCGACTGGATCTGCGTGAGGAATCGCAATCAGCTCCATTATCTGAGCTCATCGTCAGACTCAGGCTACAAATACCGCATTGGTCATAGCAGATAACACCAGGTAGATTTCCCATCATTGGACACTACTACAAGCCCAGTTCTGGCATGAGACATTTTGAGAAATGCAGTGAAATCATGAAGACCTTTACTTAATTGATTAAAATATATTTAAAAAAGAGATTTCCATTGTTTGTTGGTGCCAATAGCCTTGTAGGCAATGTGATGAGATACAGTTGAAGTCAGAATGATTAGCCCTCCTGAATTATTAGCCCCATCTGTATATTTTTTTCCCCAATATCTGTGTAATGGAAAGATTTTTTTTAACGCATTTCTAAACATAATAATTTTAATAACTCATTTCTAATAACTGATTTCTTTTATCTCTGATATGATGACGGTCGGGTGTCTTGACGGTGCAATGGGTTGCACAATCCCAAAAGCAAGAAGGTCACTGGTTCAAGCCTCAGCTGGGTCAGTTGGCATTTCTGTGTGGCATCGCTGCGTAAAACAAGCTGGATAAGTTGGCGGTTCACTCTGCTGTGGCGACCCCAGATTAATAAAGGGACTAAGCCGAAATAAAAATGAATGAATGAATAAAGCACACACAGGTTATTACAAATGTCAGGTTCTACAGCCGTTTACACCTGTCCTTTTTATGATCTGATCACAATCCAATCAGGGAAAAAAAAAGCATGAAGTGACTGTAAACATCCCAGAAAGTCCAAAACATAGTCCACACTATGTGCTGAGCTCAGATGAAACCACACTTCAACTTGTTTCTGGGAAAATTTCAACTAGTTTCAGGAGTTCTCAGTCTCAGAGCAAAGGGAGCATCCAGACTTTTATGAGTGACAGATGCAAAAGCAAACGTCTGTCCTGTACGACACATCAGCATAGGTGACTGCATAGATGCAAATGTAGCACTGACATGGAGGCATATATTAGGAGAGCATAGACACATATACGGGCATCAAGATGATATCTTTTACTGGAAGTCTGTGGTTATTAGATTAAGTCTCATTCTGCCTGTACTTCAACAGCGTGGTCATGTGCTTGACTGCAGTCCTGCTAACGGTCTACTACTGAAAATGAGCCCATCATGGAAAGGAGAATCTTAAAGGGATAGTTCACCCAAAATCAAGATTCAATCATTCATTCATTTTCCTTCGGCTTAGTCCCCTTATTCATCATGGTTCGCCACAGTGGAATGAACCGCCAACTATTCCGGCATATGTTTTACGCAGCGGATTTCCTTCCAGCCACAACACAGCACCACGAAACACCCATACATTCTTGCATTCATACACACATTGTGGGGGAAACTGAAGCACTTGGAGGAAACCCAAGCAAACACGAGGAGAACATGCAAACTCCACACAGAAATGCCAACTGACTCATTCATTCATTAATTAATAAGCTGTCTCTATTACTGCAAAAAATGCTAATTAGTATTCAAGCATGTCTCACTCAGAGGAGAAGTTTTGGTTAAGATATCACTCAGCAGGACATATATTGGTCACACTTTATTTTGATGGTCCGTTTGTTGAATTTAAGTTACATTGCAACTAATTCTAATTAGATTATAAGTAGACTATTAGGTTGGGGTTAGGGTTGGGGTTAGTGTAAGTTGACATGTACCTGCAAAGTATCTTATATTCAGTTAAATGTCTGTTGAATCTCAGTACCAACAGATATTAAGTAGACAGTCTACTAATACTCAAACGGACCATCGAAACAAAGTGTTCCACATATATTTAATAAAAGTAAAAAAGACATAAAGCAATAAACAACAAATTTCATTTTTCCCAACAATCCATATGTCTGAAATGAAAGCACTTTTAAGTACTTTCAAAAAGCGTGGGAACCCTGAACGAAGAGTCTTCTCCTTTTGAGTCTCAAAAATCTCATAGATGTTGTGTTTGAGACAGGTGGTCAGAGCGGTTTGTGCATATGGACTGAGAACTGGCAAACGTCCTGTCCCGGAGCCCGAGTGCTGACAAGATAGGAGGGGGGTTCGCTTTGCTGAACACGGCCGAAATCCTGTTGACCGGAAATGCGAGGAAACCAGACACCTTACAGTGCACATTTCACTTACATAAGCGGACAACAGAGCAAAAAGACAAAAATAAATGCTATGGTAGATTACCATTTTAAAAATATGAAGACACGCCGCATAAATAAGTGCAAAAGTTCTCCAACTCTGACCGTGGCTTCATTCTGAATTCAGCTGATGTGTTTATCCATGAAATGCTTTCAGCTGTGAAGCTTTGGATCTATTTGTTTTGGCCACTGGCAACAATTATTGATGCGCTGAAGATCATCAGAGCAAATATGGTCATAAGTTGCAAATGATAAGGTGGTAAGATGCAGCTCAGATATTCAACAAGTACATAATGGTATTATATAAAGCAGACTGCAGGCATTTATTTGATTTTATGTTTGACTTAAAGCAATAAAAACACTGTGTTGTATTACTTGAGTATTGTTGAATGGACTCAGTTATGCACAACCTCAAAATCTTGTGGGTTCAGGGTTATTATAGTGGTAACACTGTACAACAAGGTTCATTAGTTAATGCATTTACTAACATGAAGTAATCATGAATAACACTTGTTTGGCATTTATTAATCATAATTGAACATTGCTAATGCATTCTTAACATCCAAGTTATTAACATGAACTAACTATGTTTCCATCCAAAAATGCGAATGAACTTTATGTGCAAAACTGGGTTATCGCATAAAAGACGTGCGACTAAAGCAGCGTTTCCATCCAACGAGTCAAAGCTGACAAGATCGTCACTTCCTGATTAACTGGCGCCAAATATCAACAGTAAAAACGTAATTTGCTGCAGTAGGAGAAGCTGTGTCAATCTTTTTCTTCATTTAATAAATGACTTGTGCCTCAGAAGGCAATCCTGACGCGCAGTGAACACGCGGTGGCATTTGAAGGTGTCAGACGTGGAGCACAGATGCTCTTGATTCTGGAGGTCATTGATAATATAATAGCACAACAACTAAAAACGGTAAGGCGTTTTAGAAAGACCAAAACAACATTTCAGATGTTTTACGATTGTCCATTTACACACATTTTCATCATCACATGATCTCTTACAACAACATCACATGACCTTTTTTTGAATGCGCACACTGGAATTTATGCGGTAAAAGTGTTTCCATCACAGTTTATGCGCATCTTTTCTTATCGAATAAAAAGTTTATCCTACTCAGTTATGCGCATTTGCAAAATTTATGCACATCATGGCGTTTCCATCACCCGTTTTTTATAATGCGCATCTCCAAAATGGTCATTAACTAACGTTAACTACCATGAACAAATACTATAGTAAATGTATTGTTTATTGTTTGTTCATGTTATTAAATGCATTAATTAACATTAACTAATGAACCTTATTGTAACGTGACCATTACAGTTATAGAAAAAAAAACTATTTAAAAAAAAAAGGGATGTTTACTTTATATATCATAAAAATAACTAAAGACTATATAAAAATGTATATAGACAAAAATTATAAAATGATAATAAAGAAAACTTTTAACTTTTAACTAAAATTAAAATAGAAATTTTGGTGTAGTAAATCAATGTATATATTAGTATAACAATGTTATAAATTAATACAACAGCTCTGTCTGATTGGCTGACAGCAGTGCGATATTCTGCAAGATCAGCACTCGTAGAGCCTCCTCACCCTTATGTATTACTCCGCCCACATAGGGACAGCAGATCAATAAACTCACGACAGTTTGATAAATATTGCAGCTGTTAGACAATATAATGTACTTGATGCTTCTTTTAACTCGTTTTAGACAGTGCTTATTTTTAATATTTATAATTTTGGATATTCAGCGCATCAGAGGCCATTAGCCTGTCATTAAGCAGAGCAAACAGGGTTGACGTTCTGCCACAAGATGGCAGCAGAGACCGCATATGTCCTTAGGGGAGGAAAACTCCAGTAATTTTCTGTAAATTTCAAACTACAGCTGATCAAATCATTATTAAACAGGTAAGTGACACTAGTGCTGTATTTTTAGACCATTTCAATGTGTTGATGCTATTGGCCCATGAACATTTCCTGCTTGTTGTCCAACTATTTCATATCTGTAGCAAAAGGCGATTCAATACTAACTTGGTGTTATAACAGCTATCGTAACATTATTTATCAATATGTGGAATTTTTTGTACTTTCAGAAGCTATGGAAATTTAAAACGTAAGACAGGAAATAGGTAAGAACCATTGTTATTGTTTACATCCCTCAAGTGGTCTATACTGTAATAATCTGCTAGTGTTTGCTTTGCTTTGGCTTTTCAGGGTTAATTATGGTGATCTACTGATTGCATCAGAGAAATACTGCAACATTTCTGTAGACTGATGGCATTATCTTAAAATGTGAGCAAAATCACCTGCTTTGTCATCACTTTATATATTACGCTTTAGAGCAGGGATGCCCAAACTTTTCCTTATGAAGGGCCAAAAACCAAACATATTTGAGGCTAGAGGGCCGAAGGTAAATATAGTTGCAATTAATAATTTCCTAATTTATTTAATAATGTTTAAAAAAGACTAGAAAATTCTGCTTTATATTAACTAATGCCGAGTTCAGACTGCATGATTTTAGCCCCGATTTTGACTCGTCGACAGGTTTTGAGAAATCGCCGACAAATGCCTGAAATCACAGGCAAATCGGTGCTCGTGCACGCGAGTGACAATCACACAGTGTGAACTATCAAAGACGCGATCTGAGAGAATCGCCGATGAGTCGCTGATGCCCGGGAGATATTTGGCGTGCTGAATATCTGGAGCTGTCGACGATTCAAATCACGCCGTGTGAAATGTGTTTTGACTGAAAATAACATCGGCGATCGCCTACAGCCAATGAGAGAGCAGCATTCACTAGTGTGGGTACCTGCAGGCCAGCGGGAGGTTGAGGGAGAAGTTAAAAGCGCTCATTTTCAGTTTATTCAGACCCAAGAAATAGAGGGAAAATTAGTGTAAATTTGGCATGAGCCCCAGTGTCTGTTTGATGTGTCATGTGAGCAACATCACAACCCAACTCGGTCAAAAAAAAAAAAATGTGAGGAGAAATTTCTAATTCCCTTCAAAGCCAGGTGAAAAATATGTTCATGTCTACCCCAGTAAAGGCTTCTTTCTTGTTATTTAATAACAAAAGATATACTACGTGTTTTTGGGTGTGAGACGTAGTTTAGACAAAGTTGTCTGCGATTCTTCCTATTTTGAAGTCATGCAGTGTGAAACTCCCTGTCGCAGATCCATCTTGCAGTGTAAACAAAGCAGCGACAAAACGCTAGCCCAGATAGTCTACTTTGAAAATCACGCAGTCTGAACTCGGCATTACACAGTAACATAATGAACTCATTACAGTAAAAACAAAACAATCTAATTCATAATAGAATTACATTAGTTTTAGCCTTGATTTGCTCGCCGATGCCTTCTGCATGCCATTCTGATTCGTTTACAAGATTTAATTGATACATTTAATTTCAGTTTGCTTTTTTGTAGCCCAGCGATAAAACAAACAAAAAAATCTAACATCAAATTAGAAATTGTTAAACGCATTTGACCCGTCATACTCTCCTCTCAGATGGGATGGTGGGCCAAATCAAAGGTTACAAAGGGCCAACTTTGGCCCGCGGGCCCTACTTTGGGCATCTCTGCGCTAGAGAATCATTTAAATACTAGCTCTGAAGTGGTAAATGAGCACCGGTTTCTGCTGTTCTTACATCCAGCTGCATATGTGAACGAGTGGCAGAAGAAAGTAGTTCCTCATACAAAAGGATTTTATAGACTCTCTCTCTGTTTGATTTTCTTTTCAGTATGCACATTTATGCCATCAAGCTGTTGTATTAACGCAGTATCACACTGACAGCAGTGCAATATGGCTGTATATCGACACTGGTGGGAGACTGAACATGCATATATTCCACCAGCGCTGGTATACAGGGGTAGGTTTAGGGGTACAGGGTACAGGGTACTTTTAGGGTAACGTAATGCATTAAAATTATTTTAAAAACAAATAAAAATAAATTAAATGCTGAAAAAAATTATTTAATCGACAAACTATTTATTCAAAACATTCATTCATTCATTCATTTTCTTTTCGGCTTAGTCCCTTTATTATTCCGGGGTCGCCACAGCGGAATGAACCGCCAACTTATCCGGCATTTGTTTTACGCAGCGGATGCCCTTCCAGCCACAACCCATCTCTGGGAAACACATCCATACATTCTCATTCACACACATACACTACGGACAATTTAGCTTACCCAATTCACCTGTACCGCATGTCTTTGGACTGTGGGGGAAACCGGAGCACCCGGAGGAAACCCACGCAACCATGGGGAGAACATGCAAACTCCACACAGAAATGCCAACTGGCCCAACCGGGACCTGGCCCAACCGGGGATCGAACCAGCGACCTTCTTGCTGTGAGGCGAACGTGCTACTCACGCGCCACCGTGGCGCCCTATTCAAAACATAATTTATAAATATTAAAATCTATTTAGGTTTTAATAAAATCTAAAATAGCACCTCAATGATACTGCTTAGTTTTGTATGAACCAGTGTTATTTTAGTACAGTTACATTTTTACATTTAAATTGTTATATTACCTTTATTATAATATTACAAATTAAATTATATTACTGCTAGTTTTATATATTTTTATTCTACTATACATTTTCATTTGTGTTCTAATTTTGTACTTTAACAAATGCGTGTTTAAGTAACATACTATTTA
>CAIGQQ010027470.1:15109-47584 GCA_903798035.1 Danio albolineatus
CTAATTTTGTACTTTAACAAATGCGTGTTTAAGTAACATACTATTTATATTACATTTTATTTGACAAACATTACCTACAGCTTTAACCTGGCAAGGAAAATAACCTCTAAAAGCAACACGTCCGCCTAAATCACCACGCTTTTCTGATCTCTTAGTGTTTTGAATCTGGTTTGTGTTCCTCCTCTATTTGCTTCCAGCGGTCTCCACATGAGGGCAGTGCATATTAAAGTACATTGACACTTGCTTATAATAAACCGCCTTATAACGACTTCACTCGTACAATCTAAAGGCACTGCATGAGCAAAAACACAATATAAACCAGCACACTCAAAGCTTGCTACTGATGCTGAGAGCAAAAAAAATCTAAGAGACATTACAACAAGAACATTTACCTTTACAGACAACCCAGCACAGTGTTTTATCTCTCACCAGGGGAACATTTAGTAAGATAACATTGTTTACACTGGAATCTTTTTTTTTCAGAGCCACTATGAATCATTTTACACACTCATCCTACACAAGTTGCATAATCTAAATATATCAGCATGGTGCAAGTTGTTTGCAGGGAAAAAATAAGCACCTTGAGGTTGAAAAGAAAGCGATCACAGAGAGAAGAAGAAAACAACACCCTCAGAGTTTTTTTAAAGGAACAAAACGTACGACTTTTTTCACTTAAATATACAAAAAAACAAAAAACACTAAAACAGTGTTATATATTTTGCTGACTTTTGCCTACTTGCAAATGATTTTGAGCTTTATAGAGATGCTGATTTAAAGGGCACCTATTTTACCACTTTTTCAAGATTTATTATAAGTCTTTTGCATCTCCAGAATGTGTCTGTAAAGTTTCTGAACAACCATCAGATTATTTACAGGGTATTAAAATTTCATGACTTTTCCATGATTTTTCCAAGACTTTCAAGTAAATTTTCATGACCTAAAGCAGGGGTCACCAAACTTGTTCCTGGAGGGCCGGTGTCCTGCAGGTTTTAGCTCCAACCCTAATCAAACACACCCGAACAAGCTAATCAAGGTCTTACTAGGTATACTTGAAACATCCAGGCAGGTGTGTTGAGGCAAGTTGGAGCTAAACCCTGCAGGTACACTGACCCTCCAGGATCGAGAATGGCGACCCCTGACCTAAAGTTTCATGCAATGTCTACATATGCGTGGTAAAAGAAAAACTATGCATGTTCAACTTTATTACAGCATATCATAAAACACACAGCAATCTATTAAGTTTCAATTGATATTTATATAAATATATATTTAGATAAAACTGATTTAGATAATGCTTACACCGGACAAATAATGTGACAGTATGTGATTGGTCAAGGACTTAAAAGAAGTAGATAACCTATATTCAAGTATACAGATATCTGTTTTCCAAGACTTTGTGGGTTTTTCTGTTTTTACTAAATTTTTCCAGTCCTGGAAAATGACATGTCAACATTCCATGACTTTTCCAGGTTTTCCATGACCGTATGAACCCTGTATTTATTATACAATTCAGAATTTTCTGCTCTGAACATCCATGTAGCTGTTTTTGTAGCCTGTCTTTAATGCAAGTTCTCCTCACCCACCGTTCCCACGTGCCTGTCAGAGGCCAGTTTACACTAATACGTTTTCATTTTAAAACGCATAAGTTTTGCTACGGTTCCACCATCCGTCCACACTACGCCGGAGTCTTCGAGCCCCAAAAAAGGAGCGTTTTGGAAACGCTGGAGAGGCCGTTTTCATTCTAAAACGCTGCTGCTCTGTCTCAGTGTGGATGTGGGAAATGGACACATCTGAAAACGGAGGTGTAGATGCAGAGATTCGCTACTCGATTGGGGCTTTTGGGTCATTGCGTATCCTTCCCTTATTCGTCAAGCTCCTATCACATGACTATAACGCCACCGGAAGACGGCAGACCAGCCTTCACTGTAAACAACATGGACACAGAAATGGGAGCGTTGTTTGCACTTGTCCGTTTTAGGCGCCATTGTGCAGTTAAACTCTGCCTTTTTTACTACAACAGCTACATATATTCACAAGAGGCAAGCTATTGTTCGAGCACTCGCTAATCGCTCGCGTTTCAAGCGGCGTAAGCCCTATTTAGAATGCCGAGTGTGACACGTGCTTCCTGTTTATACTTGAACGCGCATGCCCAGAGTGCGCGAATGGTCACGTGATATACGTTTCTGGTGGAGCAGTGTGGAGGGAGATATGTTCAGAAACCCTGGGTGAAACGCTAGTGTGGACACGGATCGTTTTCATGCTAAAACGTCGTTTTAAAACTAAAACGCACTAGTGTAAACGGGGCCAGAGTGTGCCCCAATCTCCGCCTCGGCTGTGTCAGATAACAGACAGACATGAAGGAAGGAGATCTTGCGCAACGTTTGTGAGAAATACTACAGTAAGAACTTTCCCAATGATTATTTGATGTATTTGTTGTGGAGTTAATTCAAGCCTTTCTGCAATAATGAGTCACACACAATGTCGTTACAAAGTTCACGCACACACAGACACACACATGCAGCGGAGACACATATAGCGGACACACAGACACACACACACACACGTTTAACTTTGCACTGTTTTTGGACAGGAAATGTGAGAGGACACACATTATTATCCACTGCTGTACGGATATCGATTCTGTTGATGAACAAAATAAACCTGATTTAACGTCCACAAACCTAAGCTAAGCCTTCCCCAGCCTTACACACGCTCCGCCTATGGATATTCCAGTTTATTGAGATGCACTTCTAATAGTGCAGTTTGTCTGGTGGGGTGTTGAGATTGCCATTTGATGAAAAAGAAATTGTGTGTGACCAAAACACAAATCACATGAAAACAAGAGAAAAGCTGCACAGGTATTGATCTAAGAATATTTAATTGGAAAAGTCAGTTTTCAAAAATACAAGGCAAATCCAGGGAAGATGGTGCTTACAGCTCACAGACAGCTGAGTCCTGTGGCTAATAAATAACTACTATAGCAGACATCGATTTCACCTCTTCAAAATCCATCATTACACCATGAGCAAGTGAAGCAGAACACACTGGAGCTGTACTGACGCTTCAGTGTTCCCGCTTTTCAACTGTGTGGCTAAAGCAGTTGAGATTGTGAGTATTTAGCCAATATGAGTACGTAAATTAATGCAAGAACATGTGGAACAGTTTTGGAATCAACGTATGCACATAAGCTATTACAAATGATCTAGCTACTACAATAATATCGATGTTAAACATTACAACAACAACAAAAGTAGCACACTTTAGTGGCAACTTAACACTATTAGCATAAAAAAAATGATTTGGCAAAACACAAAATAATAAGGATTTGACTGAAATGGCACGTTAGTTTATAGAAAGTCTGTTTCTGGGACAGAGTAATTAATAAATAAAGGTACATTTGACTATTCAGCTCACATTTCTGACTTTTTTTTTCATATCATTCTGGGTTTATTCGGACCTTTGCAATTCTGAGTTTATATTTCACAATTCAGACTTTTCCAATGCAATTCTGAGTTTCTATCTGACTGTTCTGATGTTATCAATGCAATTATTAATAATAAGACATTAGGTAATAATAAGAAGAAGAAGATATAAGAGAATCTTACAGTTCTGACTTTTTTCAAGGCAATTATTATTTTAAAACCTTTATTTAGATTTTTTAATGCAGTTTTGAGTTTATATCAGACTATTCTTACGGTTTAAATGCAATTCTGAATTTACATCTGTTTATTCTTACGATCTTAAGTTTATTTCTGACGATTTCAATGCAATTCTGAGTTTATATCTTACAATTCAAACTTTAAGACATTTATGAAATTATATCATTAATTCAGACTTCTTCTTCTCAGGTTTATATATATATATATGTGTGTGTGTGTGTGTGTGTGTGTATGTGTGTGTGTGTGTGTGTGTGTGTGTGTGTGTGTGGGTGTGTGTGTGTGTGGGTGGGTGTGTGTGTGTGTGTGTGTGTGTGTGTGTGTGTGTGTTTTTCAATGCAATTCTGACTTTATCTCTGCAATTCTGGCTTTTTAAATGCAACTCTAACTTTATATCTGACATTTTAAATGCAATTCTGGCTTTATTTCTAGCAATTCAAACGTTTTTCTACAGAACTGAGACATCTACCGTTAAAATAAAGTCACAGTTATAAGAAAAAAAGTCAGAACTGCAACTTTATGTCTTACATATGGACTCTCTCTAGCATTTAACACATGAATTAGAATTTTAAGATTCAACTGCAATTCGGATTTCACTTCCAACTTCACTTCTAGATGTTTGTTAGACTTGTTAGATGATGTTTCTACAACTCACAAACTCACAATTCTGACAGAAAAACTAACTAATTTCTTGCTAATGTAAGTTTATAGGTTCTGCGATGTCTATACTTCTTGCAATGTAAACCTTTTTCCACAGAATAGTGAATGTAAACTGGAAGACATAAATTTATCATTATGGCTGTTTATTACAATTCTGACTTCATTTACTCATAATTGTGAGAAAATGTATAAATCAAAACTAATATAGTGTCAAATCTGAAAAAAAAAAGTCAGAACTGCAGCTTTTTCTTGAAGTTCATAGAACATACCTGTCAACCCAACCCTACGTAACCCATACCGGCAAACCACCAGGAGACGCCCCTTGCTCTTAAACTTGAATTTATTATGCGCTTTCATTTTATTTAGGCATGAAAACACTTTAAAATAAATATAAATAGTCAAGATTCCCTTCCTTTCCATAACAGGCGCCGTTGCCCCTCCTACGCAATCCTCAAAACAGTTTATTTAAGCGCTGCGTGAATGTCAGACACGCTTCATAGTGATAAATAGACGCTGTTTCCCAAACAGATTCTGTACATGCGATTAGAAGTGGAGCAAAAGCGGATACTCTGGGTTTTGGGTGCATGTTTGAACAGACATTTACACATAATAACATCTAAACGTGTCGATCTTGGTTGTCTTTTAAACATAACAAATTTAGTCCTAAACGAGCATAAATAGTTAGGAAAGCAATCGAATGTTTTCATTACATATTTGTGCATTTTTAAAGTGATAAGGCAGTTATTTAATGTAATCAAAGGAAAAATCTAAATGAGAGATTCATTCGCTGCTCTTTAATCAGAATGTTTAAGCTATTCAGTGAAGAAAAGGTTAATGAGAAATGATCATTCAATTTCGTTATAATAGCTATTGAGGCTAAACTGTTTAATTTATTTACAGCTTTTTCTAATGTATACTATTTATTATATCCTTTATACATGCTACTACTACTAATAATAAAACATATTACTGATCGTTTCAACAATTTATCTACAATGGAACAGCAACAGTAATTTGGAGAATTTCTTTCTCTTTTTTGGGGGGTGGGTGGGGGGGGTCCTTTTTTCACATCTCAACGTTGACAGGTATGTCATAGGCTTATCTTTCACAATTCCACATTTTTCCTCATAATTGAGGAACTGTCTCTAAATAAAATCTTATTTATAAATTTGTGACTATTTTTTGTCCTCAAGTGCAAAAATATAGCCTCTCTTTTGCAATTCTGCCTCTTTTTTGCAATTCATAATATAGCTCATAAATCAAAAACAGAAAAAAAAAAGTCAGAACTGTGAAAGTCATAATTACCTTTTATTACTATCATTATAAAGTGGCAAAAACAGGCGTCCATATTCCTCAGTGCTAAAATCATGGACCTGATGCTGTTAGTACGGTTTAGAGAAGCTGTAAACAAACGATACATGATTGCGAATAAAAATAGTAGCTTAAACCAAGCTGACAGACAACCGAATAAATGGCACGCCGAGATCATTTCAACACAACAATGCATAAGATATTAAAAACACTATATCCGTGAGTAATACTAAGGAGAAATCGAGAACTTAAAGTCCAGTGAGAATATCGAGACCCGACTGAGGCGTTAAGATCTCTCTGCTTTAAATAGAGATTGGATTAAAAAAAAGGTGGTAAATCGGTCAACCCTGTCACAGCAAAGACTATGTACAACAGGAGGACTGCAGTCCATCGGCAGGGAAATCCTCCCATTCACATGGCTCAGTTACACAAGTTTTTTTTCTTTTTTTTTCTTAAATATTCACGTTCTACGTCTAATTCCTAAACTAATATCCCATAGGCTGGACTGGTCACCTCATCGAGACGAACTCCATTAAAGCGTCGCACAAAACACAGGATTTTTTTTTTCCCAGTTGGAGATACATGACAGAATTTCACCGAAACGTTGACACAGTTCATATGGGTTCACTTTCTGTTACACTGAAACTACAGGGACCATTTCAGAGCACTGGTTATGTGTACGGATGTGAGCTGGAAACTGAGGCTATGAACATGCACACGCTGACTTTACATTGCAGAATATTTTTTGGGGGGGTTTGCATACACAGAACAGGAAGAGTTTCTCAAGTCAAGGATGGAGGAAAAGTGCCAGAACAAGCATCCTTTCATACATGATTCTTCCTGCTGCTGCTTTAAATTAGCCCTCGGCAGACCTTGTGTGGAAACTGGGTCAGATCTATCATCAGAATGGTGTGTGGTGCGTGAGCTTGTGTTTTGTACCTGATGTGATTTCGTTTTTTGCGTGTTTCTTAGGGGATTTGCTCTGCGTTGAATGCTTTAAATGTCTCTTGGTGCGCTCCGCTCTACCTGTGCAAAAGGGGACTGGAATAGCTGGACTACACTGAACGTATAGTTTAGGACTGACAGTCTGAGAGACTATAAGAAAGCACTGGGGTTTGCTCTCGGGTCCTTTTGGTTCCTGTAGCGCATGGCCAGCCAAACTCCTAAGATCTGAGAGGAAAAAAGAAAAAGAGAGTTAGTTGTGCCATACAATATCTGTAACGAGTGAAAAGTCATGCAAAATCATGAGCTAATTTGTGTCTTTTTCTCCCTTATTTTAGGCAAATTAACACGGTACACTACCGGACAAAAGTCTTGTTGTCTATCCAAATTTTATGAACAACAAATAATAACTTGACTTCTAATTATTCATTTGGTATCAGACGTGGCTTATATGAAAGGCAAAGGCCTCTAGATTACACAAAAAATATGCAAAAAAATAAAATAAAATAAATAAATAAATAATTATATATATTTATATATGATCATGCCTTGATTTTTAATTACTTAATTACTTAATTAGGACAGTAAGGTCTGACTTTGCTGAGACAAAAGTCTTGTCACTAAACAGAAATAATGTACAGTATAGAATACAAAGTCATGGTGCAGAGGAAAAATAGTTAATATTGTGTATGACTCCCATGAGCTTGGAGGACTGCATCCATCCATACATCTCTGCAATGACTCAAATAACTTATTAATGAAGTCATCTGGAAGGAAAAGAAAGAGTTCTTGCAGGACTCCCAGAGTTCATCAAGATTCTGCAATGCCTCCTCCATCTTACTCCATACATGCTCAATAATGTTCATATCTGGTGACTGGGCTGGCCAATCCTGGAGTACCTTGACCATCTTGGATTTCAGAAACTTTTATGTGGATGCTGAAGTATGAGAAGGAGCGCTATCCTGCTGAAGAATTTTTTCTCTCCTGTGGTTTGTAATGTAATGGGCAGCACAAAGGTATTGATACCTCAGGCTGTCACCAAACTTGACTGATTTTTGTGAGAATCTTGAGCCAATGAGAGTTCCAGTAGGTCTTCTGCAGTATTTGTGATGATTGGGATGCAGTTCAACACGATTCATTGGAAAAAATCTACCCTCTGCCACTTTTTCAAATGATCAACTAGATGTCAAGTTATTATTTGTTGCTCTTACAACTGGGATCACCGACAAGACTTTTGTCAGGTAGTGTAGTTGTGCACAGCTGAAAGTGATCGCTGATGCTAACTAAAACTATTACAAATCAGTTTTATTAACGGTACAGACAGAAACAGTCCAACACTTTAGAATAGGGGTCGGGAACCTTTTCACAGCAAAGAGCTATTTCTGATTTTTTTTGGCAAAAGCATTTTCTTAAAGAGCCATTGTTTACAATCACAATGTATGAAGGACAATTTATGGAACGTTTTTCTTTTTGCAATCACCACACATGACTGTAGTTTGAATTTACATGCACGAGGTTACCACAGATATCTAAGTTGCTTGCCCTTTATTGGTGTCGTAATTCAAGTTACACCACAGCGCTGCACACACACGCATTGGTTAAAACGTCCTTTTAGTATAAACTTAAAGTTCTTACTCCTTTTGTTGTAAAAAAGAAACACAATAAAAGGAATCGTAATTGTATTTTCAATAGGAAACTGATTTCTAGTGACAGTTATAAGTTTTTTTTAACATATTATTGAAGAGAGACAGCTGGAGATCAGCATATTTTTGGTCAAAGAGCCACATGTGGTCCCTGAGCCATAGGTTCCCTACCCATGCTTTAGAATAATGGGCCATTACTTAATGTTAGTTCATGCGTTTACTAACATAAACTAAGAATGAATAATCTTGTAAAGCTTTAATTAAACATTGTTCAACACTTACTAATGCATTGTTAAAATCCAAATTTGCGCCTGTTAACATTAATGCATATGAACTACCGTTTAAACTTAAATAACATGAACTAATGTTAACAAAGATTAATTAATACTGTATTAATGTATTACTAATTGTTTGTTCATGTTAGTAAATACATTAGGTAATGGACCATTATTTTAAAAAGTGTTATCCTATTAACTTAAACCAAGTGAAACATCATGTATTTTATTCAGTGCTATGTCAGAAACAAAGACCATTTGGCAAAGACCATTATTTAAAAAAACAACTATAATATCCACAAACAAATAAACAGTTAAATTAGTTCCAATTTTTTATATTAATTTATGATGAAAATTCGAAAACTTTTCCTGCAAGACTGTGCTGAATATCTCTTAAAATGAGTTACATCATTAAAAAACCCTTCTAAAGTCATTAATAGAGGCACGGTCAAATAAAACGTCTTACAGTAAGAGGGATTTTCCAGAACAAACACTACCAACTGATTTAAGTACTAAAATTAGTAATGCTAAAAGAAACTGTAACAAAAACCTAAACAGACAAAATCAGAAGATATCGAAAAATGGATAAAAATGCCAAAAGCACATAAATTCCATAAAACTCAGAAGTTAATTCTAATTTCATAATAGTAATTTATGCAATCATAAGCTCCTAGAGAATATATAAATACAACACACACACACAAAAACACACACACAAACACACAAACACAATAATGACTACCATAATTATTTTAATAATAATATTAATACCAGTTAATTAGTGAAGACCTCTTATAAATAATAAATAAATAGTAAAGTATGAATGTTTGTCTATCTAGTGTACAAGAACTTTGAATCTGCTCAACCATTCAGATTTTAAATAAAATTTTAAATGTTGTTTAAAATATATTCTTAAAAAAAAAATCTCTCAAAAGTCCTGGAAAATTAAGAGGTTGCTTTTTATTTACTAACAATTAAGCAATGCTTTATGCGCTTTTGCTCCGAGCTTTGCATATCAAATTGATAATTTGCATGCATTTTCATCTTACAACCTTTTGTAGGATGTCACATACACTATTATTTTTACATAATTTTATATTTATAGGGTTGGGCGATTAATCGAAATGTAATCGAAATCGATATTCAGAGCCTATAATTGATCTAGGTTTTTCAGGTTGATTTCTTTAATTACGTGACCCTGCTTTGCTAAAGGCTGATTTATACTTCTGCGGCCACTTTGCAGCCACATCTGATCTCTGGTCAAGTAGGACGATGGACCCATTCTTGTGCTAGTTACTTTGCACTGCATTGACGATTGGAAGCTGCGCCAGAGATGCCTTGAGACTGCATTTTTTCAATACATTCAAATAATTAAGCACATTAAAATATTTGTTCACAGAAGATGCAAGAAATGCACTGTTTAAAATATTATTTACAGGATATGTAAGAGTTATTTTATTTAGAAGAGACACTGCTGATTTTCTCCTCTCCTTCATTGAAAACTAATTATTTCAAAAAGTGCCAAAGTTATTTATTTTCACTTTTTTTTTATTTCTTAAAACTGTTGGTTTTAGACGATGTGCATTTTAACTTCAGTTGTTCAACGTTGATGATCAATAAATAATCATAGATAGTAGATAGTGTGTGTTTACTTAAATTATTTTCAGATCAAGTAATGCACCCTTCATTCAAAACATCTCTCACCTGTAACGTGTGCGCATATTTACAGTACAAAACCTGTCCGAGAACCATGAGAGCAAAATATAAAATAAATAAATAAATAAAATAATCGTTCATTAATCGTAAACGAGTTAAAATGTTAAATTAATTGAGATTTTGATTTCAGGCCAAATCGCCCAGCCCTAATTTTTATGACCAATAATTAAACATCTTAATAAGTAGAGACCAGTCGGCTTCTGTTTTGCTGCATCCAGATTCCAGACAACATGCGACAACTAACCTCTGTAAAGCTGAAAAAGAGACCAACTCCACCCAGGATCTTCAGAGCTTCTGATGAATGCTGGAGCATCTTTAGACCGCAGGTGACGCAGGCTGTTTTTTGTGTACATGGCTGTGGGAAATAAAAAAAGCATATCTCTCATTTGTCACATTTGATTAACTCAACATCCACCATTCAGGCTCAAACTCACCATCAAACAGGACAAAATAAAATGTATATGGCTACTTCACTTGTTTGTCAATTTCTGAACATGATGTGTTGCACATGATGTTCAGTTTACTGAAAAGACCCATCGCTTTTCTATTTAAGGTCTTGATTTATTCTCAGGAGCCAGAGGTATTAATTTAAGTCATCCTGTATTTGTGTATTTGACTTTCAAAGTAAAGGAAACTGCAGACTTGTGTTTTAAGAATCGTACTTATGAATCATAGTTTCAGTTAAAAAGAAATGATAAATTCATGTTCTAACAAATATACAAAAATGACCAAAGATGACAAATTTAACAGCAATGAACTATCCCTTTAAAGGAACACTGCACTATTTTGGAAAAAAAGTGGACTCCACTATAGTTAAACACATCAGGTTTACCATTTTTTAATCCATTTAGCCGATCTCTGGGTCTGGCAGGAGCAGATTTAGCTTAGCTTAGCATAGATCATTGAATCAGATTAGACCATTAGCATCTCTGTTAACAATTTTAAAGAAGACTTTAGATAATTTTCTTATTTAAAGGTGCAGTATTTAAGTTTGACACCCAGTGGTCGAACTAGTTATTGCACACCTGGTTCAAAACACACGAAAGTGCAGGTTGCCAGATCGACTACACCAACAGCAGTGACTGTTGGTGACTAAAGCCTGATTTAAAGCAGATTTATACTGTGTTCTAAATAAAAGCAATAGCACAAGGATAGAAGGAATATTTTCCATATTAAAAGGAGGTTTTGACCTAACCAACACCTGAAATGTATATTTTAGAAACAGCTTCTATTTACTGCAGCTGAACAACAGAAAACTGACAATTATCACCTGAGGTACACCTCAAGTGCTTTATTCGATGTTAAATGCTAATAATGTGACTTTGAATGCCATTTATTGCCATATTACTGAAAGCAGTAGCAGATAATTTACCTCAATTCTTGAAAATAAAATAAACCGTTGGAAATTTTACTTTAGCACTGTGACTCAAGTCAACACATATCAGTGATTCAGCATCTACATTTAATAATGTTAAAGGTTTAATATGTATTAACTAGATTATAAACCTTACCATTTCATTGAAGTACCGTGAGTGCACTATTCCGTGCTTCTGAATGGCTGTATTTAAATTTCTGTCGTGTTTCATCTGGTGCAAACAGCCAAATTGCTTATCACTGCAAATCTGGTCATGTAACGTGTTGCTAGGACACGGGGTTTCAATGTAAGCTGCTCACCTAATATTTACGTTCTTAATATTTATATTATTTGCTAATTAATAACTTCATGTGGAACTCTGAATCTGCGTCTCATTTCAGAGTTTGCTACTGTCCACAAGAGGTCGCATTTCGGTTGCGGACGCACACTTAAAAAGCCTTCCTGACTGAATGAAATGCACTGTTTTCCACCAAGGCAACCCAGGGTGCTGAAATATAGTTGGCTAAACTGGCATTGGGCGGGTTAAATTACCAAAACAAACAGACGTTCCAGCGCATAACGCACATTTTCAATATCTGACCTCACATCTGACAGCACGTTTAAAGCTGGACTCTTTTGTAGTTATGTTATGTACTAAGACAGACAGAAAATGGAAATGTTGCTATTTTCTATGCCGATATGGTTAGAAACTATTCTGTCTTTCTGACGTATTATTAAAGACACTTTACTGCTATAGCATGGTCTGAAAGTTACCCTCAGCTAGGTAACAGTGCTGCATAATATAATTGTGAGTGCTGAGAGTCAAGCTTTAAATAGGATTTCTGAAGAAAAAAAAAAGGTTTATGAGATGCTAATGGTCTAATCCGATTCAATGATTTATGCTAAGCTAAAAGTGCTCCCGCCAATCCCACAGATAGGCTGAATGGATTCTTAAATGGTAAAACTGAGCTGTTTAACTCTAGTGGACTTGTAAGATGAGCCTGTTTCCTAAAAAGTGGAGTATCCTTTAAGTACTTGTTCAAAATATTACGTGAAATGGAACAAATCATCATGTGCACACTTTGTTCCCAAATTCTGTTCCTCTGCCCACTAACATGTCAAAAAGCTACAAGAAAAGAAAAGACAAACACAAGAGGTATTCTTACAGATGTACAAAGGTGTAGATCAGACATAAAGTCTGCCTGGAGGTTGGTGCTGTTGAAAAGGCCACAGCAGTCCAGCTTTTTCTCAAGGCTTATTCTTGTGTCGTTACTCATTATTCTCCAGGATGATTCCAGCAGCTTCTCCTGTTTTGGAAACGTGACATGAGAGGGAATTAAACTTTCCAAACAAACACAACAACAGCCGCTGTGTAAGAAAGTTAACAAGCCCTACCTGCTGACCCTGATTCATGGCCAGACAAGAACAGGAAACTCCAAACTGGAAGAGGAAGACTATGAAGAGAATGACCATGTACTGCGCAGAAGCGGTCAAGGATTTACAAACCTCAGATGGGAAAACTGTTAAATAGCATCAGAACACCATTATATGGTAATCAAACTGTAAGAAGACTGAACTGTAAAACCTGAGAAGTTCAGACTACTCAAAACGTAGG
The DNA here is from genome assembly GCA_903798035.1 of Danio albolineatus. NCBI lineage: Eukaryota > Metazoa > Chordata > Actinopteri > Cypriniformes > Danionidae > Danio > Danio albolineatus. The sequence continues at coordinate 28,282 of CAIGQQ010027470.1, forward strand.
ACTGCACGATATTGAAAAAAAACATTGCAATATTTCGTTTGTCTGTGATATATATATTGCGATAGGAATATAATTTTACAAGATGTCTTATAACTCTATTTAGAAAGAATTAAACATTTTAGATTGATAGGGATTTTTTAGTAGGCAGTCCATTTGCATAAAATATAAAATACAGGTGAAATTAACCATGTTGAGGTAAGAAATAGTAATAATTAAATACAATTAATCTTTTTGAAAGCTTCAAACTATATAACGTCTTGGTTTAAATTGGCTTGAAATGTTGAAAACAGATTTTAAAAACACATCCAAATGCAAGTCGTTCACTCTTTTGAAAAGCTTGGAATGATACTTGGAATGAAACTTGGAATGATACTTGTTCTGAAAAGGGCTGTACAAGCAATCTAGAATTGAATTGAATTTTAGGAACAAACTTTGTGCCGTCTCTAGCCACATGTTCTGAACACTGGAGATCCTGTGACTATCACAGATTCGCACATTGCAATATCAGTGGTGAAACAACATATTGTGCAACCCTACTCCAAACAATAGAGTAAAATAATGCTACTTTTACACAATGTGGTATGGTTCAGTTCAGCTCGATTTGCCTTTCCACAGCAGTTTAGTACTGCTTAAAGTAGGTGGGGTTATCCAAAGACTATAGAAAACACGAGATGTGTCAGTCATCTACATTTGAATGGTGAAAGGTGTAATGGTCAAATGAAGCCCCACCTACTGGTACACGAGCCAATCATCAATCACTATACACTGACGTTTCTCCAGGGAAAAGCTCAGACCAGATGTGTGCTTTTACGACAGTTTTTTTGTGGTCAACAAACACACTGGAATCTCAGCGAATACTTGCTTCACAGACATAAGAAATATATCCAAATAAAGCTTAAAATCTGCATTTTTAAATGAACCAACTACACTTGAAAACAAAAGTTGTTTGGCTTTGTAATTTGTATGAAACGAACGTGAGGTACAATCCGTCTGGTCAAACGCACATCACATGACAGCAACTACCAAAATGCCCACAAACTAGTAAACAAAGAGTTGCTGTCATTTCTGGAGGAGATTCGCCATCAAGACCAAGCTGTGAATTACTTCAGAATACCAGCGCGATCAGACGAAGCATTATCCAGAGGATGATAATGCATTGAACGGCCATAAATGATGTCGTGATCTTTCGAGTGCGCGTGTGCATTAGCTCAGGCAACCTGAAAATATGCCAATTTTGTTTGATTCGAATGTTTAGAAATTTATGAGGAGGGCCACACGGAATCTGCGTTCGCAGAATGCCAGAGATTTTTAGCCCATCATTGATTCTGTTTAATTACTGCTGTAAATGTGTGTAAATTTATATTTATTCAGTTTTTAAATTAATTTCAGTAATATTATTGACTAATATGAAAATCTTCATATGATTTATGTACAATAAAATTTGTAAAGTCATATTTTTTGTCTTTTAGTAAATATTTTACATGTGAGACTTGCTTTGTTTAACAAATAAAGTGGATCTAATTGGATTCACATTGTAAACATTAAATAAAAGTTAAAAAGGTATTACATTTATTTCACATATTAAGTTTTTAGTTATGATACTCCTAAAATAATTCCGCATAAATCCGCAGATTTTTAACAAAATACTTTGCAGAAATAGCAAAAAATGTCCACAGATTCCGTCTGGCCCTACTTATGAGACAGTTGTTGCTTGATTCAAATATGTAATCGCAAACTCGGCGAACAGTTTGAGTATTTGATGTTTCCCCATTGAGAGAGAATGCCTAAGCATACTGCACGAGTGGCGTTTCAAAGATAGCCGACGAGTGAAATGACGTCTTAGAGGGACTTTGGATTATCTTGATAGCTACACCATTTCTCTGGTTCATTCCATGTTGTCCCATCCAGCTGCTGCCTATTTAAAATATAGTGAGTTTGGTGTCTTGCATGACAAAAATAATGACGCTGGTAGTGACGAGTGAACAATCGCTGATCAGCAGTGTGTACAAATTGTTTTACGTTTGGTAATGGTACAGCTCACTTTAAACCTCGAAGTGGTAGTAAAAAAAAAAGAAAAGTAATAGGTGTTAGGTATAAAAATTAGTGGGAAAATGGAAATGAATGAACAGTTTGACTGAAATATCAAACAAATTTATATAGTTTGCATAAACATGAAATCCCCCCATCTTTATGATTATATAAAACTACAAATTTTGTGTTGACATAACATTTTAAGTACACAGAAGCTTCATTAATATTTCATTCCATTAATTACACCGTTCAGCTTTACAATATAGTGGTTGCTAAAGGATACAAAGAAAAGCATGACTTGGTGATGGTGGACAGCTCCTATGAGTCCCACAATGGCGATCAGTTGCAGAAAGAAGCCTACAGCTATCACGCCGCCGATGATGTGGATGCTGGAGACGATGCCAAAGCCTTTGCCCCATGCTGCTACAACAATCAACAGGAGACCCACCAGCTGAGGGACAAACAACAGGCCAATCAGAAACATGTCACGACAGTACAAAACAAGACATTGATTGAAATAACACTATATTGACCTACCCGACATGAAACGTATTCACAACATACAGTAACTTCCATAATTTGCCACTTTAAAGTTAAAAGTAATAGATATTGAGGACATTTTTAGAGCTGATTAAAATGATAGCAATAAACAATAAATGTAAAAATAATATATTTAAACCCAATACAATAAAATTCAACAAACATGGTGGACTGGCAAAACAGTTCAAACAAAACATGTCAACAAAAATTAAGAATTTAAAATTAAAAATAAATTTACTTTTCAGTTTTGTTTGTTTGTTTGGTTCTAAAAAATAAATATAAACTACACCAGAGACGCCCCATGTTAACCTTTGATTTGGCCCACCATCCTATATGAGAAGAGAATGAGATTGATGCTGGATTTTGAGTGTATTTAACAGAGATCGTAATTACAAATTTAACGTAACCTTTTTTGTTTGTTTGTATTATTGATGAACTACAAAAAAAGCAAAGTGAAATTAAATGTTTCAATTAATTATTGTAAATGAATCAGATTTTTGAAAATATAAATACTGTCACTTAATGGATAGAGGACAATGCAGAAGACATCAGTGAGCAAATCAAGACAAAAACTAGTCTAAATCCATTCTGTGATAAATGGAATTGTTTTTGTTTTTACTGTAATAAGTTCATTATAAAATTATATATATATATACACATATATATATACTGCATTAGATAATATAAAGCAATGCTTTCTAGTAATTTTAAATATTAAATAAATAGGAAATTACGCATGGCAACTTTAATGTAATGATGATATATTTAGCTTTGGCCCACCACCCTCAATGAAGTTTGGGCTTTGACCCTTTGTAAGAAAGGTTTGGGCACCCCTGAACTAAACGAGACACATCCAATATAATTAAATATAATAAAAATTGTACATTGACATCCAAAACAACAAATTAAATTCATAAATAAAATTAATTCAAATTGCCTTTTCATTTTAACTAAATTATTTTCTTTCTTGAATCGGTAACTGTGCATTTAAATCTATATTACAATTAATCCACACAATAATTTAAATGTAATAATAAAATAAATATATTAATAGTAATACTACCACTACTACTACTACTACTAATAATAATAATAATAATAATAATAATAATAATAATATAACATCAATTATATAAATATTTAATAATATAAAATTGATAATATATATTAGCATAGATAAATAAATAAATAAATAAATAAATATCACAAAATCAAAGCAAAAAACATTAATAATAAGAAAATAAGAAAAGTAAACTGGCAAAATATTTAAAACTGATCAATTTTTTACTTTTATTATTATTATTATTATTATTATTATTATTATTAAACTGTGATTAGCAGCAGCTGCCAACCATCTAATTTCCATCTCTACCAATCAAAACTAGCTGGGTGAGGTCTCCGTATGACAGACAGTTAAAGTGAAAAAAAGAACAAACATCAATAAAGACAAAGTACATTCAGCTCTGTAATAAAACATGCTCTGAATACCATTTCAAGTTGACTTTAAATGACGTCTACACAGTCACTTAAACTACAAGGATCGCATACACCTCAAGAAGACTACTTTACATTACATTTAAATTTATCAAAACTACTGTGACAGAGACCTCAAGCACAAATCACATGCTTTTACACTTCTAAAATGCTAATTATTCCATATAAGCTAAACTGTGACTAGGCTCAATCTACAGTTAAAGGGCTTGTCTAAAATCTACACAACACAAAGCAAAGGGCAGAAGGATAAAAACTGTAGGGCCAGATAGCAATATAAACCTTACCAAAAGGCATTACTGTCAACTGCTGACAATGTGACCCTCCTTAAACGCCAGCATGAGGGATATGATTATGATGTTATAGGAAACATTGTGAACCAAAAGCAAAACAAACACACCACAAACTGTGCAGTCTGAGTGGTAGTGGACCGGACTCTTTCATGTAAAATAATTTAGAGATGCATTGACACTGAATTTTTCACCAGTACTGATAACTCTCTACATTTGGAGGTTGATAGTAGATAAAATAGATGATAAATATAAATTGTTCTGATATTTATGCATGATTGCAGAAACATAAGGCTTGGGTTTGTTACTTATTGCCATATCAGCAACTCATAGCTATTTAAGATTCATCACAATTAATCGTGTTTAAAATAAAAGTTTGTTTTGACATGATATATATCAGTGCTTTCCACACATAAACTTTACTTGGGCAGGCCGCCCACGTTTATTAATGTATATATATATATTTTTTTTTACTATTATTATTATCATCCGTTTACACTTTTTAACCCTCAGACCCTCTTTAACAAACATCCGCGAGCGATTAACTAAGTTAACCAAGTTAAAGTGAGATTATTTAAATAAGAAAGATGAGTTGATCAGCCATTTCTAATGGTATACAAACGTTCTGCAACCAATTTAGATGTAATTCCATCCTCTCCAAGTATTTAGTTTTTCTGAGTCGTTTAGATTAAAGAATTACTTGTTTAATATCTCTCTCGCTCTTGGAACAGCCTTCCTAGCACAGTTCGGGAAGCAGACACACTCTGTCAGTTTAAAACTAGATTAAAGACACATCTCTTTACATTAGCATACACATAAAACACAAATGCTTTGAAATCCAAATCCTCTAAAGGATTGTTAGTCTGCATTATTTAGGGCAACCGGAGCCGGGAACACTTCCCAAAACACATTATAATTTGAATGGCATCTCTGCTCATGTTAGTCTGTTTTTTATTATTCCCGAGGTTTCCATAATCCTGGACCATGCCGTATCCTGAGCAGCTGCTGTGGTGGTCATGGAGGAATGGAGAGCATGAGACAGTTTCCTGTAAGACGATCCCTGTGACAGACGAGTCCTCGCATTGTTCCCGAAGGGCCAGCCTGATGACCAGCCGGTGACCCGCCTGTGGTCTCTCCATGATGGATGTCCAGCGTTCTCCAGCCCCGGCGCCATAGACTGCAGCTCTCCACAAGACGTCTGGCCATAGGAGAAATGGTCGTGCCCAACTGAGCCTGGTTTCTCTCGAGGTTTTTTAATTCTTCACTTTCGCCAATTGGTGAAGTTTTTTCCTCGCCGCTGTCGCCTCTGGCTTGCATGGTTCGGGACTTGTAGGGCTGCGCATCGATGGATTACTATTCAGTGTTTGGACTCTCAGCAGTGATTATTAAACCACGCTGAAATGAACTAAACTGAACTTCAACACTGAAAACTGGACTGACACTGTTTCAATTTTTTATAATGCATGTGAAGCTGCTTTGACGCAATCTACATTGTAAAAGCGCTATACAAATAAAGATGAATTGAATTGAATTGTGGCTGTGCTCATAAAATTAACGACAGCTTAGAAAACGAAAGCAAAACCAAATCCCGGACATTTTAGTAGAGGTGCGGGTTGGTGTGGGTCTGCAGAGCACGTGAGATTACCGGTGTTAGAGTTGACTGTATAGGCATGGGACGATAACCGTTTTCAAGGTATACCACGGTTTGGAAAAGTCAAGGTTTTCATATCCCCAAAATTTTCTGTAATACCGTTCCTAAGGTATCTAAGATTTTTTTATTTACATTTTTTAAAAAGTTTTTTTAGGTGTAAATTGTAAAGACATCTGTGTTTTTGAAACAAATGAAGACCGCAGAAGAAACTTGAATTATTTAGCCTGACATGTTTACTGGCCAAAATATTTTTAATATTTCTCAAAATAAAATATATTGTGTTCAAAGGGGAAAAAGTTTTTTTTTTAGCCAGACATTTAAAAGAATATATTTTAGAGCAGTAATCACAATACCGTCATACCGTGAAACCGTGATATTTTTATCCAAGGTTATCATACTGTCAGAATCTTATACCGGCCCATGACTAGTTGACAGTTCTCTTGCATGCAAATGCAATCTTACCATACGTTCACACCGCAAGTGGCGAGAGCGTCAAAGTAGCCGTAAGTCATTCATTTTCAATGGGAGCCGGCGGCGATAACCGACGAGGAGCAAAATCAGGTAATGCTGCTTCAGAACATTTCAGATATGGACGCATAATAGACGACTTAAACAACTTAATCTTCCATTATTAAATGAATCTGATAAAAGCGGGCAACATTTTACGCTAGAAAGCATTTTATGTGGAAACGTAAGTGATTTGCTGATAATGCTACAACGGCTCCTTTAAATACGAGATCAGTGTAGCGAATGTTGATGCTCTCGTCACCGGAGCTCTGAAGGCAGACAGCGTTGGCGACAGGGTGGCCTGAGCGAACTTTGACGCTCTCACCACCTTCGGTGTAACTGTACGGTTAGAATCAAGAAACAGTTTGTGCTTTTAAGCCTTTAAATCAGGGGTGCCCAAACTTTTCTTATAAAGGGCCAAAACCAAACCTGATTGAGGCTGGGCCGAAGGTAATTATAGTTGCCACGGGTAATTTTCTAATTTACTTAATAATGTTTAAAAATGACTAGAATACATTGCTTTAAATTAACTGTTTCTTTTATTTTTTTACATTTTATAATTAACTTATTACAGTAAAAACAAAACAATCTAATTTATAACAGAATTACATAGTTTTTTAAAAATCTGAGTCATTTACAACATTCAGTTGAACCATTTAATTTCAGTTTGCTCTAAATAAGATAGAAAAAGCAATAAAACCAGCAAAAAGCTTACGTCAAATTAGAAATGACGATCTCTGAGTTAAAAGCATTCTCCCCAACCCTCTCCATTCTCACTCTCCTTTCAGATGGGATGGTGGGCCAAATCAAAGGTTACAATGGGCCAACTTTGGCCCGCTGGCCCTACTTTGGGCATCTCTGCTTTAATGCTTCTACCTTCTCTGTGACGTTGTAAACACCATACGTATATAACACATATATATTTAATGAAATTATGTTAATTAGGTTAGCGTCTACGAAGGAGACATTTACGTGGGTACAACACGACGAAAAAAAATGAAGTGAGGTTTTGCACAGTTTGTCGTCAGTTTGGCAAGTCAGCCACCTTTCGTTAAATCATTTAAAACTGCAATAAAATACCTGCACATTTTCCATACTGCTCTTTTTGTTTCCATAACACTTTCAATTTTGCCAATACATTTATTAACATTTTTAAAAATTTTAAATTCTAAATTAACAGATGTTTTTTTTGACAGAGTACGTAAATTATGTGGCTAAGAAATAGCAATAAACTTTTTTTTTGGTTGGGCCAGTAAAAATTTTGGCAGAGCAAGTAAAAATCCAGCTGTCACCGGGACAGTCGAACAAAAAATCCTTAGCGTTGAACCCTGCATGTGTGGGAAGCACTTATGTGTGTTTTATTATTATTATTTATACACATAATATTACACATACACATTTATTTTATGTCTTATTTTGGATGCGATTAATCTTTGCCCAGCACTAATAAAAACATATTACATAATAACAACATTATATCTCAATGATACAGAATAAATAAACAAATAAATATATAAAAAAACAAAATATATTGGCAAAAATATAAATGCATAAATAAAGCAACTAAGACACAGAAGGCATTAATTAAAAGAAAAAAAACAGTAAATTAATAATTAAAAGTGGCTGACGGCAAGCATAAATAATACACAATTAATTCGCTTAAAAGATATCAACTTAAATTTTGATATAAGACAGATAATGACAATATTAATAATTGCATTTAATGGCAGATACTGACATGGCTGCCAATTTAATGAGCAGCCCTAAAATAATTTATTCTTACATAAAACTGTGAATTGTGCATTCAAAACAAAAGCAGCCGCTGAGGAGTAGCCTGCGGTTATCCACACTTATACTAACGTTTTTTAACCTATGGGTTACTAACACAGATCTTTAACCACTAGACTAAACCACCCAAAGACATTTAGCGATTCTCATTTACAGAGCTGGGTGCAAAGTCTTTATTTTTGGCTGAGCGTGACTCTGACACAATGAACTTAACCCAGAATTGTCATTCATCATCACATGTGTGAGTCAGATGCGTTATGGAAGTATGATCAGTGACTCAGTACTGTATGTGTTACGTTACAGTGATTATTCACACAGAAATTACAGTTTGCTATTTAATTTAGTCACCCTTAAGTCATCAGCAATAAATTATGTTTTTTCTTCACTGAAACATCCAATAAGGTTTTTTTTTAGCTGAAACTGTGGTCCTTGATGATTTATAAAATGCAAGTCAATGGCTACTCTTTAAGAGTTAAAGTTAAAAACAGTTAAAAAGAAATTAAATTGGTATCACTTTATTTAATGGTCTTTTTAAAATACATTTTGTTGAATTTAAGTTACATTGCATCTACATGCCAACTAATTCCCATGAGATTATCAGCAATATCATCAGATATTAAGCAGACATTGGCATGTCATTGCAATGCAATTCATAGTCAAGAAAATGTGCAATAGGGACCATCAAAATAAAGTCTTACCATTTAATGCATGACTCCATGACACACAGGTCTTATAAAGCAAAACCCCTGTCATGTTTAGATCTGTGCAAGAAAGTGAACATTGTTTACGATATCATTTCCTTTATTCCACAAGCTTGGCTGTCTCATAATTTCATAGGTATTAATTTTGTATAGCCTTTATTACTTTCAAAGTCTAAATAGCTGTTCAGTTGAATTGAATAAATGACCACTGACTAGTTTTAACAACAACAAAAAGGTATTATTGAAGAGGGGAAAAAAGCCTCATACATCTTGGATAGCAAAACTGTGGGTGAATTAATAACAAATTAATTGTTTTAGCATGTAAAATAACCATTTAAATTGATGCATACAAGCAAGACGCTACCAGACCAAAGGATTTCAGTATAATAACTAGTTGAAATGTCACAAATACATAAGTATTTATAGAATATGTAAATGTAGTCTTTATCCTTCATGAAGACAAGTAAATAATAAACAGATTACACAAACATATGGGCGGTTATGCAACATCGGATGGCGAAACATAACACAAGAAATTCGCTAGCAAACAAACTCCTTAAATAACGATTAATACTAACATCTCAAACTACTCTAAAGGAATTATTCAGTAGAAGAAAACTAGGATGTTTGTTTACGTTATCTAGAAACGTTGCAGCCTATAAAGAGAGCAGCTAGCTGATTCATCTACTGATAAAACAAAGACTTCACCTACCACCTCACTAAAGAGACCTTTGAATATGGTTCAAGTATAATGTCAACAACATGCCTTAAACTCAGTACAGCATCGTTAGATATTGAAGTAAACGTTTAAGCATTTATATAAGATTAGCTGTTGCTAACAGGCTAACCGGGCTAACGTTAGCTTAACTATTCATGCAACATCATGTGTGACTCACCATATAAACTACATTTAGCGAACAGAGGGCGTTTTTCGAGCACGTAAATCCTCCGCAAACCATGTTGAATCTTCAGGCATTTACCGGTGAGATGAAACGATGTGCTACTGATGTTTTCGCTACTGTGAGTACGTTCCTGTTCTCTTGTGTGGTAGAACACATCCGATTCATGAACGAACCGTTCATTTGAGTCGAATCTAGGTAATGGTTCAATTGAACCGACTCACAAAACGGTCTGATCCGAATCATTTCTAACTTTGCGGTCTTATTTTCAAAGCAGATTTTGTATAGATTACTAATATGGTAAAACGAATGAAAATACGACAAAATAACAATAAACACCCTTGTCTAAAACCAATAATAACATATAAGCGAAACCATTTTATTTTATTTTTATTTTTTGTGGATATTTTTATTGGGTTTTAACGATACAATCATCAATAACTATAACATTGGATGACATCAAGTACAACAATAAACAAGGAAGTAAATAAATAAATAAATAAATAAAAAGAAAACAAACAATACTTCTAATAAAATAATAATTAAAAAACAGGGTACAGAGGCAAAATTAGCTAATTAAATGATATTTACAAAGTCCTTACACAAATCTGAGTTTTTAAATTTTTTTAATTTTGTAATGTAGTAATTAAACAATTTAAGTCACAAAAATGGAAATCAGGTAATGATGAAGAAAATGTACATTTGTGAATATAACATTACCCAGTAAAATAAATAAATTGCCTATAAAGTCTATGATATGTTTGTCACACATGGAACAATCTATGTTAAACTTAAATTTTGTTGTAAAGAAAAACCCCAATAAATTAGACCAAACCACTTTAACCTGTGGGCATTTGACAAAAATATGATCAATCACAATTAGCTATGACTGATAATAATATGACATTTTTTGTGGAAATGACTGAGGAGGAAGGATAAATCTCACCCGTTTCAATATAGGTATGGTTTATTTTTGAATGTACCTACGCGATGACACAACCGGGTTATAAAATGTAGAGATCGCGGAACTGACTCTTTGAAAAGAGTTGTTCAAAGGAACCGATTTGCGGAGTTCGGTTCCCGCCACTGGGCTGAACCATGGGCTGAACTAGCCGGTGACGTAAATCGAAGCCGCAGACCCTCTAGCGGCAGAACTTAACCTTCACGTGGTTTTCTTGCAATACTAGCAAGTAGGGGAAAGCATTTCATAAAAATAGCCATAAACGTTAAACATTATTTTATTGACAAACAGCAAGCAGCACCCAAGTTGATAATAAAAAAGAAATAAAAACAATATTTCTCTCCACACACACACACATATGGAGTTTTTTTTGGAGGGGGAAGTGGGTACATTACATAGGTTTCCATTCATTTTATACTGTTCAAACCGTATATTATATTGCCCTCACCCCACCCCACCCCTAAACCCAACCATCGCAGGAGACTGTGTGCAGCTTTACTCTCTGATTAAATTCATTCTGTGGGGTTTAAAAGCTTTTGGAGAAATGAGGACGTCACCAATGTCCTTATATTTCACCTCCTTTTTGTAATACCTGTGTCATACCTGTGTCATTATACAAATTTGTGTCCTGACGTGTCACAAAAACACGTACACACACGCACGCACGCACACACACACTACCGGTCAAAAGTTTGGTTTCAGTTTTTTTTCTTTATGTTTTTTTAATGAAAATGACTATGTTCATCACGGCGATATTTATTAAATGTAAAAAAATGTTAAATTGTTAAATATTTATTACAATTTTAAATAACTTCTTTCTTTTTGTATGTAGTTTCAAATGAAATTATTACTCCAGTTATTATCGCTTTTATTACTATTACCTTAAAATAATATTTATAGTAATGACAATCATTATTAATATTAGAGTGATTTCTGAAGGATCATGTGACTGAAGACTAGTAATGAAGCTGAAAATCATCTTTAATATCACTGGAATACATTATTACAACTAACTACACTTGAACAGTTACTTTATAGCGCAATAACATTTCACAATTTTACCATTTGTACTGTATTTTTGATATTGACCGGATAGTGGATAGATAGATCAACAAATGAAATCAACAATACTTGTCTTTTTTATTTACATTTTTATATTAAATAATTTACTACAAAAAACATTGCATATGTTTGCATGATTTTGTCGTTTTAATTTAAATGATTTGTCACAAATGCCTTTTCACACACTATTAATGTAAATGAGAAAATTCTCAATTATATTATACAGTACTATACACAACATTAAATATATCCCTAAAATAACGTTAATTGACCTCATTTATCCTCGCTACTACCATGTATTTTTAGTCACACAAACAACACGACCCCAAATACTAAAATTCTCAAACACACATAATACAAACACCAATGAAGATGGTAAGCATTTTCTAATAAACAAAGCGATCGTTTTCAGATTTGTAAATAAATGCACGAGCACATATTTTGTTTGTTTGAGAAAATAATAATGCGCTGATTTAATGATTAATCAGTAAATACCGTGCCTCTTGTTGACTGATATATAACCTCACATAAACCAACGCTGGAGTGAAGCGTGTGCGCTGCTGCAACATCATTGGACGAGCAGAGTAGCAACAAACCACGTCACACTTCGCCCCGCCCTCTATCGTCACGGGCGTGCAAGACACAGGATGCTGCATTGAGGACTGATGAGAAAGAAAGAGCAGTTTTCTAAATCAGACACTACGAGGCCCTGAAGACACGATACCGTTTATATTTAGGTATTTGCATCATACGTTCCTGTAAATCACAAATATTACTGATAATAACCTGATATTTTGGGGAAATGAATGGGGAGGCAGGATAAAAGTCACACGTTTCAATACACTGGATATTTAGGATATGGTTTAATCATGAATGTGAATTTTTATATGCCATTTCAATGTGGTCATGTCACTGGCCCATGAACATTTCCTGCTTGTTATCAAACTATTTCATAACCTAAACAAGAGGCAATACAATCATAACTTGATGTTAAAACATCTATCATAACATTATTTATCAATTTGTGGCTCTTTTTGCATTCTCCGAAGCTATAGAAATGAAAAATGTAAACGATACAATCATATCAATAACTATAACATTGGATGACATCAAGTACAACAATAAACAAGGAAATAAAAAAATAAAAATAAAACAAACAATACTACTAATAAAATAATAATAAAAAACAGGGTACAGAAGCAAAATCAGCAAATTAATTCATAGTTATTTGTAAGTCCTTATACAAATCTCACAGTTTTTACACTTTTTTTTACTAGAAACATTTTGTAATTTAGTAATTAAACAATTTAAGTCACAAAAAAATCTGCAAATTAGGTAATGATGAAGAAAATGTACATTTGTGAATATAACATTACCCAGTAAAATAAATAAATTGCCTATAAAGTCTATGTTATGTTTGTCACACATGGAAAAATCTATGTTAAACGTACATTTTGATGTAAAGAAAAACCCTGATAATTCAGACCAAACCACTTTAACAAGTGGGTATTTGACAAAAATATGATCAATCACAACTATTACTGATAATAATCTGATATTTTTTTGTGGAAATGACTGAGGAAGGATAAATCTCACACGTTTCAATATAGATATAGTTTATTTATAAATGTACCTACGTGATGACACAACCGGGTTATAAAATGTGGAGTGGAGGCAAGAGGCAATACAACCATAACTTGATGTTAAAACATCTTTCATAACATTATTTATCAATATGTGTCTCTTTTTGGATTTCCGTTGGGACCTTTGTTTTTGTTGACATCCTTCAAAATGGTCAGGCCCTTTGCTTGTTAACATTATATATTTCTCTCAAATGAGTATCTACCTTTTAACAGCCAATAACGGTGGTTATCACTGTCATCTCACAGCAAGAAGGTTTGAGTCCCGACTGGGTCAGTTGGCATTTCTGTGTGGAGTTTGCATGTTCTCCCCATGTTCGCGTGGGTTTCCTCCGGGTGTTCCGGTTTCCCCCACAGCTCAAAGACATGCGCTGTAGGTGAATTAAATAAACTGAATTTGGTCCTAGTGTATGTGTGTTAATGTTAGAGTGTATGGGTGTTTCTCAGGTCTTGGTTGCAGTTGGAAGGGCATCCGCTGTGTAAAACATATGCTGGATAAGTTGGTGGTTCATTCCACTGTGGCGACCCCTGATGAATAAAGAAACTAAGCCGCAGGGAAATGAATGAATGGATTCAGAATGGAAGACCTTTTAATACTTACTCCAGTATAGTAATATGCTACTGTATGTTTGTTTTATTTATTATTCTTTTATTGTGATTAAATCTATTATTCACTTTTTTTGCCAATGTATGAAAAGCTCGTAACAAAACTTAAAAATCCAAATCCAAATTATAGACCGTCAATAAAATTGAGGTAAAGTTGGTTTTATATTCGCACATTCTGCCTTTCTCCTTATTATTCATTCATTCATTTTCTTGTCAGCTTAGTCCCTTTATTAATCAGGGATCGCCACAGCGGACTGAACCGCCAACTTATCCAGCATATGTTTTTACGCAGTGGATTCCCTTCCAGCTGCAACCCATCTCTGGGAAACATCCACACAGACTCATTCACACTCATACACTATGGACAATTTAGCCCACTCAACTCACCTATACCACACGTCTTCGGACTTGTTGGGGAAACCGGAGCACCCGGAGGAAACCCACGCAACCACGGGGAGAACATGCAAACTCCACACAGAAATGCCAACTGACTCAGCCGGGGCTCGAACCAGCGACCTTCTTGCTGTGAGGCGAACGTGCTACACACTACGCCACCGTGGCGCCCCTTCTCCTTATTAATATAGCTTAAAACATATGCTGGATAAGTTGATGGTTCATTCCGCTGTGGCGACCCCTGATGAATAAAGGGACTAAGCCGAAGGAAAATGATTGAATGAATTAGGGAAATCACATTATCAGCCAATGACTATCAAAGTACAACATTGGTCACAGTCAAGTAGTTAGTGCTAATGTTGTTTTGAGGTCATACTACAGATTTCAGACCCAATATTGAAAGTAGTGTGGTAAACAATATGGGGACAGTGTCACAAGTTGTCACTGTTAAAAAATGAAGAAATAGAAAAAACCAAATAGAAAACTCACTTTACCTCAATGTCAATAAAAGCCTGTAGATTTTTATCGGGGAAAAATCAAAAGTAGTCCAAAATGTGAAAAAGTAAAAAGATGTATATTTTATAAAGATTTTGTCTTGTCTCTGGGTCTAAATACATTAAAAAATGCTTAAATTGAGAATAATTTTCTAGATGAGTAAAAACATTGTTTTCATAAAAAATAATTAATATTTTTTGAAGGTCTTGAAGTTAAAAAGGTTTAAGGTTTTTTCCAGTGGGTTAAGTCAAATCAATTTATTCATTCATTTTCTTTCAGCTTAGTGCTTTATTTATAAGCGGTCACCACAGCGGAATGAACCGCCGACTATTCCAGCATATGTTTAACACAGCGGATGCCCTTCCAGCTGCAACCCAGTGCTGGGAAACGCCCATACACACTCATTCACAAACACACTCATACATTTTCTTTTCAGCTCAGTCCCTTTATTAATCTGGGGTCAACACAGCACAATGAACCACCAACTTATCCAGCACATGTTTTACGCAGCGGATGCCCTTCCAGCTGCAACCCATCACTGGGAAACACTCTCATCCACACACATACACCACGGCCAATTTAGCTTACCTGTACCACACATCTTTAGTGGGGGAAACTGGCGCACCCCGAGGAAACCGACACAATCACGGGGAGAACATGCAAACTCCTCAACATGCAAACTACAACCAGCCAGCTTACTGTGAGGCGACAGCGCTACCCACTGCGCCACTGCATCGCCTACACACTTTATGGTTAATTTAGTTCATTTAATTCACCTGTACTGCATTTTTTTGGACTGTGGGGAAAACCGGAAAACCCGGAGGCAGGCCCGGATAAAGAAATCAGAGGCCCCTGGGCACAATGTCTTGTAGGGCCCCTACCAGGCCGCACCCCTATATAGTTGAATTAAAAAATAAGATTAATATATTTTAAATAAAATTAATCTATAATGTATTGCCTGCATTTTTTAAATAAACAATATACAGTACATATATTTCTAGTCTACAAAGATTTTACTCATCTTTAAAGCATTTAAAGCACACTTTGAAAAAACAATACTAATAAAACTGGTGAAAATTAATGTTTTTAATATTCTTGTTCAAGCTCACTGAAGCAGTACTAAAATATATATTTAAGGGTATTTTTAATGTAGAACTTCTAAAAACTTACAATGCATATGATTAGGATATAACACCTCTCCAGTCCAGTTCTATGAATCTGAGTCTTCCATAATATACACACGCATTAATGACTTACTTGTCTTCCTCATGATAAAGAGTAGGCAAAATCTGATATGTATTGGGGAAAAAAAAGAACGTGTTTATCAGACGCTGGACTCGAAAAGGGTTCATGATCGATCATGTCACAACATATTGCCATTCGCTTTATGAGGTGATGGGTGGGAATCACTCAACTAGCTTATTCCAACGAGGTGCTCTTTTTGCACTGGGCCTGTGCCCATAATGCCCATTGGTTAATCCGGCCCTGCCCGGAGGAAACCCACGCCAACATTGGGAGAACATGCAAACTCCACAGAGAAATGCCAACTGGCCCAGCCGGGAGTCAAACCAGTGACCTTCTTGCAGTGAAAAAACAGTGGCAAATGCCAACCACTGAGCCATCGTGCTGCCCCAAATCAATTTATTTCTAACTGGAAACAAGACCTCCTGACTTTTCCCACTAGCAGATTATTTAGCTTGTTTTAAGTGGAAAAACTCACTTAATTTTGACTTATTAATTCAGAAAACAAAACAATATTTTTACTTGTCCAGAAAAAGCCTCTTGATTTAGATATTTTTAGATATTTGCATTAGAAAAATGCAACAAAAAAAAATGTATATTTATACAATTGCAGTGAAGTACAATCATATGTTTTATACATGCCAAATTCCAAAGTTTTACAGTTCCTTCTCCAAATATGAAAATAAATTTGAGTCTGCTTTTCTGACACCCGACAGTTGCCTTGAAGAGACCACAAAATCCTGTTTGTGAGTGAGAGAGAGCAGCCTATGAGAGATGATAACATTTTTTAAAATCAGGAAGTGAATTCAGAGATAGACAGAGAGAGAGAAAGAGAGAGAGAGGAAATTCATGCAAGCAAAGCTACTTCTGCTCTGAGCTGCATGTTTCAGGCTCTGAACAACTTTCTGCTTCTGTGCGTGACATCGACATGAAAGAACGGGCAGGAAATGCTGATGGGTTACAGGAGAAACTCCATGTATTTTGAGCAGTCGCATTGGTCTAAATATGAATAGCGCGATTAAAGTTACCAACTCGACTGCAATTAGAGCTGAGGTGAGAAGACACGAAAACTTGCAAAAGACCATCAATAAATTCATCAAACAATTGGAGAGGGTTGAGGACCAGCAGCTTAGGACAGGGCTCAAAGTATTTCTGCACAGTATACAAGGTGAGCTTGAGATCATCTCAAAAATTACTTTTTTGTGTGTCCCGAATTACACCTCCTGATAGTCTTCTGGATCATTTTGCAAGATGTTTACTTCAGGGGTCTTTGTAAGGTCTTTGACGTACTCTAAAACAGCTTGCGGTTTGAGATAAAGGCATAGTTCACCCAAATAAATGGCAAGTTGCTCATTATTTACTCACCCTCACGTGGTTTCAAACCTTTATGGGTTTCTTTCTTCTGTTGAGATTGAAGAAAGCTGAAAACCTGTAACCACTGACATTCATAGTAAGACAAACAAATACTATGGAAGTCAATGGTTACAGGTCTTTAGATTTCATCAAAATATCTTCTTTTGCGTTCAACAGAAGAAATTGATAATGGTTTGAAACACATGCACTGTAAAAAATGCTGGCTTCCACACAGTTACTTGTCCACAACAAAAATGTAAGTGTATTGAACATAAAACAATTAAGGTGTCTCCAAAAAAACTGAAGAATAAAGTTAATTGAGCTCATTTTAAATAAGTAGTTTGAACAACAATATAAAAATAACTCTAAATGAGTCATTTTTCGGTGAACTATCACATCAAACTCAGTGTCGGAGTCAAATTCTGCTATTATTGCTCAGCTAAATCAACATGTTTACCATTAATTCTTTAAATTAGTTAATCTCTGCTTCTTTTGTAATATAAAAATGCACATGAGCAAAGAATTAGCCTGCTCGATGCTATTGATTGTTCCACTTTTGCAATATTACATTCGTTGTAATAGTTTCCACATGATAAAATGTCCCATATGTATATTTGACCAAAGGCAGACCGATAAAAATGTTTTAACTCATGTTAAATTGAATTATACATCCAGCAGACGTCTCCAAATGCACGCGCTCCTCCATTAGACGACGATGATGAACTGTTACTACAGTCCGGATGTCGAATCCGAATCGTCGATGGTAATTTAAAGAGGCCCAGGTTAAAACTTTAGCACCATCTTAGAGACGTCGTCATGATGGCAGGCTTTTGAACACGAAGTGCTGGTCCATTTCCCGTCTGACGCTCTCTTGCTGCCCACGAAAGCCACATCCTCTTCATGTCAAGCACCACCTGTCTACAGCACTTGTCTTACTCTCTCTATCTGACCCAATTAATTTTTATTTTTCCATCTGATAAGCGCATTTGTAGATTTTAAACACACCATGGTATTCGTTAAAGCTCCAGCCAAACTAATCCAAGCAGAAATTGCATTTTGTTACGAATACAACGCTATGCATTATGTATAAATGTATTGTTTTGCATATTTTTAAAGTAATGTGAGGTGACGGTCACAAAAAGCACCTTTAATATTGCGTCTGTTGATGCTTGTTTGAAAGTACTTCCTTCTCACACTTCCTCTTGTGAGTGTATATGCATGCATCACTCTAGATTGCAGCTCGGTGTGAAGATGATATCAGCGTGATCTCTGCGACATTTCAATTCTTTAAGCAAAAAGCTCAATTAAAAGTAGATTTTTTTGGTACTTACATATGTGTAACATTAGCTCTTAGGTGCTAAGATATTATTGGGTATTCTGATCACTTCTGCTTTGTTCTTAAGCCTACTTTTTCTTTTTTTTGTGCCACAACACAAATCAATTGTAAATATAAGTGGATTGAACATAAAACAATTAAGTTGTCTCCAAAAAACCTGAGGAATTAAGTTGATTGACCTCATTTTAAATAAGTAGTTTGCACAACAATATAAAAACAACTCGAAATGAGTAATTTTGGGGTGAACTATCAGTTCAAACGCAAATTCTGATATTGTCACTCAGCTACATCAAGATGTTTACCATTCATTCTTTAAA
>CAIGQQ010027470.1:47594-62562 GCA_903798035.1 Danio albolineatus
TTTTTGGTACTTACATATGTGTAACATTAGCTCTTTGGTGCTAAGATGTATTCTGATCACTTCTGCGTTGTTCTTAAGCCTACTTTTTCTTTTTTTGTGCCATTTAGGGATGACCGATGTATTAGTGACCTTTTATTTATTTATTTATTAAATTTTTCAAGGGGTTTTCACCTTTAATTGATAGGACAGATTTTGCGGACAGGAAAGTGTGGGGAGCAGAGAGAGCGAAAGAACTGACAAAGGGCCTCAAGCAGGGAATCAAACTCGGGTCACACGCTAACCACTAGGCTATTGGTGCTGACAAATGTTATTTTAATGTTATCAGAGTGATAATATATTAGGCCGATATCTTTTTTTTAAATGCTTTATTTAAAGTTTTTCACATTTAAATGCCTTAAGTTTTTCACATTTAAATGAACAAGCCTCAAACCCACCCCATGCCAGCAAATAATAATAATAATATATGAACATATGCAAAATATAAATACAAATATGCAAATGCACACCCACAACTGTACAGAAACATAATCATATACCTCCACGAATAACTTATACATTGTAACGAGGGAATGTGATACTGACAACAGAGGTGAGGATCCAAGTGCAGGGTTTAGGATGCAAGTGCAAGGATGGTCAGGCAAGCGATGGTCAACACGGAAGCAAACAGATGTATACAGGCAATCCAGAGTCATAGTCAGAAATACTGGCAGACAGTCAACAGGCAGACAGGGATAAACAAATAAACAAGGTGAGGATCAAAACATGGCACAGGCAAGACAAAGGAAGTGCATTGTAGTGTCACTTTAACAGAAGACAAGACTCAGCAACATTGTGTGTGTTTGTGCTGCTTATGTAGTGCAGTAATCAGTCCTTGAGCAGCATCAGCTGTGAGAGTGTAATCAGTCAGGATCTGGAACCGGTTGTGTATGTGTGGTGCATGACTTGTGTGTTGTAGTCCATAACATGGCGGATTTGTAGTTCATGTGAGTCTGAGTGTGTTTACCAGCGATCTCTGGTTGTAGATCGCTGGTGATCGTGACACACATATTTACAAGAGTCCACTCAAACATCTGCATATAACTACATTACATATAATGCAAATGCACATACATGCATATATCATTAATAGAAATGACAGAAAGAGAGAGAAAAATATTTTTGGGGAGAGATATATTAATACTAATACTTACCTAATTATGAAAATTAGCATTTTTTGTATACATCGCTATGCTTTATGAGATCTTTCACACCACTCTGCTATCATTGAGGTATTCCAGGACTTCCAAATCTTTAGGAATTTCTTTGGTTTGCCTGCAATCTCATATCTAAACTTTTCCATGTGTAATATATTTCAGAACTTTCTAAGCCATGTGTCAAATTTAGGAGTTCTTTGTTACAATATTACCTTTTATTTGCTATAGTCATCCCATATTGAACTGTCTGGATTTGGTCCCAGGAGCCCAGCCTAATATTTCAATAAGAGGTTCAGGAGGAAAATCAGTCCAATCAGAGTAATTTTGCTTTATTTATGCGTTTTTTCAGCTCAGGCTGTAGATTTTATTTATATATAAAAAAAAAAGGTTGGGTGATGCCAATATCCATGTGGTTAGTTTCCTGTCTATTCTCCACACGGTCCTGTCAATAAAAAGTGAAAACTCCTGAAAAATAATAATGCAATAAAAGAATATAGGCCATAGAAAAGAATAGTCAGTTAACAGAGTTCAGAGGTCAGTTTAAACTTTTCTGAAGTTTAGGTTTTACAATAAAATCAGTTGTTTGCTGTATGCGTTTGTATTTAGTTCTTGCAATTATGCAGAAATATTACAATAATAGGAATTTGTATCGGCTAATATATCAACCATTGGTCTCCAAATCTAAAGAGTTAACAGCATCGGTATCGTTATTCATATTGTTATCCAAAAATTCCATATTGGTAAATTCCTAGTACCATTCCAAAGAGAAAGTTGCATTAAAGGGATAGTTCAACCAAAAATTAAAATTTACTCACTATTTACTCAACCTCGAGTGGTTCCTTACCTTTAGCCGGCAGCTAGCTCTCTGCAACTCTCACATGGTCGCCCACTGAAGCTAAGCAGGGCTGCGCCTGGTCAGTACCTGGATGGAAGACCACATGGAAAGCTTTGTTGTTGCTGGAAGTGGTGTTAGTGAGACTAGCAGTGGGTGCTGAACCTGCGGTCTGTGTGGGTCCTAACGCCCCAGTGAAGGAACCATTATGAAATCTAAACTACTCAGTAAGTGCCGTCTTCTGGATGAGATGTTAAAACAGGTTTCCAACTCTCTGAGGTTGTTTAAAAATCCCAAGATGTCGTTAAAAATCCCAGGATGCCCTTCGAAAAAGAGTAGGGTTTAACCCCGGCATCATAGCCTCCTAACCATCCCCATATAATAATTGGCTTCATCACACTGTCTCCTCTCCACCAATCAGCTGGTGTGTGGTGTGCGATCTGGTGCAATATGGCTGCCGTCGCATCATCCACGTGGATGCTGCACACTGGAGGTGGATGAGGAGATCCCCCGCAAAAATGTGTCAAGTGCTTTAGGTGTCCAGAAAAGCGCTATAAAAATGTAAGGATCCTTTATGAGTTTCTTTCTTCTAGTGAACACAAAAGATAAAACAATCAAATATATTTTGAGTTGAAAACCTGTAACCATTGACTTCCACCATAGCAAAAACAAATACTATGAACATTAATGGTTACAGGTTTCCAACATTTTCCAAAACATCTTCTTTTGTGTTCAAAAGAAAGAAACTAATAAAGGTTTGAAACAATTAAAGGCTGAATAAATGACAGAATCTTCATTTTTGGATCCCTTTAACTTGCATTAACCAGTATCAGTAATGAAGTCCTGTAGGACAATTTGCAGAACTAGATGCAATAGAGGAATAGAAGTGCATGATATTTGAATATGGTTTATTTAGCCCACATGGTCATATGATGATTCAAAAGAGGCTTGATGGGAATAAAGTAAAAGTGAAGGAAGCATCATCAACTGTAAAAGGGAAGTCATTGCTGTTGGCTTCTGAGCTTAGGGATTTGAGACTGACACATTTAAATATTGCTTACTGCAGGGAGCCAAGAGAGTGGGAGACAGGCAGAGAGACAGGATTTAGGGAAGAGAGAGAAAGGGGAAAACATTTATAAACGCGAGATCTCCAGGACAGAGATGTGTCTAAATTAATGCATACAACTCCATGTTTCTATTTTCTGATGAACATACCTGTATGATTGGCCACGGGGTTGCTATGTAGTTATTAAAGGGATAGTTCACTCAAAATCATTTACTCTTTCTCGTGTGGTTTTAAACCTTGAGGGTTTTTTTTATTCTGTTGAATACAAAAGAAGATATTTTGAAGAATGCTAGTTGCTGGTACCTATCAGCTTCCATATTAGGGGAAAAATATGTAGCTCAGCAACAATAATTTTTCAAAGTATCTTCTTTAGTGTCCAAGTGAAGCGTGAGTAAAGGATGACTGAATTTTCTATCCCTTTTTTAGCATCTTGCAACTGGACTGGGGACTGGGGAGACTTCTGTTATCATTTACTTATCCTGTTTCAGAGTTTTATTTTGCAGAGCACATAATCGTATATTTTGAAATCAAAGGTTCTTCAAAATATCTACAAAATGTTGTTGTGTTGTTCAGAAAAACAGGTTATAATATGCATGTTTGGATTGACCTGAATGTAACAAAGGACTTGGTGACAGAATATGCAACTATATATGTAACACTGGTATTTTTGTGGGAAAAAAAAAAATTCAATGTGTCAAAATAATCTAATTTTATTTTATGCCACAAATAATTAAAATATTATGTAAAGATCATCTTCAATGAAGAAACTTGGTAAAAATGTCCTTCCATAAGTATATTAAAAATAATGATTTGATTTGTAACATGCATTGCTAAACTATTTCAGATTTTCGAATAGTTCTGTCATGATCGCCAGTGATCTATGCTGAGAGAGATCACTGGGCAACTACAGACTGGTAGTGAACTACAAATCCCTACCTTCTGCTATCCACACACCGGCTTCCACTTCCACTGATGACACACTCACAGCTGTAACCCGTTTTCTAGGATTGTTTGCACTATAAATATACCCGGCACACTCAGCCCCCTTTTACACTAATGTGTTTTCGTTTTAAAACACATCAGTTTTGGTATGGTTTTCGAGCCCCGAAAACGGAGCGTTTTGGAAAACGCTGCTGCTCCGTCTCAGTGTGGATGGGGAAAATGGAGACGTCTAAAAACGGAGGCATGGCTGCTGAGATTTGCTACTCATTTGGGGCTTTTGGGTCATTGCATATCCTTCCCTTGTTCGTCAAGCACCTATCACATGACTATAACGCCACCAGAGGACGGCAGACCAACCTTTACTGTAAACAACATGGACACAGAAATGGGAGCGTTGTTTGCACTATTGTCCGTTTGAGGCACCATTGTGCAGTTAAACTCTGCCTTTTTTACTACAACAGCTGCATATATTCGCATGAGGCAAGCTATTGTTCGAGCACTCGCTAATCGCTCGCGTTTCAAGCAGCGTAAGCCCTATTTAGAATGCCGAGCGAGACACATGCTTCCTGTTTATACTTGAACGCGCATGCCCAGAGTGCGTGAATGGTCACGTGATATACATTTTTGGTGGAGTAGTGTGAACGGAGATATGTTCAGAAACGCTGGGTGAAACCAAACGCTAGTGTGGACGTGGATCGTTTTCATGCTAAAACGCCGTTTTAAAACTAAAACGCACTACTGTAAACGGGGCCTCAGTTTGTTACGAAGTCTTTGATTGTGCGTAAAAGAGCTTTGTCTTAGTTTCGTTTGGTTTGTTTGATACTTTGTTTTTGGATTGCTGTTTTGTGTTTGCCTATTTTGATTACGATTTTGGATTGGAGTTTTTCCCAGTTTTTTGAACGTTTTGTATGTTTTTATGAATAATTTGCCATTAAACTGCACATGGATTCCACCTTTTGTTTTCACCTCGTCCGCAGCACGTGACAAGTTGTATCTCATCCAATTATTATTATATCATTATTTCATTTCACAGAGATCTCAGTTTTAAAATATGGTCAGTTATATAAAATCACCAGTGTGGAAAGAGTACTGAAAAATATTACTCTAGTAAAAGTACTATTACTTGACCGAAAATGAAGTGCAACTAAAGTAAAAGTATCTGTATTAAATTTAACTCTGAGTTATAGTTTAAGGCTGTTATCGATTTCAGTGATCATACAGTCGACATCATTTTTTTATCAGTGACATGCAATCTATAAATAGTCTCTGCTGCATTTATAAAGCGTCCGTGTCTTTGCGTAGTTCAGTATGATGCAATTTACTTTCTATGTGAGTTTTGATCGGACAAAATAGTTTTTTTTTTACTTAGCCAAATTCCCGTAAACAAAAAAAAAATAATAACAATAATTAAGTAGTGACTGCAGGTTGAAGAAAATAGTGGAGTAAAAGTGACAATACAGCACTAAAAATAAACTTTAGGGAAAGTAAAAGTACACATTTTTAAAGCTAATAGCAAATTACAATTCCTGAGAAAAACGACTCAGTTACAGTACTTTGAGTATATGTAATTTAATACTTTACACTACTGAAAATCACATATCGTCACATGTAAGTTTTGAGTGAACTGTCCCTTTAAGGGTTTGTGTTAATAGCCTTTAGCGGGAGCAATAGTAATAGTGACTAATCCAATAATCAATACAGTAGCAAATCAATGAAATGAAGAGCCAATGAAAGATGCTCATAGACAAGAAACTGCACACCCTCTTCCTAAATATTAGGTTGAATTGTGTTTTATGAGACACCTGTCTTCATGATTGAGACCAATCAATATCTCATATTATGGATTTGTGAACAACTGCATTGGTTATACAGTACATTTAATGCAGAGGTGCCTAAAGTGGGGCCCGCGGGACAAAGTTGGCCCGTTGTGACCTTTGATTTGGCCCACCATCCCATCTGAGAGGAGAGTGAGAATGGAGAAGATTGGGCCGAATGCCTTTAACACGGAGGTCAGAGATTGTCAT
Source organism: Danio albolineatus (assembly GCA_903798035.1). Classification (NCBI taxonomy): domain Eukaryota; kingdom Metazoa; phylum Chordata; class Actinopteri; order Cypriniformes; family Danionidae; genus Danio; species Danio albolineatus. The sequence continues at coordinate 53,652 of CAIGQQ010027470.1, forward strand.
CACATTTTTTTGTTTGTTTTATTGCTGTTTTATTGTTTCAATTAAATGCTGTAAATGAATCAGATTTTTAAAAATTTAAATACTGTCACTCGACGGATGGAGGACTATGCAGAAGACAAATCAAGTAGATTTATATTTATTTTAACTGTGATAAGTTCATTATAAACTGTACAAATACTGTATTAGTTAATATAAAGAAATGTTTTATAGTCAATTTTTAGCATCATTAAATAAATTAGAAAATTTCCCCAGGGCCGCACAGTGGCGCAGTGGGTAGCACAATCGCCTCACATCAAGAAGGTCGCTGGTTCGAGCCTCGGCTGCGTCAGTTGGAATTTCTGTGTGTAGTTTGCATGTTTTCCCAGTGTTGGCGTGGGTTTCCTCCAGGTGCTCCGGTTTCCCCTAAACGTCCAAAGACATGCGGTACAGGTGAATTGGGTAAGCTAAATTGGCCATAGTGTATGTGTGTGAATGAGTATGTATGGATGTTTGGATGTGATGAGTTGCAGTTGAAAGGACATCCGCTGAGTAAAACATATGGTGGATAAGTTGGTGGTTCATTCCACTGTGGCGATCCCGGATTAATAAAAGGACTAAGCCGACCAGAAAATGAATGAATGAAGAAAATTTCCCCAGGGCAACTATATCTACTTTCAGCCCACTAGCCTCTTCAAAATTGTTTTTCGTGCCTTCGTAAGAAAAAGTTTGGGCACCCCTGATTTAAAGGCATTGTTCACCCAAAAAAAGAAATTTTAGTCACTATTTACTTTTAGGTGATTATTCTGTTGAACACATTAGAAGAAATTTTGAAGAAAAGCTGTAACCATTGACTTCCATAGTAGAAAAAAACAAATACTATTGAAGTCAATAATTGCATGTTTCTAATATTCTTCAAAGTATCTTCTTTTGGTCGGCACAATAGCTTAGCGGTTAATGCACTGACATATGGTGCAGCAGGACGTCATGTCGTCCCAAGTTCGAATCCCAGCTCGAGGACATTCCCCTACCCCACTCTCTCTCTCTCCAACTTCTCAATACTGCCCTATCTAATGCAAAAAGGCCAAAAATAAATCTTTAAAAAATATATATAATATAAAATATATATCTTCTTTTGTGTTCAACACTCAAACAGGTTTGAAACAAGTTTAATAAACGATGACAGAGATTTTTTATTTTTTTTTGCATGAATGAATTTTCATAGGTAAACAGATCAGTGGCAAATTCACTTGCAAACAGTCTTTACCTTCATCCCAGTTATACTGAATCAATTCGAGTGTAGTATTTACTTCATTCAAGCCCACTTGACAAACAGATCGGTCAATAAATTAGTCAATAATATTGCATCCGCTCCACGCAATCGTCAGCTCATTCATACACACCTCGGCAAGGACAGTGAATGCACAGAGCAGGGGGTTAGATGTGGAGATAGCCAACCGGAGCCGTAGACTAGATGGAATCAGTGCATGAAGGAGGAGGAGTTTATCCTCCGAATACCTTGGTAACAAGCAAGCTCAGTGTCTAGGAAGGAAAAAGGTGGGGGGACACGGCGGCTTTTGATTCACTGTACTGACTGTGACTGTGATGTGTGGCACATTGATACAGCATTGGGTCGAGTGCAAAAAAATGATGTGTCGGTCTTGATTAGCTCTGCATGTTAACTAACACTCGCATTCTTGACCTCTTTTCCTTTTTTTTTGTCAGAATCTTGCGAGCTTTACAGTCTGTCTTTATTCCTCAACACATCACCGATTCTCGCCTTTAAAGCAGGAGCGAGTGTGTGAGCGAGAGAAGAGAGAGGGAGGGAGGGAGAATGAGAGGAGGGGGGGAGCAGGCTGTGGAAAGCAGGGGCTGGGAGCTGTCTGGCTGGTGACAAGGGCAGAGAGAGAGAGAGAGAGAGAAGCAGGAGATGGAGATAGAAGCAGGGTATTCCTGCACCGTGTCGTTCTGCGTGGGTTTGAAGAAGACCTTCAGCTGGAGACATCTGAGAGACCCTTGTTCATGATGCGTGACTCGTCTGAAGCTGTAGCGTGAGATGCACCTTCCTCTCGAGAACGGAGCATGGTCGTTTCGTGTGTCTTGCGTTTATTGACATCCCCGACTGGTTGACGCACTGATCACCGGAGGCGTGATGGATGGACTCCATGTGGGGACACTGGGATCTCTCTCTGTGGACTTGCCGTAAACGCTTCCACTGGTCCATGTGGCATGTAGACTGACTCTTCAGTTCGACTCTACGGTCTGTCAGCATCTCCTCCACACATACACACACACACACCGTGGAGCAGGTTGGTGAAACAATGTGCCTTGATCTGAGGTTAACAGCTCTGCATGTCTCCCAGATGTAATTTTACTCTTTGTCGTCCTTGAAGGAATCTTCGATCATCTTGTGCACTGTCCTTTTTTTTTTTGGCTTTGAATATCTGCCTCTTGTTGAATGTAGTCAATGGAATCGGGAGCATGCTTTTCATGCAGGTGTGGAGAGGTGGGCACATGTCTGCATGCTTAAAATAGGTGTGAGAGGACCAGAGACGAGCAATGTGAAGAGATTGAAGTCTGGGATGAAATGTGAACGAGTGAAAGAGAGCAATTACATTTGGTAATTTTAAATTTTTTCCCCCTACTTTAAAGAAGAAATACTCTTCTTTTTGACAAACTTACCTGAATTTTTTATGGTTGAGTTCTGTGGAAACCATTGAACGAGTGAAGAACGAGATTATTTGATTTTCTGTCCTTGATCTGTTGAGTAAATCCTGGACCACATGAACCGCACCGGGACGTCACAGTCAAAAACCACCTACCTTATCTCCCTCACCTTGGTGAAGGTAGAAACTGCTGAGGAAAATGAGTTGGAGAAGTCCAGGCCGGCTGTGGAGGGAGCCGTGTACAATACTGATGGTGCGAAACATCTCAAGCACCCTGGATCCAATAACGAGGGCGAGGAACGCCAGAAAATGGGTGAGGCTGTTGAGGCAGGAGAATCTATCAAATTCTCTGTGGAACAGGAAATACTCCAAAGCCCGAGGGAGGACAAGGCACTTTTTGCAGATGGTGTTCAGTGTGGTGATAGACAAAAATCAATGATCTCACCCACCACAGAGAACGGAAGAGCCAGAGAATCTAGTGGAATCCCCCAAACCTCTTATCCCAGGGATGTTGCCAGGCATCTTGGTGATATCCCAGTTCGTGCAACCCAGCGGCCCGTGTCTCTGCTTAAAACTCACGGTGGAGGCCGTGAATTGAAGGAGTCCAGAGAGAGCATCCACGCCTCTTCCAAGAGCCTTGACCGTAAGGACAGTCGGACCAGAATCCAGTCCCCGACCAGCCCAACTCCTGGATCTTTCCGTGCATCGTGGGCTGTAAGCGAGGTGAAACCTTGTGATGAAGACCTTAAAGTAGTGGGTGTCGGGATGAAGAGACCGACTGAAGGGGACATCATAGCCATGCGAACCCAAAGCCCTCGAGCCGAAAGATTAAAAGCAGGATCTACATCTCTTCCGACCCCTGTCGCCTTGATTACCAAGCCTCAACGCAAAGGAAAGAGTCGCACACTGGATAATAGTGACCTGAACTGTCTGTCTGAGGACCTCCTGAAGTGCAAAGGTGGTCAAATGGTGCCTGATTACAGAACAGCTCAGTCCCAGGGGGCTTCAGCACGTGATCGCAAGATGTTAAGATTTATTAGTGGCATTTTTACCAAGAGCACTCCAGTTGCAGTCAGCACAACCATTGTGACCCCGGTTTATAGCCTTCAGAGGGAATCCAGTGAAGAGGAAGGTAGGACAACATGGCCCGTTCATCCACACACATTCAAACCTCTTCTGGAATCTTACACTCCGTCGTATCACATCCAATATTTTGTATGTTAATTTCTGCTATCTTTCTTCAGCGTAGCATAAAAAGGCCATATATTTACTTCTGAAATTATGTTGAAATGCATTGAAAATCGGGCAACACGGTGGCACAGTAGGTAGTGCTGTCGCCTCACAGCAAGAAGGTCGCTGGCTTGAGCCTCAGCTGGATCAGTTGGCATTTCTGTGTGGAGTTTGCATGTTCTCCCCGTGTTCGCGTGGGTTTCCTCCGGGTGCTCCGGTTTCCCCCACAGTCCAAAGGTAAATTGGTTGAGCTAAATTGTCCGTGGTGTATGTGTGTGAGTGAGAATGTATGGATGTTTCCCAGAGATGGGTTGCGGCTGGAAGGGCATCCGCTGCGTAAAACAAATGCTGGATAAGTTGGCGGTTCATTCCGCGGTGGCGACCCCGGATTAATAAAGGGACTATGCCGAAAATAAAATAAATGAATGAATGCATTGAAAATCAGTCTGTGGGCCCGGTGGATATTATAAAACTGGAAAAAATTGCTTTTAAATATCTTCTCTATTTCCACGGAAGTAAGAAAAGTCACATAGGGTTTAGAGAGACTTTGCGGTGAATTATCCCAAGTGTGAAGTGTCTCGATGTTTCACTTCTCATTTATCTAACAAAAAAAAAGGATGTGTACGTCTGTCCACACATTCTTATGCCTAGGGTTGACGTGTTAAGACACCGAAAGCATCCTAGCCTTTTCTTAACAACCACCCCCTGCTGTGTCTGGTAAATTCGGAATGGGAAACAAATTTGATAATACCCATGCCACAGGCAGCATCATTTTGCCCAACATCCTAATCCCATCTTTGATGTTCCGCCCACTTCCTGTATTCTGATCTTATTCTTTTATGGAAGCTTCAATCCTTTCATCACCCGGCTCTTAATTTCAAACCATATCCAGCCACGATTTTCAGCGCTCTAAAAGGGAACTGAAAACACTGATCCAGTATGGAAGCACATGAAATAACACAGAGATGCACATATCTGAACCCTTGGGCGGTCAGGTGGATGATTTGAAATTCACTTTTACACTATACAAGCACTTCAAACCAATCTAAAACACTGTAGCTGTGCCTATATGTAAAGCTCACTGAGCAAAGAATCAAATTCAGATGTTTGTATTCCCAAACATTGTAGATTCACCATAATAGAAATGCTCATTATTGGATAGGACTGATAATTGCACAAGTGAGACTGTGGTCTATATGCTACGAGTAAAAGGTCTGATGTGTGGGCACACACCACGCATGCGCGCACAAAATATTTACGTATGTGTTCTCCAAGTGAACAGAAGCAGCGGCTGGAGGTGGGGTTGTCATGGCAACAGGGAGGGCTGAGAGAGTTGCCTGTTGTGTGGCTGTGTTATGCCAGGGAGCGAGCCACAGATGAAATGAATGGGAGTGAGGGTATGCGAGGAGGGGTCCTTTTGGGGGGGAAAAAAAGATAGAGAATGTCACACATAGAGACGGATAGGAGGTTGCATGTTGTATATGGCATATAAGGACGGCACTGTCTAACCGCACTGGCTCGACTCCTGATGTGCCCCGCCATACAATGACCTCATAGAATTGCGCTGAATTCGGAGGGGGTTAAGCCTCTTCCGTTGTGTCGTGGGTGGCGCGTGAGAGAGGAAACTGCGTATGACACAAGTGCCAACTTAGATTGTACGCTGATCTGAGCTGTGAACTCCTGCATCTGCGCGTCGTGAGTGGCTTTAATCAGTGTGTGCTGCTCATAAGGGTGTATTGCACAGCCCCCCCTTTTCTTTCAAATGATTCCTCTCATCTACAGGGCTACACAGCTGTGGAAAATGAAAAAAAAACTATGTGATATGCCGGGTCTTAACCACTGGTAGAAAACAGAGAGTGTGTTAAGACTTCCAGTGTAAAAGATAAAGGGGTGTGGGTGCTCAGTGCTCTGCTCTGCTGCATGGATACACCTGCAGTCCTTCACGCCTTGTGAATTATCAGAGATTTATAACACCTCCAGATGAACTGTCATCCGAGGCTACGGTGCAATCAAATTCTCTTCAGTGCATCGCAGAAATGTGCAACAGAAGGGCAACGCCTGATGCGTGTTTGAGGAGTCACACGTTGGCGTACAAAACTGGCAACGTCCTCAGGCCTAAACTGACTGTGATGGTCATGAAAGAAAATGTGGCTTGACGTGAAGGGAGACGATAATGTCATTACTTTAGCCGCTCAGTGCTTGGTAGTTGTGAGTGTTGTGATCAGCGTGTAATCATAAAAATGTGTCAAAGCTGCTCTTCTTGTAAGCGAGTCATCTGAAGTTTTGTGTTACTGAAGTGGGTGGGATTTCAGCTAATAGGTTGCGATCTTAGTTTAACATCTATGTTGATTCTGGAACATCGTTACTATATGAAAGTATAATTTTTTATCTAATTCCTAACCTAAACCTAATAGGCATGGGATGATAACCATTTTCAAGGTATACCGCGATTTGGAAAAGTCAAGGTTTTAAAAATTTTCTGTAATACTGTTCCTGAGGTATGCAAAACAATTTTTATTTACATTTTATTGTTGTTGTTTTTTTAGGACAACAGTATCGCCAGCAGAAATTATGTCCAAAGATTTCATTTTAAATTGTAAAGAAATCAGTGTTTTTGAAACAAATGAAGACAGCAGAAGTCAATGATTCCCTTTCATTATTTAGCTGGACATGTTTACTGTTAGGCGACGCGGTGGCGCAGTAGGTAGTGCTGTCGCCTCACAGCAAGAAAGTCGCTGGTTCGAGCCTCAGCTGGGTCAGTTGGCATTTCTGTGTGGAGCTTGCATGTTCTCCCCGTGGTTGCGTGGGTTTCCTCCGGGTGCTCCGGTTTCCCCCACAGTCCAAAGACATGCGGTACAGGTGAATTGGGTAAGCTAAATTGTCCGTAGTGTATGTGTGTGAATGAGAATGTATGGATGTTTCCCAGAGATGGGTTGTGGCTGGAAGGGCATCCGCTCCGTAAAAAAAAAAGCTGGATAAGTTGGCGTTCATTCCGCTGTGGCGATCCCGGATTAATAAAGGGACTAAGCATGAATGAATGAATGAATGTTTACTGTTTCTCAAAATAAAAATATAATGTGTTTTTTACCCAGACATTTAAAAAGAATATATTTTAGAGCTGTAATCAAAATATCAAGTCAAACCGTGAAACCGGGATATTTTTATCCAAGGTTATCATAGTCAGAATCATATACCAGCCCAAAACCTAACCCTAAATTATTCCCCAAAATCAGAAGGGATTGATAGATTGATAGTAATGATGTATAAGCACATAACCCTAACTGTAAGCCTAAATCTCACATAACCTGTAAACTTATTCCTTAAATCGGATTGGCTGAATGTTCAACATAGCTGTTGATTTAGGAATGTCCTATTTGGAGAAATCAAAAAACCTGTCACTGACAAGGGTCTAAACAAGGGAATTTAAAGTCCCTGTGAAATCAAATACATTTGTTAGATGTTTGTACCAGTATGTTAGTCTTGATATCCTTAAGACTAACATACTCCCAGCAGGCACAGCACGTCAACATGAAGTCAGATTGATGTTGTACTCTAACATCGGGACGTTGCATTTAAAAAATATATATATTTTTGGTCCCACTTTATATTAAGTAGCCTTAACTAATATGTCCTTACACAGAAATTAATAATTCATCACAATGTACATATTGTTTAAATACATGTTTTTACATTGTACTTATGTTTGATTAAATACCTGTATGTAATTACATCTGTAATTAATTTCTGTATCCCATCCCTTACACATTAACCCACCCTTGATGTCAGAACTCAACGTCAGGTTGACGTCAATGTCCAACATCCAACCTAAAATCAACCAAATATCAACGTCTAATGATGTTACAGTGGACGTTACAATTATGACTTTAATTAGACGTTGGATTTTGGTTGCCATACCTGACGAATAAATGTCAGTATTTGACGTCAATATGACATTGTTGGCTCGATGTTGGATTTTTCGAACAAAACCTAAAATCAACCAAATATCAACGTCATTTGATGTCATTATTGCACTTCAAAATAACGTCCTTCCACGCTGGCTAGACATTGAATTTCACCTGACATCAAAACCTAAATCTAACCTATTACCATCTAATGACGTTGCGTGCCTGCTGGGCTGATACTAACATCTAGAAAATCTCAGAAAATCCTAAACATCCAAATATGTCTAAATGGTTCAACAATCACCTCATACTTTAGTTTCTAATCAGTTCTTCAGACCAATCAAACGCTGTCTAGTATCAGACATGTCCCGCCCCCTTCAATATGCTTCTTATTTGCGTTTCATTTGATGCGCTTGAGCTCAACCACCCTCACTGGCAAACCTGCGATAAACACAAAACCCAATTGACTGTTTTTAAAAAGGGGAGGAGCTACTATGTGTCCCGCCCTGCCTTCATGTTTCATGTTACGCCACACATCTAACAGAAATACACTTTTCAACGCACTTTACAGGACATTTAAGTCTTAGATCAATACGAGAGATCTGTTTTAGAAACTAAGAAAATAGTAGCGGATATAATATTCATATAAATCAGCACTCTTTTTTTGATATATGATTCATCAATCTATTTTTCTCTTGTGCGTTTATTAGTGGTGCTTGCTAAGCACCTCTTTCACAGAGCTGAAAATACACCTCCAATTTGATCTAAAATTGTTAAAGCACTATATGAGACTCTTCCTGTTTCCCTTTTTCGGTAACTAACTTAATCATGAGCTGTGGGAACATTATTTAGTTGACAATATATATACCGAACATTTGCCTGCAATTCTGCATTGTCAGTATCTTGGCGTAATATTCTGAAAACAATATATATTGAAAAGTTATTTAATTCAATATAGTGGACTTCCTGTTAGATGGAGTCATTCATTAAGTCATTTTCTTTTCAGCTTAGTTCCTTTATTCATCAGGGGTCGCCACAGCAGAATGAACCGTCAACTTATCCAGCATATGTTAATATAACCCATTACTGAGAAACATCCAAACACACTCATTCACACACATACGCATTCACATTCAT
>CAIGQQ010027478.1:2148-13415 GCA_903798035.1 Danio albolineatus
CTACAGTTGCTATGGTAACACAACTACAGTAATTGATCTGCTGTGGTTATCCTACTGTTGCTATGGTAACACAACTACAGTAACTGATCTGCTGTGGTGATTCTACAGTTGCTATGGTAACACAACTACAGTACTTGATCTGCTGTGGTGATTCTACAGTTGCTATTAATAATAGTGTCAGTAATGCTGCTGCTGCGCTGTTTCTCTCACCATGTCCACCTCAGAGATGGTGTCCAGACTCTCCACCTGCACATCCACACCCACGGGGATCGGCGGACCTGTGGACACACAGAGTGAGTGTGAGACGGAAGATCAATGATGATGAAGATGAGGATGAAGAAAAATGATGATGGTGGTGAATTATAATGATGATGAAGATGACAATGATAAAGTCTCTCCCTCTCTCTCTCTCTGAAGCAGACAGGATTAACTCTACTGTGTTTGTGGCCTATTTTAGGCTCAGCGTCAAACACAAGTGGGTCAGTATCAGCCGCAGCGCTGCCTCTTCACATCTGGACAGCAGTGTGTGTGTGTGTGTGTGTGTTTATTATAGTCAAACATTTTTTAATCAAAATAAGAAGAGTTCATTTGCATAACAATAAACTCAATTTTAGTAGTTTTCTGCATGTTCAGATTGTGCATTGTAGAGTCTGTCCCTGCAAAAACATCTGTTACTAGCAGTGAAGTCTTCATATATTTACTGCAGCACAGTTACTGGTGACATGAAGACTTGATTTCTGAAAGCATATTATAAATAAAGCGAGTGTAAGCTTAAAAGAAGAATAAATATCTGCTAGTGCAGTCAGAGAAATAATCCTAATTCAAAGGGAAAGCAAGATTATCCTTCTAACCACAATGGCAGATGTTTGATCTATCTATCTATCTGTCTATCTATCTATCTATCTATCTATCTATCTATCTATCTATCTATCTATCTATCTATCTATCTATCTATCTATCTATCTATCTATCTATACATCTATCTATCTATCTATCTGTCTATCTATCTATCAAGAAAAGATGACGCTCACCTCCGAATGCAGGCCTCATTGTGAAGTCATGGTCATCAATCCTCAGCAGCTGCTCTGATTTGGTCATGGGAGACTTCGTCATGTCTGGACTTCTTCTGAAGATCGGGCTGGAATTATTACAGTAAAACTGTGTGAACTGGAGCTCAACGCAAAATCATCTCAGAACATCAAACTTACAACACTGATTGAAATTATTATAGGTGGTATGCTCTTCTTAAGCACTGCACACCTTCACAACAGAGTCGAGGGTAACAGGGTCGAGGGTAACAGAGTCGAGGATTTCTAACAGAGTCCTGCCTTTCTAGAATCCCCCATAAGTTGCTTTGAATAAAACATCCCATATCTACATTATACAGCACTTTCAGCAACAACGGCTTTACAATAAATATCCAAGCCCAAATATAAAGATATATATAATATAATACAGGATCTTTGGATATGAAGGTCTAGACTGAAAGGCACTGCACCTGCCAGACTTGTGGTTTCCTCCATCCACGCGTGTGGTTTCTCTCCGTAACCTGTGAAGAGAGCGAGAAACTACATCTCAATCTGTGTTTACCCACAATTCCTGCAGAGAACATGCCTGAATGTGCCTTCATCACTGTGTGGTTAGTGCCGAGTGGCTTTAATCCAGCAGTCACACAAAGCAGTCTTTTCCAGCTGGTTTTACACAGCGGATGCCCCTCCAGCTGCAACCCAGTACTTGAAAACACCCAAACACACACACACTACGGCCAGTGTAGTTCATCAGTTCCCCTATAGCGCATGTGTTTGGACTGTGGGGGAAACCGGAGACCTTCATGCTGTGAGGCCCCAGTGCGACACCCCTGAGCCCTTGGAGCTTATATATATATAATTATTGTATCACTCATTCCTTGTTCATGTTAGTAAATACAGTAACTAATGAAACCCTACTGATAACTGACCTGGGAACTGTTGTCTGCTGGGGTTTTGAAGGAGTCGCTGAGGATTTTGGATGTTAAAACAGGGGTCAGACAACATCACGTAACTGCCACAACAACAGCAACAGCAGATTACAGTGTGTGCTGTAGAAGACACGGAGCTTAATAGCTTCACTAAAAAGAGTTCATAAAGCATAAAGAGCGTTGTGTGTGTACAGTGCAGGGTTTATGAGCTGCTCCAGATCTCAGAGAGGGAATCACAGCACCACACACTGCTCTGGCATGCAGTGCTGGGTTACAGTAACAAGACTTACAGGATCTGTAAACTGACGGTGCTGGTGAAGAAAATAATAATATCAGTCATTAATAATTAACTATGGGTTTTGTGTATGTGCAGTGTGTGCATGTGTGTGTAGTCTACAGTTAGCTCAGCAGAAATCCTCTCTGTACCCTAAACAAATGTGTTTGCAATGTGTTTTTGCATATTTTTCATATCAGATAATGAGTTTATCCTCCTCATGCGCTGTGTGTGTCTGTCATTAAGCAGATTTTATGTAATTAACCAAAATGCACATTAAAACAGCTGGAGGGAAACACAGCTGCTGCCTCTTCCCTCACTCCTCATTAAAATCTTCACCTTTTTGAGGAACAAAAATGAGTTTCCCCCTTTTTGTGTCCTTTATTTGTTAGACAGAGTGTGAAAACGGACAAAGATGAGGATATTTTCAAAGTAATCAGTGTGAATATTGCTGAAAATGCATTTCTGATGGAGTTTTTGTCCAAATATCTCAAACTCCTTAATAAAAAAATCATTTTCTAGACAAGCAAGAGAAAGTTGTTTTCAGAAATAATGATGCGGAAATTAAGTATGTTTGTCATTAAAGCAAGCTGAATAATCTGCCCAATGGGGGAAGCAAAATAGTTTAATTTTTTCTTCACCCGTTGTCAGATTATTCTGCTTGTTGACAAACTCTCTTCATTATTTCTGAAATCAGCACTATATGTTGTGCTTGTCTGGAAAATGCTCCTTGATTTGAGAGTTGTTAGATATTTGGACTAGAAAGAAGACTAGAAAGAAGCATGATTTGCGTTGAAGCATGCTGTGTGTTTTTCCGAGTGCAAGGCTTTACACACACTGATCTGGATATGGAGGCTGATAAGATTCTCCATATGCCGTGTCTGATTACTCTGTCTGAAGGCAATGATGAGGATTTCTGCACTCATGAGACACTCCACAAATCCAGCTTCACAGGCAGAATGCTGCACATTTACATTTAGCAGACGCTTTAATCCAGAGCGACTTACAAATGAGGAGGAAATACACACGGGAAGGGCTACCTACACTGGGACAAATCTGATTCTGATCTGACGACTCGCAAATCATTAAGCATTTTCTGGACAAGCAATACACAGAGTGTTGAGTTCAGGATACTGAGTCAAATGAAGAGAGCTTCTCCTGAAAACAAGCAGAATCACCTGACAATGGGGAAGCAGAATTACACATTACCCTGAAATGTTGGATGGATGGACGGATGAATGGACGGATGGATGGACGGACGGATGGACAGGTTGGTTGGTTGGATTGACGTATGGATGGATGGATATACGGACAGACGGGCGGATGGACAGGTTGGTTGGTTGATTGGTTGGTTGGATTGACGTATGGATGGATGTATGGGTTGGTTGGTTGTTTGGTGGTTGGTTGGTTGGTTGGTTTAATGGATGTATGGATGCATGGACTAGTTGTTTGGTTGGATGGTTGGATGTATAGATGGATGGATTGGTTATTTGGTTGGATGGATGACAGCTGGATGGATGGATGGGTTGCTTTGGTTGTTTGGTTGGTGGTTGGTTAGTTGGCTGGTTGGTTGGATGGATGGATGGATGGATGGTTGGATGGATGGTTGGATGGATGGATGGATGGGTGGATGGGTGGATGGTTGGATGGATGGATGGTTGGATGGATGGATGGGTGGATGGTTGGATGGATGGAGAGGTGGATGGGTTGCTTTGGTTGTTTGGATGATGGTCGGTTGGTTGTTTGGATGGAGGGATAAAATAAACATGCTAAAGTAATCCATATATATTCAGTTGTATGCTGCTACCTTTTTTCATAAACATCAGGATGTAAATAGTCATTAAAATGATGAAATATTCAGCATTGGGTGAGTTTTGAGCTCTGCAGTGGGGAGAGAAAAGCAATCTGATGTTTACTTTGAAACAGGTTATTCTGTGGAGCCCACTGGCAGATCATTCTGCTTGTGTTAAGGAAAACTCACTTCATCAGGACTCATTATTTCTGAAAACAATAACAGCAATAATAAAACAACTTCTCGATTCAAGAAACGAGACACAAACTAAGAAGAGTAAGAAGAGTGTGTTCAGCAGTGTGTGAATGAGCCTCAGAGAGGGTTTGTGGGCTCTGATCTGGATCTTTACCTGCTCTGCTTGTAGGTCTCCAGTTTCTGTCCTGGTTTGGGTGCCGATCTCCCCGAGACGCCCAGCAGACCCACACAGAGGAAAACGAGCACCGTCTCTGTCTGCATGATGCACACACACACACACACACACTGGTCCTCACAGCGCTCTGGATCCCGGACGAGCCCCCACTCTGCAGCCGGACCCCATGGCTTCTGCTCCGCTCGCTCGCTCCGCTTAATCTGCACGCTGGGAAAAACAATTTGGACTAAACCCATAAATCCCTGCGCGTCAGATGGCACAGATCTGATCCTGCAGCGCTGAATCTGCTCTATCTGCCATGCGCCGCCCCGAACCAATTCTCCTAATGACGGTGTGTTTCACATTTGCATTTGCCTGGCCAGGTCAGTCGTGAGGAGGATCAACTTACTGCAAAACCTGCTTCGATTACAGAGTTTGTGTCTTGATTTTAGTCCAAATATCTACAAATCTTGAAAGCAAGAAGCATTTTCTAGAGAAGCACAACATTAAGATCCAACATTAAAGTCTGAAATATAAGCGAAAAGCCTTTATTAACATGACTATCGTTCTGAAAACAACACTATTGTGCACCGCAGCTGTTAACACAAAGCTCAGTATGTCCTGCAAGATCAATAGACTTTTAAAGTTTTTGGACTGCCTGAAGGTTTGATCTTTTATATATCTTCATAAATCTTTAAATATCTAAACTAGAAACAAGATTAAAACTTAGAACTTACGAGGTTCTGAAGTGTTGTGCTGAATCAAGACATCAAGAGATCCCTGCAGTGTCCAGAACCCCCTCAGATGCTCCTGATTTCTCCTCTGTGTCGTGTTGGTCTGGTTGACCGCTGTGGCAGATGTCTGACAGACTCTACTGCTGCAGGATGTTTTATTTTTCCAGACCGATCAGATGTTTCTCTCTGCCTCACGGGTCTGCGTGTGTTTCCAGGCTCGGGCTCCATCTTTACACACTCCCTCACTAAAATAAACACGCGTGTCCTGCGGTTCACAGTGGCTGCTGTTTATCTCATGAACTAAATTGGACTCTCTATTATCTGTTGTGCAGAGACTGGTGTAAATGCAGCTGAGCAGATGACAGCACACTTACATCACGCAGATGTTTGTGTTTACATCTGCAAAACATCTATCAGACATCAGCTTTTGGACGTTAAACAGATGTTCAGAACATGTTTCAGATGATGAATGTTCAAGACAGCAAAGCTTTAATGGATGTTTTTTAGGATGGAATGTACAATGGCAAAGAATAGACAGTATAAGTAACTGCATCTCTCAACAAATAATCAACATTACCACAGATCAATCGCAGCTCTTATTGCATAAACACAGTGACTATTCTAAATCACTATTATTATTTAAATACTTTATAACGTTTTGATATATTATAAACCTGTAATTACCACAATTAGGCATGGGCTGATAACCATTTTCAAGGTTTACTGCGGTGTGGAATAGTCGAGGTTTTCATACCGCCAACATTTTCTGTTATACCGTTCCTGAGGTACGAGTAAGATGTTTTATTTACATTTTTTTGATTGTTTTTTGGGTGTAAAGATGTCTGTGTTTGTGAAACTAATGAAGACAGCAGAAGTCAATGATTCACTGTAATTATTTAGCCTGACATGTTTACTGGCCCAAAATACTTTATATGTTTCTCAAAATAAAATATATTGTGTTCAAAAGGGGGGAAAGGTTTTGTTTTGTAGCCTGACATTTAAAGAGAATATATTTTAGAGCAGTAAACACAATACTGTCATACCGTGAAACCCTGATATTTTTATCCAGGGCTATCATCAGAGGTGGGTAGTAACGAGGTATATTTACTTGAGTAAAATTGTTGGGTAACGTGTACTTTTTGAGTAAATTAAAATATGTGTACTCTTACTCTCACTCAAGTAAATAATTAGAGAATAATCATTACTCCGCTACATCTGTCAGCGTTCCTCCGTTACTGTCAGATGATAATGAATATGATTTATATGACTTGTTTGCAAATATGGCGAGGCGCCGCACTGGAGAGGATGTGTCGTCTCCCGCTTTCGGTTCGAGCGCGCGCTCCTATGTTGGAATGATGGCTGAAGTCGAGGGAGATGTGCACGTTTATACTGTGGTCACGCCATGGCCACGGTTCTGAGAAGGAGAGTCCCGCTGTCTGTGCAGTGAGTTTATCTGAGCAGGTCACCCGCGGCCTCAAGCTCAATCTGTGTTTTCACTTCAAGATGTGAACAAGAGAAATAATGTTGATAATGTGAGGCGTGCTGAACATCACACTGACATCACAACTCATACATGAACTACAGCTCCAGCCTGAAGAACACACAGCAGTGAGTGTCAATGATCCCAATCTGAACCTTATTAATGGGATGGGATTGTGTTTATATACATTTATATATTCTTATATATATATATATAATCTTTACCATGCTGACAGCACATAATATTAGACTAGATGTTCTTCAGGACACTAGTGTTCAGCTTACAGGGACATTTAAAGGCTTCACTAGGGTAATTAGAGTAAAGTTAGGGTAATTAGGCAAATCATTAATGATGGTTTGTTCTGTAGACATTAAAAATATATATTGCTTTAGGGTGCTAATAATATTGAGCTTAAAATGGTTTTAAAACATTAAAAACTGCTTTTATTCTAGCAGAAAAAAAAACAAATAAGACTTTCTCTAGAAGAACAAACATTATCAGACACACTGTGAACATTTTCTGCTCTGTTAAACATCATTTGGGAAATATAAAACAAAGAAAAAACAATTCAAAGGGGGGCGAATACTTCTGACTTCCACTGTATGTGTGCATATATATATGTGTGTGTGTGTGTGATAAAAAGTAACTAGTAACTATTGACTTGAGTGATGTTTTCGTCAGATACTTTATTACTCTCACTCGGGTAACTTAAGTTACTGTTACTCGAGTCCAGATTTTGGATACTCTACCCACCTCTGGTTATCATCCCGTCAGAATCTTACACCGGTCCATGCCTAACCACAATACTGACTCCAACTGTAAGTTCCCACTAAATAAACCTTATATTAAGTTATATGTATATTATATTTATATGAATATTATATATTTGTCCTCACGCGCGGCCTCTGTCACCGGCGCGTCTCCACTGACGGACGTCGGCGGCCTCAGACTCGCGCGCGCGGCCGCATTTCTGTCGCGAGTATGCTAACGCGGTTATATTATCCATATAAACATACATATACGACCCATAAACACATTATTTCCACTGTTAAACACACAATAAACATAACGTCCGATGCCACATCATCCATCCTACCTGTAATAAACAAACAGAAACACTGTGACAAACGCTGGCAGCGTGACTTCTTCACGAACGCATAAAAACCTCCAGCAGCTCGTGTATTGCTCACTAGTCGCCCCCTAGCGTCACTCTCCAGGACATACAGGTAGAAATGATGGGCATCCACACATTATAACTAACCTGAACTGATAGGAACACTAATGCTACATAATGACTAATCAATGCAAAAATAAACAGCTATTAAAGATGAATAAACACAGGACTGCCATAACTCCACACCTCTACAAGTAAAGAGTAAAGAGTCTGAATGGAGGAGGCTCGTTCTTTATCCTCGCGCTGCAGATGCTCTGTTGAACTGTTCTCTCGCTCGTTCAGTTTTACACTTACAGAGTCGCCATGTGAAGAGTGAATGCACCACAGAGCGACGCCACTGACTCTTAAAGAGAGACGAGACTCTGACTGGTTTAATGCAGGTGATGCTCAAACACAGTCAGAACTCATGAAGAGAAGCAGCACAGCCCTGTTAGACCAGCGCCGATTCCTCCATCCTTACACTAGCAGAGGTGGATTCAGACACGACCTTAATGCTTGTGCGCCGTGAGCTTCAGACTGCACTGAGATCAATCAAATAAAGCCCTATATGTCTTATGAAACTTGTCAGAGAGCTCCAGGATCTCCTCTAATACTATCTATAACATCTAAAAGGTTTAAACTGCTGGAGGAAAGATCAGGGTCCCGTTCAGAAGCAGAAATAAACAGGAAAATATGAAATATAACATCACAAATCACAAAATATCTGAAACTGCTATTCTACGGGATCACTACAGCGCAGATCCTGAGGTGCAGATGTCTGGACACATGAGCTGAAGCGCTCCGACACACGCTCGCATGACTGAAGGGGACTCACAGGTGTGTCCAGATGTGGCCGTCTGGAGAATCTGTGTTTGATCGACAGGGTTGAAACATTCATTCGTTTTTCAGCTTAGTCCCTTTATTAATCTGGGGTCGCCACGGCGGAATGAACCGCCAACTATTCCAGACTATGTTTCACACAGCGGATGCCCTTCCAGCTGCAACCCAGTACTGGGAAACACCCATACACACTCATATGGCCATTCAGCAGAGTGAGATCAAGCTCAAAACTAGTGTGTCTGTGACGGGATGGGTTTCAGTGATAGTTCAGTGTTCGTTTACTCTGATCTGGTCATTAAATGTGCTTTTCCAAACAGACCCAATCAGCCTTGAACTGAGTTTCAGGGATCATCACTGCTGACTGATCGTAAGGGACTGACCCTTCAGGAATTCAGCTGTACTTTACTAACATACATGCAGAGAATGAGCTGTTTTGGGTCGGGCTTTCTTTATAAACATTGATTATTTGTAGCCCTATGGAAGCCCGTTTCCGCTACTGAATGATGAAAATACATAATAATAAAAAACATTAATAATAATAATGATTAAAAAATAATAATTTAAAACAATTATAAAGTCAGAATTCTGAAATTATATATATTTTTTAAAAAATTATCATTATTATTAATTTTTTTATTGGTATATATATTTTATCATTCAGTGGCGGAAACGGGCTTCCACAGCATTAGTCAATACTATATAAAGTAATATTTTTCATTTACTTTTAAATATTAGGAAACTAATTTGGAGATTACCCAAGGCAACTTTAATTCAATACAGTTTGGTATATTTACCTTCAGCCCCCAATCAAGTTTGGATTTGGCCCTTTAAAAGAAAAGTTTGAGCACCCTGCTCTATATAGTATACTACTAACAAAATAACTTACAATGAGGATCCAAAAATGAGTAGCCTAAATCTATATATTAGGGAGAAAATTCATTCATTCATTTTCCTTTCAGAGGTCGCCACAGCAGAATGAACCGCTAACTATTCCAGCATATGGAACCGATACACTCTTAGACACACACTCATACACTAGGGCCAGTGTAGTTGATCAGTTCCCCTATAGCGCATGTGTTTGGACTGAAACCGGAGCACCCGGAGGAAACCCACACCAACACGGGGAGAACATGCAGACTCCACACAGAAACACACACTGACCCAGCCCAGACTCGAACCAGAGACCTTCTTGCTGTGAGGTCACAAAGGAAAAAATGTTAAACAAAAAGAAAAGAAAAGAGGAAAAATATAAAAAACAAAAAAATGCATTTTGTTGAATTTTTCTGCGATATTTAGATGAATTTAATTGTATAATCTTTCTAATGAAATAAAAATTAAAATAAAAAAATTAACAAAAATGATCATTTATTTAATAGTATTAGCATAAACTGAGTGTAAGTTAAAACTCCATTTATGGCCAGTCGGCATAACAGCAAACTCATTTATAACTCGCAACTCTGACTTAATAACACAGAATTCTGACTTTAAACCTTTTTTATTAATGTTTCATTTATTATTATTATTATTATTATTGTTGTTTTAAATGATTATTGATATATATATATATTATCATTCAGTGGCGGAAACAGACTTCCATAGGGCAGGTCAAAGGGAATTTGTGTGGTGAAGTGAATCTTTCAAAGTTCTCAGAATCTAGCTGTGACCCTTTAAAGGCATTAAATAATGAAACTATTTCATTTAAAAGAAGGAAGTTTTGAGTTCGGGTTTAATCGCCACTAGGGGGCGTTTCTGATGTTTTCATACGTCACGTGACAGACACATCGAACTCCTGAACGGTTAGAAAAGTAACATCAGTAAATGTTCTGAGAATAGTTAACTCAATGTATAATTCAGTCGGTCGTGTACCAAATGTATGATCTGTGTGTCAGTTTGAAACGCAGCCCTTCAGCAGTTTTTATGCACTGACCGCTTGTCTCTAGGTGACTCTTATTTTGACATGTTTTGACGCGTCGCTGTTTCCGACAGTTCCGTCATTCACGCACTTTCAAACATGGAGTCAATATTTCACGAAAAAGTAAGCCCTCTTCATCTTCAGCTGCGGCTCGCGTGAGTGCTGTCTGTGTTTCCTTCCAGAGCTGCTCCTGCTGAGGGGCACACCTGTCCAGCTCAGGCCGCTCCTCCGGCGGGGAGATCCGAGGCGCTCGTGGACTTTTATCGAGTGTCAACATCCGACAGCAGCAGGCAGTGCTGCACATGTTTGTGTCCCGCCAGCGCCGCTCCTCTGGGGGAGGCTGGACCGCTGAACCCCCCCACACACACCGCTGCGGTGGAGGAGCCCTGCTGGAGGCTCAGGGCGCGGTGTGGAGTGTGTCTGAGCGGAGGCGAACACCACAGGGGCACAGCCTACCCCTGCTGGAGCTCTCTGTCCACCTGTGTGTGTGTGTGTGTGTGTGTGTGTGTGTGTGTGTGTGTGTGTGTGTGTGAGAGAGAGAGAGTTTGTTGACAGAGAGATGTGATGTAGAGTCTGAGGGAGATGTAGGTCTAAGTGTGTGCGAAAGTGTGTGTGTTTGTTGACAGAGAGTGTGTATGTATGGCTGGAAGAGATGTTGTGTTTGAGAAAATGTGTGTGTGTTACAGCTGGAGGGCTCTGCAGGATGATGATGATGCTGTGTGTATATTGTGTTGTGTGTCTACTGTGTGTGTGTGTTACGGTGATGATGATGATGT
>CAIGQQ010027480.1:6419-23401 GCA_903798035.1 Danio albolineatus
TTATATTATATTATATTATATTATATTATATTATATTATATTATATTTGTAATGAAGTTAATAGCCACCTGGCAGTTGGGAATAGGAGGGTGGAGAATAGACACACTTTTAATTAATTTTAATAAACTTCAATAAAAATAAAACAAACAGACTCATGGAGAGTGCCGCCAAACTGAAACCAAAAACAAAACATAAAATGTCCAGGCCTGGCCCTCTCGTCTTCCACTGCTGTCTCTCCTCCATTTAACATCGAGAGCTCCTCCGTGAGACTCAAGACAGCATGCAGATGTCGATAATTAGCACTTACGCCACCTCGTATTCCCTCGTATTATTTTTTTCAATTTTATTTTATTTTATTTTATTTTATTTTTTATTTTTTAATTTATTATTTTTGGCACTATATAATATTATGTGACTATTGTGGTTGCCAGAATTTAAAATAAAACATTAAAATACGGTTAAAATGTACTATTTTTTTATTTTGCAGTAAATGACTATTTTATTAATTTATAGTCATACACCAATATTTGTTAGTATATGTACTAACTATACTAAGTATAAAGTGCTAACATCTGCACAACATCTTTTTTTTTACACAGACAAAAATGCAATAAGCATAGTGCAAAACGTGGGGATGAGAGTCATAATAAACCAACTAGATTACAAAACGCCATCATGGTAACGAACATGCCACTAAAATGATGCTATCTAAGAAAGTTATCTTCAAGGCATGGTTAATCCAAAAATAAAACATTAGTGTTAGTCTGGTCACCTTAAGGCTATCCAAGATGCAGGCGATTTTTATTTATTTATTTATTTTTTTCTCCATATAACATTAAAGAAGGTATTTCGTTGATGCAATGGTGTTTGGAAGTAATTTTAACTTGTCCATTCTAAAAAAGAAAGTATAGTATTTTATGTAAACATAAATCATTATGACTGGATACTATAGCCAAACAGCATTATCTTATGCAATATATGGTTTTCTTTTAATGTGGCTTTTAAGTGTTGCATTTTCAAGATGATGTGTCATGTTAAAAACATTACAGCTTGCCAAATCGAAAATGTGCTCTCCAGTTTTGTGTACAATATGCATGAGACGGTCAGTGAACATACTGTGGGTGGACAGAAAATCTGTCAGGACTGAGGATACTGTAATTCCATCTGATTTTTAATTTAAGAACATGCTCTGTTTGAACAGCTTTTAGCATAACGCAATGTGTTAGGATTTTTTTTTCTAATATGATTTTTTGGGTGTTCTTTATGGGTCAATGCAGAATCAGTTTCTACATTGAGGAACACATCTAAACCAGAAGGAAAATAAAAATTACAGCACAGTGTAGTCCTGCTGAAACTTTGCGCGTTACTGAAGCCAATTAGTTTTCTTTGTTTGAAGGCAGTAAAATGCATCAAGGTTCAGTTATTTCAAGCATTCCAATAAACAAGAGAATTGAAGAGGGTCAAGAAGCAGGAGCCTTAGAGAGACGTGTATTTATGTCTTTTTACTAATATTCTAATCAGCTAAAAGTGTGACTTTGAAACATTTAATGAGTTCTGCGACTTCAGTCCTAAAGGGACAAATGAAATGACTGTGCTGCAACGGATTCTGGATAACAACAGACAACGAGATGGATCTGCCATGATAAAAAGCTCCTCACGGTGGAGTTTTTAATTTCCTTTATGTTTTATGTTTGCTTCTCCGGAGCAATTAAGCACTTGGGGACCGCTGGCTGTGTCTGAACTCTTTCCTTGTTAGATTCCTAATTAAATTATGTGTTTGCAGTATCAGCCACTAGGTATCTGGTGTTGTAGCTTGAACATCGAGTCTGGCTCACTTTGTATTCACTGGTGGACTTTTTGTAGCTTGGTCATCTACCTTAATAATACATTTGCATATACTAAGGGCAAAAGGGAGTCTTTTTTGAGAAGAGCTGCTGTAATTGAAATACTTCAAAGGAAGATGGTGTCATTTGGTAAATGCATTTATGCATGTCATTATTGAGATCTTGCTTTAATTGGCAACATGTTTTCTGCAAGGAAACAAAAAGAAAGTGTTAAAGATACAACAAGTGATGAGAAATGCACTTCTTATGAAGTTTTGCCATATTGTGTGTCACACTAATGGGTAGTTTTTGAAGAAACAGGAGAGAAATTAATTAAAAAAAAAAAAAAGCATTTCTGTCATTGTTCAATGTAACACTACACCAAGATTTCCTCTGCTTCTATGGAACTGCTTGTTTGGCGGCCGTATTTACATGGCCACACTTAAATTTTAAAGTTGAAAGCATAAAGACATGTCAGTTTTTCAAGTTAAAAGTCTGTTTAAGCTGTTTTTAACTTCTCATTCATTCATTCATTCATTCATTCATTCATTCATTCATTCATTTATTTATTTATTTAGAAAAGCCCTAAAATCATTCATTCATTTTTCTCCGGCTCATTTCCCTTATCTATCAGGGTTTCCACAGCAGAATGAACCGCCAACTATTCCAGCATATGTTTTTCGCAGCAGATGCCCTTCCAGCCAAAACCCAGTACTTGGAAACACATA
The DNA here is from genome assembly GCA_903798035.1 of Danio albolineatus. Classification (NCBI taxonomy): domain Eukaryota; kingdom Metazoa; phylum Chordata; class Actinopteri; order Cypriniformes; family Danionidae; genus Danio; species Danio albolineatus. The sequence goes on from CAIGQQ010027480.1 coordinate 8,971, forward strand.
TACATTCATTCACACATACTCATACACTATTGCCAAATAAGTCAATCCAATTCACCAATATCACCGGAGCACCTGGATAACTGCACATAGAAATGTCAACTGGCCCAGCCGGGACTCAAACCAGCGGACCTTTTTTTTGCTGTGAGGCGACAGTGCTAAGTACTGAGCCACTGTGCCACCTTAATACTATGCAAGTGTATTATGTGAGCTAATTTATGAAGTATATAGAAGTTATAAATAATAAAAATATATGAAATAATTATATACATTATGAAGTGGGACATATCACGGAAAAACCTTAATGATTACAATGATGTTCAGCATCAGTGCTGTAAACTGTATGAACAGACATGTATAACTGCTCATAAATTGAAGATGATGTCAAAGCGTGGCCTTTTAAAACTCCCCAAAGTTTACTTTTATGCCACACTTGTGCAAATATAAAATAAAGTTAAAATTAAAAAAACATCAGGTAATATTTAGTCATTTCCCAGAGATGGGTTGCGGCTGGAAGGGCATCCGCTGCGTAAAAAATATGCTGGATAAGTTGGCGGTTGATTCCGCTGTGGCAACCCCAGATTAATAAAGGGACTAAGCCAACAAGAAAATGAATGAATGAATATTTAGTCATAGATATTTAATATAGATTATTTAATATAGATATTTAGTGAGTGGTTAGAAGTGTTATCACTATTTATTTTATCCACAAGTGGTTCCAAATCTTGATGAGTTTCCTTCTTCTGTTAAACACAAGATAAGATAGTTAGATGAATCTTAGAAACCAGTAATTAATTATACCCATAGTAGGAAAAACAAACACAATAGAATTAAATAGTTACAGGTTTCCAACATTTTTCAAAATAGCTTATTTTTTGTTTAACAAGAATTTGATAAAATATTTTGAGGCCAAATTATTCATTCATTCATTCATTCATTTTCTTTTCGGCTTAGTCCCTTTATTAATCCGGGGTCGCCACAGCGGAATGATCCGCCAACTTATCCAGCATATTTTTACGCATGGGATGCCCTTCCAGCCACAACCCATCTCTGGGAAACATCCACACACACTCATTCACACTCATACACTACGGACAATTTAGCCCGAGGCCAAATTAATTTTTACAAAATAATAAAGTGCACATTTACATTGTTTCTAAGAAGCACTACTATATACTCTACATATAAACCTAATAAGAGTTGATTTTGATTTCATGGAGGCTTTTCATGAAGATCAAAGCATGAAAACATTGGTAATGGTAATGTTTAATATATATTTTTTTAAAGAGTTTACCACATTCTTCTGTGGTCACTATTAGCTGTTGCTGTGTGGAAAAGTGTTGGCTAAGTAAACAGTAACAAAACAGTATAAATTTAGTTTAACTGTATTAAAAAAAATTATTTCTCACTTTTCTTGCAGGATGCTCTTCTTCACAGATTATGGGAATGTAGCCAAACTGGAGCGCTGTAACATGGACGGCACGAACAGAACTCGACTTGTGGATTACAAGGTTGAACGGCCAACTGCAGTGGCACTGGATCTGGTCAAGAAGCTGGTTTATTGGGCAGACGCTTATCTGGATTACATTGAGATGGTGGATTACAATGGCAAAAACAGGCATACTATCATGCAGGGATATCAGGTAAGATTGCCTATTTATTTACTTGTTTTGTTTGTTTTATTTACCTTGTGTACCAGTGCAGTAGCTATTTGGTCAGTAGTTCAGGTAAAATATTAATAACGTTAAATATTATTGCAATTTAATTGACCAGTTTAGTATTTTAATATCATTTCACACAGTGATTTATTTATGTGATGACAAAGCTGAATTTTTACCAAACGTTGGTCTAGTCGTTTTCATATTGTGGTTTGCTGCTCAACATTTCTAATTATTTGTAATGTTAAAAGCAATTTATTTGATGAGTGAACAGCTTTCATTTGAAATTGAAACATTTTATAATGTTATAAATATCTCAAAGGGCACCTACGATGCACCTATGCAAGTGGTTTGGACAGAGCTGTGTGTAGGTACTGTGTGTCCACAGTCATATTGGGCTGATATAAAGATAATAAGTCTCTTTTTTTTTTATTTCCTGACATTAAAATAGGATCCCTCCTCTTTTGAAGTCGACTGCAACTTGACATCGTATTAACATGTATCCATAATAACGCAAAAAATCATATCAACGAGACAGGACGTGCGCAAAGCAACTGGGATTAAACAATCTCTTCAGCTCTGTGTGTTCAGCAGCACCTCAAGAATGAGTTCAAAACGTTTCTAAAACAGTGTATGTTTGTAATAAAGACAGTAAAATAGTATCAGTACAATTGGTTCATGGACCTAAATCAGGTTTAATTTGTACATTAACAAAAATGGATATCCATACAGCTGTGTATATTGACGTGTATCCTGTCACATTTGCTGTGCGAAAACAGTGCAAAGCTAAACGTGCATGTGTGTGTGAGTGAGCACGAACTTTAAAACAACATTGTGTGACTCATCGCAGAAAGCCTTGAATTAACTCCACAGCAAATACATCAAATAAACGTTGGTAAAGTTCTTACTGTAGTAAGGAGATCTGCTTCATTCTTGTCTGTTGTCTGTTGATACTGTGCTACTTATGCGTGAAGAGCAGCTGGAGAAGCTACACCCATCATAGCAATAGTGAGTGATCTCTTTGGTACATAGGAGCGGTGGGCGGGGCGAACCAGCTAATTTGCATTAAAGGCACAGCAGGCAACAAAAACAGCTACAAAGTCAAAACAGCTCAAATTTCCAATATGCACAGGTATAATAAATAATCTGATGGGTGTTTCGAGTTGAAATTTTACAGACACATTCTGGAGATACAAAAGACTTCTCTTAAATCTTGAAAAAGGGGTAGAAGTGGTGCCCGTTAACTGTTGGATTTGTTGAATTTCAAGAGTTCACACTTAGATAATGCTCTACTATGATAGCAGGTTTGGCATGCTGTCCCGGGAGAGAACCCTGAGCTCGGAGATAGATGAGCCCAAGGTTCCTGCCTGGTCAATGAGTATTAGGAGGAATACAAGATCAGGTGTTTCTCGAGTGCCCCCATTTGTACTATGACTAAAATGTGGTTCTGATGATTCAGTAAGAATGTGTTAAGTGCTTGTGACTGTTGTTACAATTTGTTTATATGCATGTTTTTAGACTGTGGGAGGAAACCGGAGATCCCGGGGAAAATCCACGCAAACATGGGGAGAAAATTTAAACTCAGCGCAGGGAGTGCCGGCTGGCTCAATCGGAACTTAAGCCTGTGGCCCTCTGACTGCGAGGCAGTGGTGCTAGCCGCTGAGCCGCCGTGTTGCCCGATCATGGAAAGACAGAGAAGTGTAGGATGGTTCCGAAAATGAAGATGTGGGATGAAGTTTAGGCAGGCTATATATAGTAGCTTTAGGATGATCTGATAGGCTAGCTAATGATTAGCGATAGGGATCAGCTGTAGTCGATCATATCACGTGCTCCTCTCGAAATTAGTTCGTGAAACTTCACTTAATGCATTATTTATTATTATTATTTTTTGCTAAATTAAAGCATTCAGTTTTCTAAAAAAAAAAAAAAAAAAGATACAAAAAAGCTGTAGGGTAAATGCAGCAAATTAGCATAAAGTTAACTTTGAAGTTATTGTAACATAAGGGTCACATTTACCATTTATGTACCTCAATGAAATTTCATGAGAAAAATTCAGTCATTTCAAAAGGAGTCAGTGCATTTGGGAGTTTCACATGAGGGCAAAAGTTCCCCAAACAAATCATGGTAATGTTCAAGCAAATGTTTCACCTTCACCAACAGAAACTTTATGAGAATGTGATTTCTGTGTGAATTGCATTGCTGCACTATTGTCAACGGACCTTCCTGGCTCATAAAATCTCTCAGAAATTAAATTTATATACTCAAAAATTGGTTATTTGAGTTTAAGTTGAGTTAGACGCAAACAGTTCCTTATGATATGCATTCTCATCAATGTTGGCATGTAAGGAAGCAAAGGCTTGTTTGCCAGCCTGATGCAAGACTCTAATCAGTCCTGCCCGGGGTAGACAGAAACCAACACAGCTGTACACAGATTGATTTCAAGTATTAATTGGCTATGACATTTATACCCAGCAGCTACTGTATCTGTGTGGCTTGATCTGCGTTTTAATTTCTCAAGCTAGTTCTAGCATTAATTAGCCTAAATGAACATGCGGGCCACAGAAACGGATTCGCCATCTGAATATTTTACCTGAAGTGCACTTACGAGGATGCTAATTATGGATCATTACTATTCAAAAGTAGACCTCATCTAAACCACCCAAAGATCTTCTCGTTGTAGGAAAGTGTAGAAGGCCACGCTATAAAGAGCAACGGATCATCATATGCAGGCAGGTGTGGGTGCGTTTATTTTAATAGAGCTCTTAAAAGTGAGCCGCGATGTATTAGTGAGAGGTTGCTAACACATTTAATTTCCATCGCAAATTAAGAGGAGGTTTTGCTGGGCATGAAAATGGCATCTTTGTTGTTTTTCTAACAGGTTTCTTATTATGAGATGACACTTTTCTATGCTGAAGCCCTATTAGGTGAACTCATTTTTTTCAAGCATGGCTGTTCATAGCTTTCCATTAGGACTGCACAGTATATTATTTTAGCATTGTTTTTTTGTTGTTGTTTTTTTTTTATGTGTACACTGAGGAATCATTGCAGAATTTAACTATAACACAGTATACATTTATCAGTTGCATGTATTTTTAAGGTTTATGTGTGAGCAGTTCAGCTGAGCCTAAAGCATTCAGGTACAATAAATTGCAACCTTCAGTGTCAGAAGGATAAAAGAGTGTGTTTTGGTGGTTTGTCAAGCCCTGTTGCTTATTTTTAATATCGGCCTTCCCTACTCATTCCACTGCACCAGAGACTATAAAATACACAAGACATGTCATTCATATAGTTTTGAATAGGGAAAAAGTGTAACTGCCATTGTGGCCCATAAATGAAGGCCCATGTGGCTCATGAATTCCATGAAAGCCCAGGCTTCTACTTCAGGAGTCAATCATCGATTGCTACAGACCGCCCATTCTCCAGGGGAGGGGCTCAGACTATATTGTCTGATTCAAATGTTTAGAAATGAAACTAAAGAGACAGTTGTTGCTTAATTGTATTGGTGATTCCTAATATGACATTTATTCATAAGCTTGGCAAGCAATTTAGGAGAAATTGATGTTTCCTCATTTAAACTGAATACCCAAGCATACTGCCCGAGAGGCTTTCAAAGATACTGTAGCCGCCGAGTGAAATGACTTGCCTTAAAGGGACTTTGACTGCACTCAGCTCAAATGTAATCCGTCATATATTGTGCATTTAACTATATGAGAACTAACACCACAATATCCTGAATTTCAAATAATTCCCATCAAAAACAAGTCAAGGTCTGTTTGAGTGGTTTTAATGAATTTATTAGGATACTTCCTATTTTGCTAATTGTCTAATGTAAAGCCAGTAAAAAAGATTTGCACACAATAAATCATTCATTTATTCATTCATTCATTTTCTTTTCAGCTTAGTCCCTTTATTAATCTGGGGTCACCACAACGGAATGAACCGCCAACTTACCCAGCATATGTTTTACACAGTGGATGCCCTTCCAGCTTCAACCCACCACTGAGAAACATCCAATACACACTCATTAACATACAGACACTACGGACAATTTAGCTTATTCATTTCATGAACGCGAACACGGGGAAAACATGCAAACTCCACTCAGAAATGCCAACTGACCCAGCTGAGGCTCGAACCAGCGACATCCTTGATTTGAGGCAACTGTGCTGCTCACTGCGCCACAGTGACACCCATACAATAAATCATTGTGTAGAATTCCTTTGAACATATAGCAAGAACCATATAGGTACCCTACTACTTTTATTACTACTACAACTACGACTTCAAGATATCCTACATCCCACCCTGCAGAACCTAATTTTAGGGAGGTGTTCTGACGGTATGTGCTACCTTCTCAGAATGTGCTACCGGTAGCTTAATCTGTCATGTTTCATCTACCAAAACAGGGTTAGCACATCTTGTCAGCTTCAAATGTCTATCAGAATGAACTACCACAGTAAATAAGGATGTAAAAACAGGGGTAGCACATATTGTCAGCTTTAAATATCTATTGAAATTAATTACTACTTTATTAAACAATGTAGAAAAAGTTATAGCTGCTTCAAATGTCTGTAAGAGTGAACTACAGCCTTAATATTTTATAAAAAAATTATCCATTTTATATTTAATTTGTTTATTAGAGTGGTAGTTCATTCCGATTGACATTTGAAGCTGACAAAATATGCTACCCCTGTTTTTGCACACTTCTTTATGGAGGTAGTTCATTCTGATTGACATTTGAAGCTAACAAGATGTGCTTACCCTGTTTTTTTAGATGAGATATGACAGTTTAAGACATTTGAAGCTGCTATGCCTTTTTCTACATTGTTTAATAAAGTAGTAGTTAATTTCGATAGATATTTAAAGCTGCCAATATGTGCTACCCCTGTTTTTACATCCTTATTTAATGTGGTAGTTCATTCTGATAGACATTTGAAGCTGACAAGATGTGCTAACCCTGTTTTGGTAGATGAAGCTACCGGTAGCACATTCTGAGAAGGTAGCACATACCGTCAGAACAGAGGCACCACCATGAAATTGTCCAATTGATACCAGCATATCTTTATCTAGCACAGTGGTTCTCAAACTGTGGTACGCGTACCACTAGTGGTACACAAGCTTCCTTCTAGTGGTATGCTGGGGAATCGATGAATAATTAAAGTATAAAAATAAACACACTTTTAACCCTTTTATGCGTACGATAACACAGATGTGATCAGTAAATTGATTTTAATAGGCTAAACCCTTTTATTTAAGTAGCTGACAATAATAAATATTGTTAATTAGTAGAATTAATCTGCCTTGTTTTTGAACTGTGTAGTGCTATAGCTGCTTAATTAGGCCTACTATGCTACTGTACTTCAATACCGGTTATTATAGTGGTACTTGGAGAGACCATTTTTTTCTGAGGTGGTACTTGGTGAAAAAAGCTTGAGAACCACTGATCTAGTAGAAAGTTAGCAGTATGAAACATTTTTGCACAATTATCCTTTTTAGGATTGTTCCTATGTTGCTTTTTGTACTGACTAATCTAATGTGAAACCAATAAACTGATTAAGAAAAACTAATTTCCTCCGATTTAAGTGTTCTGTAAGTCCAAATACTTTTTGGATTGGAGTTTAACACATTCCCCTTGGGAAATGGCTTGTGTACCTGCTTGTAAATTTAAACCAGAATAGCATCATGAGCCACACTGTATTGCCGGAAGTGTCCCCTCTCGCAGTCAGGGAAAGAGAGGATGAATTATCTCCCTGTGGGTTTAGGTGAAGCGCCATGCACATTTTAATGTGTGTATATTTGTGAGCAGGATTCAGCTCCTGTCACATGGATGTCGCTCGCAGAGATAGCATGTCGAGTCGAGGTGTCCCAGGAGAAAAAATGCACTCTAGTTGACCCAGACTGAACTTCCCGAACTGCCTGAATGCATGTCAACACCATCCAGTTACCTGCAATCCAGAGCCCTCATTCAGTAATGAAGATTGTGGGTTGTTGCCAGGTTAAATTAAGTCTAATAACAGCTTTAGCTAGCAGCTAATTTGATTGTCGAATCAAAGGGAAATATCCAGGCACATATCTGCACTGCTCTGCTTTTCTGAGTTGATGTTTAGCTTGCAGCTTCTTAGTGTCGTAATCAAGCTAGTCAATGCCTCTTTTTCTAGGTTGCCCACCTGCATGGATTAGCTGTCTTTGAGGACTACTTGTATGCAACTCGCTCTGAAGCCTCCAGTGGAACAGTGGTGGACATCTTACGGATAAATCGCTTTAATGTCACAGACCCGGAGATGCTAACCAGCATAGGAAATGCAAAAACAATACGAGTCTACCACAAGCTCAGTCAACCGAAAGGTAAAGTATGCGTTAGAATGGTTTTGCTTATGCTACATTTTTGGACTTAAGTCTTTCGTTAAATCAAAATGAAGATTTTGTTTCATGTTTTATTCTGAAGCTTAAAAATGTAGCAACTTTAATATTGTAGAGACTTAATAATGTACACTCGTGTAAATATCATGTAAATATTTATTTTCTAGTTTTTAATATGGAGACTATTACTACCACCACTACTACTACTATTACAATCGCTACTATTGGTTTTGCAAACAATACTGTACTACTACTACAACAACTACTACTACTACTATTACTTCTACTACTACTACTACTACTACTACTACTAAAATTGTATTGCTGCTACTATATTGTAGTACTATTACTACTACTTCTACTAATTATATTGTTGTTGCTGTCTCTAGTATACTAGTACTAATGCTACTAATTAAATTGTTGCTGCTACTACTACCACTAGTAGTAGTAGTAGTCATTTAATTGTTGCTAATATACTGTAGTACATTTACTACTAAAAATAATTTATTCTTGCTACTACAATGTAGTACTGTTGCTACTAATACTACTACCAAATATATAGTCGCTACTGTTACTACTGCTGCTACTACTACTACCACTACTGCTACTGTGACTACCAGTACTATTGGTTCTGTTATTACTACTGTACTCCGACTACAACTACTACTACTTCTAATTATATTGTTACTACTAGTACTGTTACTACTGCTAGTACTACTGTTACTACCACTACAAATGGTTCTGTTATTGCTACTGTACTCCAACTGCAAATACTACTACTTCTAATTATACTGTTACTACTAATACTGTAACTGTTACTACTACTGTTACTACCACTACTATAGGTTGTTGCTACTACTACTACTACTACTACTACTAATTATATTGTTGTTGCTGTCTCTACTATACTAGTACTAATGCTACTAATTATATTGTTGCTGCTATTACTACTACTACTATTACTACTAGTAATTTACTTCTTGCTACTACACTGTAGTACTGTTACTACTAAAAACAATTTATTGCTGCTACTACAGTGTAGTACTGTTACCACTTCTACTACTACTACTACTACTACCACCACTACTGTTACTACCACTACTATTGGTTCTGTTATTACCTCTGTATTACTATTACTACTACTAATTATTGTTACTACTAGTACTGTTGCTTCTACAACTACCTTTTCTACCACTACAATTGGTTGTGTTATTACTACTTTACTACTACTACTACTAATAATAATAATTATATTGTAACTACTAGTACTGTTACTACTACTAGTACTACTGTTACTTCCACTACTATTGGTTGTGTTATTACTACTGCACTACTAATACAGTAACTACTACTTCTACTAATTATGTTGTTAATACTAGTGCTGCTACTACTACTACTGCTACTGTTGCTGCTGCTACTTATACTGCTATTATTACATTACTTTTGTTTCCGCTATTACTACTGTGCTGGCGGTGCTGTGTAGAGACCAGTTACAATTGAAAAGGGCTTTGTGTGTATGTCATTACACAATTAATGCTTTATAAATTATGCATTACTTACTATATTAGTACTATGACTACTACAAATTCTGTTGTTGCTGCTATAACTATTGTATTAGTATGACTGCTACTAGTTATGTTGTTGCTGCTGCTTCTACGACTACTACTGCTACTACTACTACTACTACTACTACTACTGCTGCTGCTATCATTATTATTACTACTAGTTCTATTGTCACTACCACTACTATTACTACTACTACTATTGGTACCACTATACAACTACACTACAACTAATGCTGCTTCTGCTACTACTTCTACTATTACTACTACTTTTTTTTATTATTACTTTTACTAATTCTATTATTGCTACTATCGTTAGTATTGATTCTGATATTACCTCTATACTACTACACTACTACTACTGGTGCTGATTCTACTAGTACTACTACTATTACTATGGCTTCTGCTATTACTTCAGTAATATTACTACTACTAATACTACAGTACCTCTACTACTACTTCTTATACTACTACTTTTACTTCTAGCCATAGTTATTTTCCTCACTGTTGAAACCATACTGGAATAATACAGTACATTCTTCAGCGTTATAAAATATGGAAAATTTGTATGTACTGTATATGTGTCACATATGAATATGTATATATGCTAATTGCGTATGTAACATGAGTGTCCTCTCCTCAGTCAAGGGCCATGCGTGTGAAGTTGACTCTTATGGGAAACCTGGAGGATGTTCACACATCTGCCTGCTCAGCGGGAGCTATAAATCCCGGAGCTGCCGCTGTCGTACCGGATTCAGGCTGGGAAATGATGGCCAGTCCTGCAAAAGTCAGTATATCATCGAACACAGCCTTTCGTTTGTGTCCTGTAGATGTTCTAAATGTCCTCTTTGAAAGTAAAATCATTAATTATGATATGATGGGAAACAAATGTGTAGATTTTTGCTCAGTAATTCACAGTTGGTTTTAAATATAAGACAACTAACATTGTTAATGACAATTGACAACTGTTAGATTTTAAAGTAGAAATAATTAAGTAGTGTTTTCTGGTTAAGCACACTCTATATGTATATAACATATGCTGTATCTAATATTTGTTTTATTAAGGTTTTTATTTAACTTTTTTTATTTATTAAAGATTTGGTCCCACTTTATATTAAGTGGCCTTTAACTACTATGTACTTACATGTAAATATAATTGCAATGTACTTACTGTGTTCATAATGTATTGCAGAATACTTCTGGTGCTCTTGAGGTGAGATAGGGGTAAGGTTAGAGACAGGTTTGGTGGTATGGTTAGGTTTAAGAGTGGGTTAAGGTGTAAGGGATGGTCAACAGTGTAATTGATGTAATTACAGATGTAATCACATGCAGGTATTTAAGCAAGCATAAGTACACTGTATAAACATGTATTTACACAATAAGTACAATGTAACTAATTATTAATTACAGTGTAAGTACATATTAGTTAAGGCCACTCAATATAAAGTGGGACCACAAGGGGAGTATATTTTGCTTTCAGGTCAACTTTAAATGTCCAGCTTCTGCTATTAGATGGAGTATTACTATTAGTTTTACATAAACATAAAGTGTTCAGTAATATGTTAAAATGTTTTAAAAACAGGTTTAAAAGTAATAATGAATAAGGAAAGAGACACAAACAGTACATATACTGTACATCTGTAGTACATACTGTAGACATATACACATATACACAGACTCAAAGTTCACTAACAAGCTACTCAAAATCGCATTCATAATCAGAGTGTTCAATGGCTCAACAGTAAAATCGGAGGAGATTTACTGCAGATCACACAATTCATATTTGGATCAAATGAATGCAGTGAGCAGAATAGGTTTGTCTTAAACTTTGTTCAGGTTGTGTATATATTGATATAAATAAAAATGCTTTGATCACAGAGATTGCAGAGGTTGTGCTGAAAGAGAGAAAGAGGAGGTCACAGGGAGAGAGGGAAAGTCTGGAAGGGTTATTATCTCAGGAAGTGATGAGAGATGGGAGAAGTCAGCGTTTGGCACATAGGCCAGTCAGACTGAAGCACAGGCCAATTTAATCTGCGATAGATCCTCCTCAGCTAGATGCTGGAGAAAAATGTCGCACCGTTCAGGAATAGAAAAGATCCCAGCCAGAGGATTGAAATCACAGCTGATTCCTTTAACTTCACACTGCATGATTATGATAAGTGGGCCCTATTTTACAGGCTAAACCTCTGTCAAGCATTACAAATCACTCGAGATTTGTTTAAAACTCCAAGACTTTTAAGTGATTGGTATGAAAGCTCTTAAATTCCCCTCTGAGACACCAGTGTTCACGTTCAGAAAGCAAATCTGAAGTGCACTCAAGTATGGGTGCAAACTTGTGTCCCGCTGTGTACAAACTACCTTGAGTGTTGACAAAGAGATACGCTGAGGTAATAGAGTTTCAAATCTGCGTGTCTGTATTAGAGCGAGGCGAGAACCAAAGAAGCTTCTGTGTTTTCCTTTCATGCATTGTTACATTTTTTTTCATGGATATCAGTGTGCCTGGTTGTTTCTGTAACCGTACAGGTCCACTGGTGCGGAGGGAGTGAAGCGGAGTTTTCAATTTATTCTCTATAGGAGGTCAGTAGCCTTATGTGAGGGATTGGTGATTGACAGTGGAGTAGAGAGTATCAGAAGCTTGAAGATTTAAATTCATTACTTCATAATCAATTCGACTCAATCTGGATTTTTGTGTAGATTTTTGTGTCTTTATTTTGTTCAATAATTTATTGATCCATTTTTGTACATAGTATTGCAATTTAATTTGATAAAATTTGATTAATATATATTGTATGCAACCTAGGCTCATTGGAAATATGTGCCCAGGGATACATTTTTGAGAACTGAGAAATACGTACCTGGACTAAGTTTTCTTGCTGTGTTTGTTTTCACAAATCCACTAGAGGCCCCTATTTACATTTTTGAAAATCTCAAATATGTTCCAATCTCAAATATGTTCTTGTAATTCTACCAGAGGCCGCTGGGCACATTTCTTGTTGTCTTAACGTCCATCTGGTGTGGTCGGCTTGTCTATGTGTATGTTATATCAGTTTAATATCGACTGACCCATCATCCCCCTTCCCTAAACCCAACCTATGTTTTACCTGGTTTCTGGAACCGTCCTACGATGGATTCGAAACCCAGTTCGCTTTACTCTGCCTCCCAAGTCTGGTGTCGTTCGTGGTGAGCTACCGAGCAAACCAATTACCCTGGAAAGGTTTGTTTTACACATAAATTGCAGCCATTATTGAAGCATATATTTCTCGGTTCTCAGAAATGTGTCCCTGGAGACATTTTCCTAATGCGCCTGTGTTTATTGTATATGTATATTTGTTGATCATGCATTTATAATTGATCCATTGTATCTTTGTTTCAATATTTATCCAATTTTTGTTCCATATTTTGAATTTTTATAAGTTACTAATAATTTTTTTTGTAATCTTATTTGTCATGTATTTTTAGAAATATTTGTATTTTGCTTCAAATTTGAAATATATATATATAAAATATTTCAACTGATTAATCATTTATAGTAGTGCAGTTTTATATATTATATTTTATATGTATTTTTACAGACATTTTATTCAATAAAACACAAAATCTCAGATGTCAAACTCAATTTACAAGGTTTTATTCTGGCTAAACTCTGATTTATTTTATTAGAAGTTGGATTATTGTCTTTACCACTTGGCATGTACTGTACAGGATCATATTTTTGGCTGAACTTCTCATGTGGTTGTAGTGTAAGAACTCTCTCTGACTGCTGGATTTGCCTACACACATGCATATCTCATATTCACATCTCTGCCGCGGCACGACTCCATCACTCACACTGCCACGCATCACATCTGAATCTGAGACAGACTCATCCCAGCACCTCACCATTAATCTATTCACTCACAGAAAGAGAGAAACAGAGCGGCCCATTTATCGGCAAGTTCCTCAGTGTCGCCATCCTCCTCTCCATCTGTCATTCAGAGGTGGAAAAGGGTTGCCTTTGAGCCTCTCGCACGCATGCCTCATACTCGCGGATGTGTGTTGCGGAGCAGAACACCATCCCTGATGTTTTATTCCCTTTAATTAGGCTCGTGTTTTTCCACTTCTCCCTCTTTCAATGAAAGTTTGAGCAGAGCTTTAGTGAGCTGGATTTGGTTGGATTGTGGTGAAAGTTACTAATCTTCATCATCACTATCGTCGTCATTACCGTTATCGTTCTCTTTCTTATGCCTTCCAACTCCATTATTGAGTCATCGTAGGTAGGAACGTTTCTGGCATGCTAATTATCAGTCGACATCTCATGAATATTTAATTAAAGCTGGTTCTCTGAGCCAGTGAGTGGGCCTTGCGTTCAGTGCCTCATTAATTAAACATCAGAGTTTCTGAAGCCTTTTGATTAAAGATAAAGAGGAAATATAATGATCAATAGAAAAGCCGCTCCAATGAGAGCAAGAGCAGTATGGAGGAGTTTGCCAAGCATTTTTTGGGAGGAGGATGTGAGTTATGCAGATAGTTTTATTGGGATTCTGGGAGATGTTCAGGTCAGAGGTGAGGTGGGTGTCATCCTGGGAGGCATAAGCTATTTGCATTAGCATTCTTCTCAGTGGTAGTAAATTAGATATTGAATTGCTGTCAGTGAAAGACTAAAGGTGTGTGGTCATATGTACTGTTACTCTTTGAAAATTTACTCACAAAATACAGTTATTTACATTTGATTTGTCCACTGCAATCTCTTTTTCCCCCACTTTATTTATTTATTTATTTATTTGTTTGTTTATCTATTTATTTTTATCTATTATTTATTTATTTATTCTTTGTTTTGTTTTGTTTTGTTTTGTTTTGTTTTGTTTTGTTTTGTTT
>CAIGQQ010027480.1:23411-42133 GCA_903798035.1 Danio albolineatus
TGTTTTGTTTTGTTTTGTTTTGTTTTGTTTTGTTTTGTTTTGTTTTGGTTTGGTTTGGTTTGGTTTGGTTTGGTTTGGTTTGGTTTGGTTTGGTTTGGTTTTGGTTTTTATTGCTCCAAATGTTTTTGAAGCAAGCTTTTGTGATGAGTTTCATACATGTCAGCAATGAACAAATGTCATTTTTTTTGCCCAGAAATATTTGTTAAAACTATTACTAAAAACATGGATGGAAATTACCCTTTGTCAGGACAGGAGTTTGACTGACAGACGATCTGACCAATCATAATGCTGATATGTGATCCCCATTGACACTACTGTTTTTCTGACAATTATTTTTTGTGAAGTTAAATTAATAATTCCAGTTAATAGAAATCCATTTCATAAAGCAGTCCACGGAGACAGGGACGGCACAAAACCATTATTGTGAGAATAGACAAATGAAAGTCAGCCCTTTATAGTTTCAAATGGTGTCTGCACAACCAAAAACAATCATTTATATGATTTGTATTGAAGTTTTAATGATTTCAATTAACTATACATGCTTTCCAAAATGTAGTTTAACCATTCAAATGTAGAAGATTAAAATTGAAATAAAAATAGAAAACACACAAACAAATTAAAAGAGCCCTATTTAACTAGAACATGTTAGCAATCATCCTATAGCGAATGTCTATCACAATATCTTGTATCCCGTCCCTTAGAGGCGCTAACCCCGCTATCTAGCGCTAGCTAACTCCATCAGGCTGAAGCAGGGCCTCCAGATAACCTCTCTGAATCCATGGCAGAGTGCCTGACGCCTTGAGCTATAACCGCAGCTCTGTTTGATTCGCAAATCCCGGCGACTCGCTGACAGACGGGAGAGTATTTACTCCTCTTTGCCTGTGTTTAAACATTCCGGGCACGGCAAGCGCAGAGCTCGTGTTAAACATTAATCAGATTTATTCAAATGCCATTTGTAATTATCATGATCTCTGATTAGACTTGTAAATGATGTCTCTGAGACCAGGATAGAGTCAGACTCCAGGATTCAGAGTTTGGCTGCGGGTGGGATTATTCTTATGGATTATGGAGAAGACGAGGGGAAAAGAGCGAAAAGGAAGGGAAAGATAAGTACACTAAGGAGATGTGTGTGTGTGTGTGTGTGTGTGTGTGTGTGTATGTGTGAGCGTAGGTGAAGATAATAGAGGGAGAAAAGCACTTCCCATTAGCCAAGCGCTGCAGAATGTGCCCTCAAGTGCCTGAGATCCGCAGAAGTAAACAGAGCGCGTTTCCATGTACTTTACAGTGATTTGCATTGTTACAGAGAATATAAATCTTAGGACCTGGTGTGCATGAGACAGAAAGAGAGCAGATGACATGAAATCAGATGGAAATCTTATGGTACTTTGCTATGGAAAATAAAAGAAACCACTTGGATTTACTGGATTTATAAAATAGGGATTGAGTAAAATGTTAATGTTTGTTTTGTTGTCTAAATGTCTGATAACATTTCTTACAAGTTTCAAATAAAACTATTGTCATTTAGAGCGTTTAGTTGTTGCTGTTTTTTTTTTCAGAAAAAAATAAGAATATCAAATGTTTTCATTTGTTGTATTTGAAATTGTGTTATTCCACCTGATATTGATTTCTTAGCCACTATTCAGAGGCAGCTTTCTGAATCTTGACCTTATTCTGGATGTAAGCTTTTTATTTGCAATTGTTTTATAACTTCTAATTCATTTGCCTATGGTAGAAATGACTAGCAATAGCAAACAACAGAAAAACTGTGTGGTTAAGACTATAAATAAGAAAATACCAGTTTGTAACAGCAAGTTTTAGCTGTTTTTTTTTTTTTACAGATAAAACTCAACTGAAGTGAATGAGAAGTCGAGCTAGTAAGGTTCCAATGGCTGCTCTCACTCTTACGTGAAATAATAGTCAATAGTGCAGCCTGATCTCCAAATAAATCTTCCGAAATAGTTCTGAATTGAATTTATGAGTTATTTTGTTTGGGTGAATGAGAAGCAGACTGCTCGAACAAATCATTCGTATGAGCTGCTTCTTTTGTTGTGAATCAGGAAAGCAGTACAATCAATGACAAATCTCTTTGTTGTAAATCAAAAACACAAATACCATCATGTCTTGCATCGTGGATGTTTTTATTGAATCAAAATCATTACACACGCCAGTAGTCTGAATCAAAAACACAAAATGGAATCATTCCCTGAATTAAATTTTTTTTTGCATTGAAACCTGGAAGAGACAAAAAAAAAAGTATTATCATGATGCCTTAGAATTATTAGGTAATCCAACAAACTTTCGGGTGACAGGTTGTTCATAGAACTTTTTCTTTTCATTCATTTATTAATCTAAAGCACCTTTCTTCTCTATAAATATCAAAAGGATCCACAGATGTTTGGAGTTTCTTTATGAGACTTTAGTGCCAGTAATAAACCTTTATTTTCAAAAGTAAAAACATAATTTCTTAGTCTATTATTGTCATTTTGTCAGCATTTTAACAACTACACTCTTAAAAAAAAGGTTCCTTGAGGTTCTATATAGAACCCTAGGGTTCTATACTTGGCCAGTAGAACCTTTTACCCAAAAAATGGTTCTATTTAGAACCCTTTGAGTGCAAAGAACCTTTTTGATTAAAATGGTTCTATAATGTGGGATTTATAACATAATTATATAGTAAAGATTATAAATAATAATAAGCTATAACACAGAGAGACAAAGCTTTTTGAGTCAAAACCTAATAAAATGACTGCTATGGTCAAAAACCTAATCAATGTATGATGGGATTTTTGTTTCAGGCAGGTTTGTACATTACCATATAACTAATATTTATATATGCTTAATATTTAACATTTTTGATGAATTATTTTGTGAAATTAATTAAATAACCAGTTTGTTCAGACTGTACAGTGTGTTGTTATGGTTTAATAAATTGTTTTAAAGTAATAATCACGAAAAAGCCCTCTGGTGACGTCATTCATTGGTGGACTGGTGGTGAAGAGCCTGGAGAGTGACGGTTAATTTTTGAAAAGGAGAACTCCGCTTTTGCAGCTCCGTCATTCAGGTACGTTATTACTCTTTTAAAACTATAATAATGAAATATTTTGTATTACGGGGTAATGTTTCTCTTCCCTTGTGTTATATGGTGTCAGACTGAATAAGGGGTAACGTTAATATGGATTAATACTGTGCTTGTAAGTTTCTGATGGTCTCTGTCGACAGCCTTCGCTTCAGAAATCTGTGTCAAGCTGACTTTGCTCTGCTTTTTGTTCGAAATAAGTTACAGTTTCGCTTTATTTGTTTGTCAGTATTAATTAAAATATCAATAACAATAAAACAGGTGCGTTATTCGATGGCGGGCATTGAGAGGCAGCGTGAAGCGCGTGCACGCTCTTTCAATGGTAACTTCTTATGAGCCGATTTCCGCTTTCGTGCAGTTTTTATCTCCAACCTTGAACAAACAAGTACTCCCAGCTTGTTCGTGTGTGAGTTTAGCCGAGTTTAACTCGGGCTAAACTCTGTAAAGTAGTGTACACGCCGGCTAGTCTGCATTAAAACCGCAAGGGAGCATGTCGCGCTCGTGCCCCGCCCGAGTCTATGCACGCGCCCGCCCGCCCGAGTCTATGCACGCGCTATTGTGATGATTGCTAAGTGTATTATTAAAACCTTTCAAAGCCAAAACATATTTTAATAGCCCATAGATTAAAGATCAGGTGTTATTTATGAAGGACATACAAACATGCAGGCTAAATGTATTGTGAAATGTTGAACCTTGTTAAATATAGGCTACATATATGTATATATTGTGCTAAATAAGTTTAAAATTCATATTTTAATGTATATCTTTCTTTTCTTCAAACAGCCTGGAAACTGAACTGCATCGTAAATCTTGTGCTCGGTATGTATTATTGCTTTTAATTCTAAACAAACTGTATTAAGTATTATGAAATGAATATTATAAAAGACTTTAACATTGTATTGTAACCTGGGCTGCAGGACACAAATAGCTTTGAAGAGGAAGGATCCCAGCTTAAAGAAGGACATGCGTTACATCCATAATTGTGACACAATTATCATCAACAAGGACACCTGGTAAATATTGTATTTTATAACATGCATATGTCAGACTTGGTTGTTGTGTACTGAAATAATATATTTATCACAAAAATGTTCCATTACTTATTGCTGCTGTTTGTACAGTGAGAATATTAAGGTCATTGCTTATTAAAACGTCCTGCAAAGAAAATATGTTTTAAAAGAAAGTGTAAATTTGCCTACAGGATACCTTGTTGGAATGTCTGCAAAACAAATTTAAAAATGAAAGGATTTCAGTGGTGAGCTCATCAATCATCTTGCAAAATGAAACAAAGTAATGGGATGAAAAGGAAGTGAACTGTACTCTGAGGAACTTAACACAAGGTAAGTTCAGTTCAATACATTTTATGCCAAAGGTAGATTAATTCTGTGATATAAATTCATATTTACACACTCTAAAATGCTGTCTTCCTACCTCAGATTGTGATGGACCTGGAATGCGACACCAGATACTCATAAGTCAAGAACCGAATGAAACACCCTTTTCCAGAGTACAGATTATGGAGAGGTTTGCAGAACTAATGGAGCAGTTTCTTCTTGGAGTGCCACAGCTTGTGAGTAAACACTGTTACATTGTGTGCCAAATAGTTTTGCGTCCTTGATGACTTTAAGAAACTTGTATTGCTGAAAATATGTCATTTGGAAACTTACACATGAAGTAAACAAAATGTTTTTTTGCATTTAGGATGCTGCATAGAAAACTTGGTGAAGAACACAGAAACATCTTTTAAAGAAATGGCCCAAAAAGGGACGGAAAGAAGGTAGTGCTCCATGACAGTTTCATTGGACCAGCAGCGGAAACCGCAGAAGGTAACTACTCCCTATATTACATACTATTTGCCCCAAACACACACACACACACACTCACACACACTTTAATTGTATTGATTATAACTGTAATTCTATTTGATGACATGTTAATTGGTTAAAAGTACTCAACATTAAAATAATGTTTTACAGAAATCCAAAGGTCCTACACCATCCAGGATTCAGCAGCTCTCCTGATTCCACCAAGGCTTGAAGTGTCAGTATTACAATGGACAACACTCACTCGCTATCCTTCTACTTCCTCATTTATCAGAGGCACCACAGAGGAGTGAATCACCAACTAATCTGCCCTTTCCAGCCACAACCCAGCACTTGGAAACCCATATACTCTCTCATACAGTAGATCTACACACATTCACTCACTATGGCCAATTCACCTATACCGTACACATGCTTTTGGACTGTGGGGTCAACCGGAGCACCCAGAGGAAACCCACATGAACACTGGGAGAACTTGCAAACTCCACACAGAAATGACAACTGGCCCAGTCGGGACTCGGACCAGTGACCTGCTTGCTGTGAGGTGACAGTTCTAACCAGTGAGCCACTGTGCCACCCATGGACAAAACTATTTACCTTATAAGAGAGGCTGACAGACATGGACATGCTACAGGTTGTGGAATGGCTGTTGGCAGTGTTTTGTCTAATCATTCTGCAATGTTTTAGTGATGTTTCTTATTAAATTATGTATAAAAATGGATGTTGTGATGACCAATATGTGCAGGTACCATCCACTTTTTGAAATTGTAGTGTTATTTAATAGATGTTTTGATTGTTTGTGTATTGTTTCCATCTGCATTGTGATATATTTCTCTTCCGTTTAGAGATGTGTGAAAGTTAAGCTCTGTATTTGTTCAAACAGTAAAAAAGCTTATAAAAGTGAAGTCATTACAATAACAGTGTTGAATGCCATTAAACTGTTAAGGTAGATCTGCTGTCCAATGCAAAGTATGCAGAGGTGCAATTTTAAATATTTAAAAAAATATTTTGTATAATGAATTGAATAAATTTAAACAATTTGAATTGTCTGGATTGGTTTTATTTTTTATTTATTAATAAGTAACAATAATTCAATAATAAATAAAAAGAACCCTTAAATGGTTCTAAATAGAACCATCTAACTTGAATTCAAAGAACCATTTGGGGTTCTATTTAATGAACCCTTAAAATGGTTCTATATAGAACCTTTTTGGGGTTCCATATATGAAGCGCTCGATAGAACCGTTTTTGGTTCTATATTGAACCGTTTGTTTTAAGAGTGTAATTTGGCATTAATTCTCTGGGCACTAACAGTTGCTTTGTATAATTAGCATGTGTATTGCGTCCTCTCGTTGAATCACTGAATGCCTCCTTGATCATAAGTTTCTTTGGACAAAAGCGTCTGCTAAATAAGTAAATGTAAATATAATATTAATCACAAAAGTACCAAAAGAATCAAAGTTTTTTCTTAAGGAAAATGGTCTACGTTCTTTGAACTCTTGATTTTCCATTAACCAGACTCTCTGCCCTCATCTTTTCAGACCACTGACATGAAGGCCTGATTATAATCATAAGGCCAAATCATCCCACGCAGCCTTCATTAGTTCTCCAAGCGAGGAATCTTCCTTACACTGGCTTTTTTCCTCCGCCGTGGCTGCTCCTCATCTCTTATATCATCTCGCAGCGCCTCTGAGGAGGACGGTGTGAGAAAGTGTTGAGTCAGGACAAATGATTTGTCATATTTAGCAGCAGAGATGGAGAGGCTGGCACTGGTGAAGAATGTGGAGAGCCGTATGAATCTCTGGGGTTTCCAGCCGCGCCGATCAGGGGCTGACAGGATTTTTTTTTTTATGACCAAGTCCTAGTTTTATTCCAGCATCTGAGAAGCAATAAAAGGGGGAGCCACGTTAAAGAAGTTGCCGAGAACGCTGGTTTCTGTGAGTAAGCACTTCAGAGGAATGGCTACTGACAGCTTTCAGATCTCAACACAACTGTAGGTTTGGGTTCGAACGTTGGTATGGATAGCAGAGATTCTATAGATTTTTTATGTATTGCATGGAAAATATTTGACAGATTCTTTTCTTTAAATTTCTTACTCATATATGTATTCAATATTATTGATGATAACGTTATTATCTTCGTTTTACTGATCTCGATATTTACCTTAATTTATATTCTGATGATATTCAGTGTTTTCTTTTTATTTACTGAATATTTCCTATTCAATATATTGAAGTATTAAAATGTACTTCTAATTTAAAGAGTATTTATCTTCATATTTGATATTTTTAATCAGTATTTTCTACAACTATTGTTTTTATTTTCATAATTTTTCATTTCAATGTTTCCATCACTATGAATATCTAGCTTAATTTATGTTTTGATAGGGTGACACGATGGCTCAGTCATGAGCACTGCCGCTTCACAGCAAGAAGGTTGCTGGTTTGAGTCCCAGCTGTGCCAGTTGGTATTTCTGTGTGAAGTTTGCATGTCCCCCCCCTCCCCCCCACCCCCACGTGTTGGCGTGGGTTTCCTCCGGGTGCTCTGGTTTCCCCCACAGTCCAAAGACATGCACTATAGGTGACCTGAATAAATAAGTTGGCTGCAATGTATGTATGTGTGTGAGAATGAGTGTGTTCGGGTGTTTCCCGGTACTGGGTTGCAGCTGAAAGGGCATCAGCTGTGTAAAACATATGCGGGATAAGTTGGCGGTTCATTCCACTGTGGCGACCCCTGATGAATAAAGGGATTAAGCTGAAGGAAAATGAATGAATAAATTTAATATTTTTCTAGTACTGTATTGTTTTTATTTTTTTACTCATAGAACATTTATCTTTATGTTTTACTTTTTATTTAATTATTTCCATTGCAATTATATAATGTTTATTTACCTTGATTCATATTTTTGTCATATTTGTCAGTATTAACATGTTTTGTTTAAATGGAGAGTATTTTTATACATACTGCAGTTGTTCCATTTTTTTCAAGCGTTATGTATCTGCAAATTCCTCCATTATAACATAATTGCCACCCTATCCTGCCAAAAGCAAACAGACAAACAAACACTTGAAGCTAACATAACCTAATTAGCATATTTAGACACTGCGCACTTGCTAACTTTATCAAAAGCGTCTTTCGCCTCATTGACAGCTTTCATCCAGCCAGACTGATTATATATCATCAACAAGCCAATAGTAAATGGCACAATTAACTATAACATTCATGCAGCCTTTTAGCAAGTCTGAGCATCTTTTAGACTAGTCTAGACTAAACTATATTTAGCCCCACGTGATAAAACCTCGGAGACCTCAAAAAACTGGATCATCTTGATGGGTCTGTAATATTTGCTTTGCTTTGGCTCAGACAGTGGCAAATGAGTCAGTGTGTTTTGGAACAGACTGGAGGGTTGTTCATTGTCTTCAACAAGACTGAGCAGGACGATCTTATGTGGTAAACACTGATAGAAATGGTTGCCATAGCTCTCGGTAGAAGTGTGGATGCCTTAAGCTTGATGCAAAGACAAAGAGAGATGGAAAAAACACAGTAAGTTACACATCTTGTGTGTATGCTGCTTTTGAACTCAGCTTGTAGTTGTCTGCAGAGGCTGTGAAACTGAGGGAATGAGTCAATCACAGGTCATGACCTGAATACTGCTAGTTTTATTCTGTTTGCATAAAAAGTTTTGATGAATATGATTTTGCTATGTAGGACGTGCTTTTTTTTAGCTGCTTGTTCAAACTACTTATTTAAGATAAGGAAGTTAAGATAACACAATTATTGTATTTTTGGGGACATTTTAATTGTTTTATGTTCAATCCACTGAAGTTTGAAAAAATACAATGAAGTTAAATTGACACTTTACAACATGAAGAAATTGTGTGGAACCCAGCAGTTCAAAACAGTACTCAATTATTAAATACAAATTGCTATTTACATCATTCAAACTGTATTTAAACCGCGTTTTTAATTTCTGAAAATGTACTCAATTGTCCAATAAGGAATGTATTTACTTGACTCAAAACTGCTTGAAATATATTTAAATCTCAATACATAGGCAGTCGAAATGAACATTTTTTTTCTTTCTATTAAATCGAGTATAATCCAGGACCTTTAAATTTTTCTTGAATTTAACACTCACAAAATGTTAAACATTATATGTATCAAAATATAAAATGTTTAAGGGATTCACACCTTAGTTCATACACACAATATTGATACATTTCTTACTCGTTTCTATGCAAATATGTGAATAACAACATTCAAATTGCCTTGATAAATGTAGCTGTTTATTGAAAAAGAGAATCATTCTGTGAAATATATTTATATTTACAAAAATATAATTAATCTGCTTCTCTGACTTAAACTTGTTGAATTAATGTACAGTATTTAAGGCAAGTACATTATAAGTATCCATAATTAAATGACCTTAAACTGAAAAAGTCCCTTTGCGTTTTTAGTGGAAAAATATTTTTTTATTAGAGTAATTAGTTACTTAACTAGTTACTACTATTACACCCAACATTCCAATCAGACTTTAGAGCTTAAGATTTAGAAATAAACAATGTTTTTAGCAAAATTAGTATTACATAATATATCTTTATGTTATGATAACAACAGGTAAATTGTTATTTTCTATGTTATCGACATTGTCTAAATAGGAAAATGTGTTTGGTTGATAAATTATGGGTTATTCTGCCATTCTGCCAGTTGATTCACTTCAGATGTGCTGTTTTGATTGGTGCCTTCTACATGCATTTGATAGCCACTCTCAGCACTGGCTAAGAATTTGCTCAATAGTGCTCAAATGTCAGCAGGAAAGCAACGTTTTTTTTTTCTTTTTTTTTTTCTTTTCTATTTCAGTATTTACTGATACCATAGCTGGTGCTTTTGCCATCCCTAATGCATTTAAATGCATAATTAATTTTATGCAGATAAATGCACATTCTCAATTCTGTCACTCAAACGTTTTGACATTAAGAACCCTCTTATTGGCTTACTTAATTCCTTCATCCCTCAAAGGCTGCATTTGAAGGCTGTTTACATCACCAGGTCACAACAAATGCAGTCCCAATCCAAATATGCCCTTTTTGGTGGTAATGAAGGATTCAATCGATAGATCATTTCCCAAGATTCACTGCACACTGGTGACAACAGAATGTTTATTATTATTATTATTATTATCATAATTATTTCAGGTAAGAATTAGTTTGTCTAATCATATTTTTAAGAAGCATATTTTTTAGAAAAGTTTTCCTATATAGTTTATTCTTTTTTCCTGTTTGTACATTTATCAAAGTTGTGAACCTGCTTTGTTTTCAGACAAATCATCATCAGTTTAATTGCAATTTTTTTACACAAATATGTTAGCTGTTCATCGTAGTTTGTTATGATTTTTAAGCAATGAGATAAGTCCTCTGTAAGTTTGAGGTTCATCCATTTTATTTAACAACTCTCAGTTCAACCTTCCTGCACACACCTGAATGGGACCAGCTGCAGTGTTGTATTGAGACAAGATGTGATAAGTTTCCAGCGACAAGCAATTTGTTTGTCCACACCAGATGCAGCACAGCTATGAGATGTGACACAATCAAATAGTGTAGATTGTATCTGAGATTGTGATATTTTGTTTGTTGTTGTTCCAGCTGCATCATCATAGACACAGAAAGATTCTTTGTGCCGCATGTCCCTGTTGTGACTGGTCTGGACAAAAACTCTATGGAAACTTTAATATGGATTAATATGGAAAATGTTTTCTCTTTTGTGTTTGAATCTTGTCTAGTTAGGATTGAGGGAATTACAGCATGTCTATATATTGGTTCTAAAATAGCTCCTCTAGAATGATCATATCCCTGATGTGACTATATTTTGACTTTCAGCATATTATATTACCTGCTATTAAAAAGGACACATGCTTTGATATATGCCATCATACAGAATCATTCATTCATTCATTTTCCTTTGGCTTAGTGCATTTATTCATCAGGCATCGACACCGCAACATGAACCACCAACTTATCCAAAATATGCAGTGGATGCCTTTTCAGCCGCAACCCTGAGAAACACCCATACACACTTATCCACACGTATGTGGCCAATTTAGTTTTATTCAGTTCACCTATACAGCATGTCCTTGGACTGTGGGGGAAACCGGAGCACCCGGAGGAAAGTCACGCAAACGTGGAGAACATGCAAAGTCCACACAGAAATGCCAACTGGCCCAGCTGGGACTCGAATCTGTGATCTTCTTGCTGTGAGGCAACATTGCTAACCACTAATCCACTGTGCCGCCCTGTAAAGGAAATGCATGCTCAAAACTGTTTTATTGGGTCCTCATGGGGCAAATTTTTTTCTGACCATGTAAATTAATGTTAACAACCAGTCAATTTTAGCACTAATGAACTGTTATTTTAATTAACTTCCAATTCATGCTTCCCATTTTCCACGAATCAAAGACCATTAAATTGCATTTAATGCCAAGTCACTTCAGTGCCCTTGCTTTGTGTGTTTGTACAGAAAGAGCGAAAGCAAGAGGAAAAGATATACTTGAGGCTAATGAAGGTTTGGAGAAGACTGTCCTTATCTTGTCACGAGCAGAATTGTTTCTACGTGAGTGAGGGAGAGAAGCATCATTATGACCCAGTGTCCAGTCCATTGAGCCCTCCATTTATCTTTCATGTTCCCTCATTTCTTTTTATTCTCTGCTTTTTATCTCCCTGTCTTCTTATTCTACCTCCAAAAATTCATTTATGACCTTCTCAACCCTCTCTCCAAAGGGTCTTGCGTCTTCCTCTCATGTTAAATCTGTCTGGCTTTGAAAAGAGTCCATTATTTGTTCCCTGTAGTCCACGGCGGAGGCCTTCAGATAGCGGGCAATTGAGTAACGGTGCTCTTAAACCCCACGCAAACATGGCCAGATCTGTCCGGCTCTACCACAGCCAATTACCAGTGTACTTTTCAGAATGGATGACATGGAATATAAACAAACAGGAGAGATATTTACGTCTTTTATTCAATTGGGGGCTTATTTTCCCCACATTGATTAATTTCTGTGGCTATGGTTGCGTTATTCTCGTAGCCCCTGGGCTTAGGGATGAGCCTCTCCAAAATGTCAATATACAAGCGCGTGAGCTTGTCTGATCGATTGTGCTTACTTGGCCTTGTGCAAAGATTCGGGTTTAATTAGCTTGAATGTGAAGCATGCCTTAAACTGGTGTCACCGGGGCTGTTTTTTCTTCTTCTTCTTTTTTTTTTAAAAGAAGACACCCATGATATACTGTTGTTGCTCTGTATGTTCATTGAGCTACACAAATGTTTGTAACTGTTTTTGATAATTGGGGAGTGCTGTCTCGTTCCAAACACAACAAACTCTTACAGAACAGTACTGTGGCAGTTAAGGGTGGAGATTGTAAGGAATTTGATAATTATGATTGAGTTACTTTCACTAATTTAGAAGAAGGGAAAATGAAGGAAAAGCAGGTGTTTGATAAGTAATAGTCAGTTCTTTAACAAGTACAGTGCAGTTCCTCCTGTATGTTTAGATTCACCATAAAAAACTAATTCACAAAAGTCATCTGTTCAGCAGTCAGTGGAATTGCACTGGTCATGCAGGATTATCGTTAAACAAACTGTTTATAAGTGTCATTTGTTCAGGAATTGGTCGTTCTTTATGACTCTGACTCACTTAAGAATCAGTTCAAAAGAGTCATTTATTCAGTAATCAAACTTATTTCATTCATTCTCCTTGATTCCATTACAAACCATTTCACTAGTACAGTATGTCACCGTATGTTTTTGATTGACTTAAAAGAACTGGTTTGTAAGGATAATTTGTTAAGAAATCATACAGTATTAGTCATGCTGTCTGGTTTTGATTTTGCTTAAAATGGACTGGAGAGTCATTGGGATTGAGACTACCCTTTTTATGATGAATGCTATTTGATGCTGCTGCTGTTGTTGTTGTTGTAAAGAATGGCTCTAAGATTTATTTGTTCATGAATCAGTCAAACTTCTGTTCACCCCTCATGCTATAAAAGCCTGTTCATAACAACGATTTAGTAATTAATACGTTATTATTGAATAATTTCAGGAATCATACCTGATTACACTGTTCTATAATTCTTTGTCTTCATAAGAAAGTGTCTGTAAGAGTAATTTGCTTAGGAATTATTCTACACGTCATACTGTGTGGTACTGATTCACTCAAAGTGAGCTCTAGAGCCATTTAAAACAAGGATCTGTTCAGCTACAAGCTTGTGCTGAATAGTGTGATTATTAAGCAAAAGGTTAATTCAATTTGTTTTGCCCATATTAGCCATGCTGTGTTGTTCTGCTTTACTACAAAGAACCAGTTCTTTTGTTCAGAAGCCATCCTACAGTGGTCACGTTGAATGGTTTTGATTAACTTAAGTGGGGTTCATTGAAATGCACTGGTTACTCTGTCTGCCTTTGGTTGATTCAAAAAAAAGAAAAGAGGACAATTCTAGAAAATCATCCATCGAAGAATTGAACAGCATTGGTCACACTACATGATCTTGATTTTTATTTTATTTTATTTTATTTTTAAATAACCGATTTATTTGGAAATGAGACTACACACGTCATACAGCTAAAAAAAACAAACAAAAAAAAACAATGAGAGTCACTTGGTTACCAATATTTTGTCATGCTGTACAGTCCTTAAGACTGTTCATAACAGTCATTTATTCAGGAATTGTACTAGATTCATCATATTGCATCATTTTGATTCTCAGTGCAACCAGTTCAAGAGTCATTTGTTCGGGAAATGAACTACACTGGTTAGACTGTGTTGTTCTGATTCAAGAAATGGTTTATGTGGGAATTGATTCTTCAGAACAAACAGACTCCCGTGTTCAGGAATCAGACTGTACTCCTCTCTCTGTTTAGTGCTGTAGATTTACAGACGCATCCATCCGTCCATCCATGAGTCATGAGAGAGGGAATTCAATGTGCCTTTTTAAACGGCATGTAATTCAATACTGTTCAATATCCCAGAGTGAGTTCCCACGTTTGATGACACATATCCTTTTACAGTAAAACACATGATTGCTTCATGATATACGGGTAGGAAATAACCTAATGCAGCTTTACCAGCTCTGCCAGTGCTTTCTGAGGAAGTCCACCTTTTCCAAACCTCCTCCCGCACCCTTCCATACCTCTCTCAGAGCATATCATGTTGGACACGCTCGGCTTGACACATAAGGATGTTATGTTTCCCTTCAGTGACCTCACACTCTTCAAGGCTATTGACAATGTTTTTCCACAGTGTTCTTGAGCAAGACCACAAAAGAGCCAGTCGGGGGGAATGCAAGCCGTGACACGCTCCGAGGTAAAAGGCTTTATTGATTGTAAACCACTCTCGTACAAGTGGAGCACGTGAACTAAAGCAGGCCCGCGCTACGCCTGGTTCAACATGGACGCTCAAGGCCGACTCATGAATGATGGAGGAACAAAACGACTCGTAATTTAGATCAAAAAATACAAAAAAATCCCACTTTCTGCTTCGCTGTCAGGGATTTTTGATGGGTGTGTGGAGCAATTCAGTTGGGAGGAAGTAAACGCAAGGTATTGTGAGCTAAAAGAAAAGGTCATCAAGGTCAAGGCTGCGTCTTTCCCCTTCTCAGACTGTTTTGTGTGTTTTTGTGTGCATAAGTGCTATATTTCAGGCCTCACAGACACACACACATCCATTTCAATGCCTATAGGCCTGTTTAATGGACTCTAGGCTTTCACTCTTTCAGCATAATGGTTTCACTCTGTTATTCCCCCCTCTTCTCATTTTCTTTACTTATCTCTCCTTTTTTCACTGTAAAAAGAATGCACACAATTCATCCATGTTTTCCAAACACAAATCCCTCAAGTTAAATGTACCAGATTCAAGTAGATTGAATATAAAACAAATCCAGAATTGTTATTTCTTTTTCTTTTATTTTTTTTGTTTATTTTATGCTTATTTTTAAAGACTTAATTAAGTCTTTAAGTAAAATATTTCAAGGTACTCTTGAATCTCAGTATGTGACCTTAAATGACATACAATTTGCATACATTATTGTCAGGTGTACTAACTATACATAGTTCTCAAATTTTGTTAAATTATAAAAAGGAGATTAGCATAAAACAAAAGAAAATAATAAAAATTAAGACTATTTACATCCAGGCTGAGAACGCATGTCGTAAAATAATTCCTTCCAGAATAATCTCAAATGACCACCTTCATTATACATATTGGGATAACACAGAATACAATGTGAATATACAGTGCATCCCATGACTTCACTTGGATGGGCCGCCCAGGTATATTAACGGCTGCCTAAGTATATTTAGTGACACTTTTTTTGTATTATTATCATCCTTTTACACTTATTTTGTAATCGTGCACAGTTGAAAATCGTTTTGTATGGTTTGCGCAGTGGTAAATCCTCTCTCGTAACCCGTTTTGTACTGCTCATTCTGCATGCGAGAGAACTGTCAGCACTCTTGCAGACAGTCTAACGTGCTCTGCAGACCCACAGAGACATGCCTTTTTGTGTCCGGCTGGGTTTCTAAATCTACTAAAATGTCTGGGATTTCGCTTTTGCTTTCACTTTCTAAAGTTTAATTGTCGCGAGAGAAACATTAAGCATTTAATTCTTTAATCTAAACAACTCAGAAAAACTTTCCTAAATACTCAAAGAGAATGAAATTACGAGGGAAGGCGAACTCTAAATTGGCTGCAAAATATTTACACAGCGTTAAAATGATTAATCAACTATTTGCCTTTTTTAATCATGTTTTAATCTTGTAATTATTATAATTATTTGAGATATTGTCTGTTTTCATTTTTTCTGTCATTTTTTTTTTCATTTGCTGTATATTTTCTTAATTTAATGATGTCAATATATTACATATTTTATACATCTAAAATGACACTAAAATGTCATGCCAACAAAGCAACCTGAACTTGAATGCGAGATAGAGAGAAGCAGATTTTGGCTGTCAATGCGTGCACATGGCTCTGGAATAGCCTTTTAAACTTTTAACCCATTGAGAAGAAACACAGTTTTATTAATGAATAAATTATTGTTAAAAATAAACTGTTTTGTTTGTCGCATATAGTTAACCATTTATGTGATGTGGATAAAAGGTGTATCTCAATCCGGCTACCACCACAAGTATATATGTATATAGTATGTATATAGTATATACAACTTGTGGGAAGCACTGATATACTATATATGTATATATATAATATACCATATACGAATACACATATTAGCATGTATTTATCAGTTGAGCACTTTCAATTTGTTTATAGCAACAAAATCTTCTAACTGAAATATATTCAACCCATTTCCTCCATTTTCCCAGGAATACATATTTTAAATTAACTACAGAAGTGATTTTTTTCCATTGTATAAATCTCAATACTTGAATCCATCCAATTATTTAAAGTTGGTTGCTCTTGTTGTAACCATTTGCCTGTGATTGCCGTTACTGTATTTGGATTTACACAGCCAAAATATAACAACTTACTTTCTAGAGGTATATCTCTTTCAAATATATCAAATATTCAAATATTTCTTTCCAGTATTCTTGAATATAC
Organism: Danio albolineatus; assembly: GCA_903798035.1. Classification (NCBI taxonomy): domain Eukaryota; kingdom Metazoa; phylum Chordata; class Actinopteri; order Cypriniformes; family Danionidae; genus Danio; species Danio albolineatus. The sequence continues at coordinate 39,910 of CAIGQQ010027480.1, forward strand.
ATTCCCAAAATATATGATAATGGTTAGCTTTGTAAAAACCACAGTTACACCAACATTTTGGAGTCTTGTTGGTATATTTGGTTGTTAGTGCTGGGGTTTTGAAATATCTAATAGTGTTTTTCCAATATTATTCTTTCCAGTTTAATGAACTTGTTGAAATTCCCACATATTAGACCACTCTTCATCAGTAAAGGTTAAGAATTGTTGTTTCAGCTCATTTTAAATAAGTAGTTTGAACAAGCTGCAAAAATCTTTTATTTCGAATGTATATTCATGAACGCAGGAAATCTTCCCCACTATTTACTTCCCACCTCTTGATGTTTTTTGTCCTGCCATCACTTCTGTCTTATTCCATCCCTTTTGGTCATAGTGTGTTATTTTCCTCTCTGTGAATGGCTTTGGTTCGCTCCATTCGTCTCTGTCTCTGTTATGACTAAATCTGTCCCTCGTTTCTCATCTCCTTAGCAACGGACTCAGTAAACATCAAACCTTATTCCGTCCATCTTTCCGTCTTTTCATTTGCAGCCCTTCACATCTGATTCAAAAGAAAAGCCGTTTTGGATCAATCCGAATCGACACACAGAAACGCGCGCACTCAAAGTGCTCACATACACCCTTCACATTTGATATGCTTTCAGGAGGTTGCACACAGAAATCCCTCTCTACTGTGTTTCCATAAACAGAGCGCCGCGCAGACAGGCTGTCTGAGGTCTGATAAGGAGTCGTGAGAGAGGACACTGATGGGGAGAGAAAGAGAGGAGGAAGTTTTCCTGTGTTCGGCTAAAACGACAATGTGCAGCCTCCACCCTGTCATAAATAAGCCACATAAACATGGCAGAGAGAAATGTGCAGCCATGTAGAGGCGTTTGCAAAAAAATGCGCCATAATTTTTCAGGCTGGTCTGGGGTGTTTTTTGTTATTATGGCTACTAGTGTTGTTTCTATTTAACATAGGTAAAGGGTTAGTTCAGCTAAAAGTGACATTTTATTCATCATTTACTTATGTTGCAAATGGATTTTGTTGAACTACAGTCTTGTCTATGTGATTCATTCATTCATTTTCTTTTCGGCTTTTCCTTTAATTAATCTGGGGTCGCCATAGTGGAACTGGAATGAACCGCCAACTTATCCAGCATATGTTTTATGCAGTGGATGCCCTTCCAGCTGGGAAACATCCATACACACTCATTCACACATACTGTATACGGACAATTTAGCTTACCCGATTCGCGAACACGAGAAGAACATGCAAAGTCTGACCCAGCCAAGGCTCGAATCAGCGACCCCACTGCACCAACATGACACCGTCTTGTCTATATGATTGCAATAATTTGGTGGCAAGTGGTACTTAATAGAATACACCATTTTCACATTTCTGGGTTTCTCAGCAGGTGAAGAGCGCAGTGAATGGGAGAGTACTGTAAATAACTGTTTAGCATCCAGGGTTCATACGGTCATGGAAAACCTGGAAAAGTCATGGAATTTTGACAAGGCATTTTCCAGACCTGGAAAAGTTTTGGAAAAGTCATTGGAAACAGATATTTGTGTACTTGAATATAGGTTAGTTGTCTTTACTTGTTTTCTGTCCTTGGCATTAACAAACTCTCACATAATTAGGGCTGTGTAAACATTGTCTAAATAAATTTGATATAGATATAGACATAAATATACATTTTAACTAAATAGATTGTTGCATGTTTTATGATATGCTGTAATAATTTTCAACTTGCATTGTTTTTCTTTTCCCCACATACCTGTATATGTGGACATTGCATATAACCTTAGGTTATGAAAATGTACTTGAAATTTTTGGAAAAATCATGGAAAAGTCATGGAATTATGTTGCAAAAATGTGTATGAACCCTGTGTGTCCCACTTTGCACACACAACGAAAGAAAATCTCTGTGCTACACTCTGTTTTCACAATTTTCAAAAAATGAAATTAAATTGTGTGAGACTAATAATGGCTGCCATAAGAGAGGACAATATAGTATTTGCAGTTCTGTCCATAGATGCTTAAACACACATAATCTTTTTTCTTTTTTTGTAATTTGATGCAAAGATGACATTATACAAAACATAGCTTTATAAATATACATGTTTAGTAATGTAAACTTTCGAGGATTTAAGATGCTGATGATTGTTGAAATGCGTCATCACGTACATGCATCTTCTGAAAGGGTCTTTAATAAACTTGTATAATAGTTACTATAGAATATTTTATA
>CAIGQQ010027481.1:0-21594 GCA_903798035.1 Danio albolineatus
CATCAGCAGAATGCCACTCATAGCAATTGCACTGCTAATCAAATATCGAAAGTATTTCTTAGCAGGCCCATTTCAGAAGATATGTATGTTATCTGAATATAATCATATTTAATATATAAAGAATTATATATTCAATTATTAAATTAAATTATAGATTATTTTTATTAGACAGTGTAATGTAAGTATTTATAGAAATGGTTGGTTCTAATGTTGAAACCGAAAGAAATAGTGCAAGTCATCATAAGAAGTTAATGATGGGTTAATTCCTTTTAGCAACGTCACACGATAAAAGTAAAGTTCAAATTCGCACATTCGGACTTTCTCCTAAATAATATAATTTCAGAAAAGTATTTTTTTGCAAATTCTTTATATTGACATCATATTAGCCGCGAATGACTATCAACAACATTGTTTACAGTCAAATAAATAGTGCTAATGTTGTTTTGAAGTCATGCTTATCTGGGGTTTCAGACCGAATATTCAGAGTAACACGGTAAATATAGTGAGCGTGTCACAAGTTGTCACTGTTCAAAAATGAACGAATGTGTGAATATAAATCAACTTTACCTCAATCTCACACGAGGTGAAATTAAGCCCGCCCTCTTTGGGCAAACGATAAAATGATTTTGCTTTAAATACAGTTTAAATACTAAAATAATGTAGTTTTGTGATCGTCACAATCAATTTGACCGTGCCAAATATATTTTAGCGTCGTCAAACCGGTCAATGAAATGCAATAACAACGAAAAGAAGAAACCTACAACTTGTGAAAAGAGCATATCATAAACTTGGCCTACCTATTTTCTTCAGTTGTGCAGTCTATTAGCTGTAATATTGGTCAATCTGGTCTGATCCTTCTTGTACAATCTAGGGTCTGGTCTCAGAGTAAAGATTCTTTCACTTTCACTTCCTCAGCTGCTCTATCCCCGCCCCCTGGAAATAGTTATTTTAGAGACTGTAAACCGGACAAAAACAGCATAAACACGAAGAACAATGCAGTTTGGAAGAACAATGCTGGGATTTATTATATATGGAATAAAAAGTTGGTGCCAGAATTGCGTTTGCTTTTGTGTTTTTATTCTTGTACAAGCTCACTTTAACCTCTCAATAAAAACAAGCCTCATCCATTTTATGACACGTATTTTACAGCTGACTTCTTTCTACTAACATAGACAAGTGAACAAAGATTTGAAAATATCTATCTATCTATCTATCTGTCTGTCTGTCTGTCTGTCTCTCTCTCTCTCTCTCTCTCTCTCTCTCTCTCTCTCTCTCTCTCTCTCTCTCTAAATTCATGTGGTTTTTGCATTTCCTGCGTCCATCACAGTAGGGGGCGGTGCTACGTAATTTACCAGCAGTCTGACTCCAATATCATCAGAGCTGCAAACGAACTAATTTAATGGTGCTGTGTTTGCCCCAGGTTTGTGCAATTACTTTTTTTGTGATAATCTGTGTTAGCTGTAGCATACGTGCTACATATTGCACATGCTGAGTAATGTGTTTTGTTGTTTATGAGTAGTGTTTTTCCTGTTCTGTCGTTCTTTTTCTAAAAAAAAAAAAGTTAATTATAGGTCACTTGAGTGTACTGTGGTGTTGAAATAATGTGATTCTGATGAGAAATGAAAAGAGGCAGTTTTATGTTATTTTCGTGTATGTTTTATTTACATTTATAATCACTATACTGTACATCACAATGTGTAAGTTAAGGGAAAATTTTTAATTTACTTGCAGTCTCGAGAAGCCTAGTGCAGTATCTCCAAGCAACTCAATTTTCTTAATTCTGTAGGCTAAGCATATAAAATGACAAAGTTTCATTGTTTCATTAGTTTCACACATTAAATTATTCTGACTCACAGTACAGTAATTTAGCTAATGCCAATCCTGTTTGTCTCACTGACTAACATACAAACACAACATAACATTCACACCCCTGCAACAACACAAACACAAAAAAGTCCTCTGGCCAGATTAAACACACTTAAATTTTTCCATAATGCATTCATTGAGATTTCAGAAGAAAGGCACCCGATAGAATATAATTACAACCCACAACTGAAATGTAGGTAGAATTTGAATTGTATAAAAGTAATTAAAATCAAGAAAACTGAATAGCTAAATAATAACTTTCTACCAGAAACTGCAGAACCTGTGAATACTAACAATCAGTATCTATGTTATGGGGGCTGCAAATCGAGTAAAACTGAGGCATTTTTGTTTGTTTTAATTAATTTTACGACTTATATATTTTGGAAAGGGCAACTTGGTGGCGCAGTAGGTAGTGCTGACGCCTCACAGCAAGAAGGTCCCTGGTTCGAGCCTCGGCTGGGTCAGTTGGCATTTCTGTGTGGGGTTTGCATGTTCTCCCCGTGTTCACGTGGGTTTCCCCCACAGTCCAAAGATATGCCTTACAGGTGAATTGGGTGGGCTAAATTGTCCCTAGTGTATGTGTGTGAATGAGAATGCATGGATGTTTCCCAGAGATGGGTTGCAGCTAGAAAGGTATCTGCTGCGTAAAACAAATGCTGGATAAGTTGGCGGTTCATTCCGCTGTGGCGACCCCAGAATAATAAAGGGACTATGCCGAAAAGAAGAAGATCCCATAACTCTGTGGTTTGTTGTTTTGAAAAATATAAACATATGTTTCAATATAATGTTAACGTATACTTTCTGTGTGAATTTATGTTTTGAATTTTTACTGCAAATTTCACATCCATAACGCTGGAATTGCTCAGATAATTTTATTATGGTGGCTTAAGAAAGCTAACATACTGTTATACTACTTTAACTTTTTATTCTTTTGTCTTCTTCTTAGTCTATTTTAAGAACACATCTCCTCCTAGACTGTTCATACTGCAACCACCAAACTTACTCCAAACTATAGACCTACTGAATTAAGTTGCTATATCTTTTCCAACTGATCTGACTTACAATTTTCCAAAAACTGTCCCGGAAAATTCTGAAAAGTTCCATTGACATAACATTGGACCAAACTTTATGACCTCATAAGTTTGCACCAGACTGTCATACAGACTTAAGGTTGGCCTTATTTAACTCAGACTACCAATCTGCCAATCCCTGATGACCTTTCAACTTACTAGCTACACTCTAGCAACCATTTACAGCACTCTAGCAAATGTCTAATAGACTTTACATTGGACATACTAACAACACAGTTCATACTAACAGTATACTATTCCATACTATAAACATACTAACGACATGCTAACATACTAATACTAGAAACATGCTAATTCATACTATAAACATACTAACAAAGATACTGATCATACTAGCAAACATGCTAATTCATACTAAATGCATGCTAACAACATGCTAGTTTATACAAGAAACATGCCAGCAACATGCTAATACATTCTAGAACCGTGCTAATTTATGCTAGAAACATGTTAGCAACACGTTAATTCATACTAGTACTATGCTAATTTATGTTAGCAACTGCCTAGCAACCACTCAGAAGACCTTAGCAACCGCCGAGCAAAAACCTTAGCAGCTACCTAGCAACAACTTAGCAACCACCTAGGAACCACTCAGAACACCCTAGCAACTACCTAGCAATACCTTAGCAACCACCAAGCAACGCTTCAGAAACCACTCAGAACACCCTAGCAATCGCTTAGCAACCACTCAGAACACCTTAGTAATCGTTTAGCAACCACTGACCTAGCAACACCTTAGCAACAACCTAGAAGACCTTAGCAACCACATAAAACACCCTAGCAACACCTTAGCAACTACTCAGAACACCCTAGCTACCGCATAGCAAAAACTTTCAACTGCCTTGCAACACCTTAGCAACCCACTAGCAATGCCTTAATAACTACCTGGAACACCCTAGCAACCACCTAGCAACACCTTAGCAACCGCCTAGAAACCACTCAGAACACCTTAGCAACCACCTAGCAACCCCTTAACAACCAGTCAAAACACCCTAGCAACTGCCGAGTAACCACTCAGAACACCCTAACAACTGCCTGGAAACACCTAAGCATCCACTCAGAACACACTAGCACCCATTCAGAACACCCTAGCAATCACTTAGCAACATCTTAGCAACCACTCAGAGCCCCCTATCAACAGCCTAGCAAGAAACATGTCAATCAATACTAGAAACATGCTAACCTTTATATAACTGTTTCAAACTTCTTAAAAACTACTTCAATTATTTAAACTTAAAAACTACTTCAAACTTTCAGACTAGGCTTTCCTCAAGCCACCATAAAGTTTGTCTATGAACTTTTTTTTTCTAGTTTTCCTTGCTCTTTCCCTTTGTTCTCTGGATGTCTTGTTTTCTCATTCAACATTTTGTGCATATTCTCCAGTTGCACATGTCTTCCCTGAAGCTGATTCTGTTTCTTTTCAACGTCTTTCACTGTTTGTATCAGCTTGGCACTGATGTCATTGAGACGTCTGTCCTTGTCTTGAAGTTCTCCATCAAGTCTCTCTTTCTCTTTCTCCAGATCTTTAATTTTTGCATCTCTCTCTTCTAGAAGAGATTTCGTTTCTTCAAGACATTTAGATTTTTCACTCAACTCTGAGAAAAGCAAAAACACAATTCAACGTGTGAGATCGCTGATTTATTCAGCCCTTAATAAACACCCATATTAATATAGTATATTGATTATGTGAAAGATTGGATTATATGATCAGTTTACTTACCTGAAATTCTCAACTGTTCATTCTTTTCCAGCTTTTCCTTAAGATTGTTTTGCTCCTGTTTCAGCGCCTCCATTTGCTGTTTGCTGGTTTTCATCTCACTGAGAGTGTCCTCCAGCAGTTTTTCTTTCTCACTCATCTGTTTGCTCATAATTTCCAGTTGTGTGTCTTTCTCTTTAAGCTGAATCTGTTTCTCTTCAATAAACTTGGTTATTTGTTGCAGGTGTTTCTCTATTTGTGACTCTTTCATATCAAAGTCTGTTTTATTTTGTAGATCAAACTTTCCTGTGATAGTTTTTAGCTGTTGCAAGACTCTTTCCACATCCTCCTTGGAGGCCTTTAACTGTAGTTCAGTTTGTTCCAGTTTCACCCCCTGGTTTTTGAACACCTTAAACATCGTTTGGTGGAGTAGCTTCGCATAATTCACTTGAAGTTCTGAAAAAGTAAAAATCACAGCGAGGATGTCTACATGCAGGGGCGCCGCTAGCAATTTCGGGCCCCATGAAAAAATATGAGGATGGGCCCCTTACTACCAGGCTAGCTATCCAAACTTTTTGTCTGCAATAGATATACTGACCTATGCAATTTATTTTTTATTTTGTCCACTACTTATCAGTAGTTAGTAAGAGAACGGCCATGACTGTAGCAAGCAGAGGATTTATTGTTCAAATTTAAATGTAGTACAAAAAAAAGGAACAGTAATAAAATATTCACTGAAAATTTTACATTTCTAAACACAGAAAACAGCAATGTGTCACTATTTAAATAACTGTACTGCAATAGTGTCTCATACAATGTGCAAAACACTGAAACAGTGACACAAATCAATAAGACACAAAATTATATTACAATGAGACCCATAAATAAGCCGAGACCCATAAATGATGCTGAGTGCATTATTCGGGTAATTAAAGTGCACTTATAATTTTTAGAGATTTCAGTGTGAACGCACTACTTACACTATTTATACTACAAAATGGCATAAAATAGTGCATAAGTATGTGATTTGGGACGCAGCTGATGTTATCCTCGAGGACATCGCTGCTTTGACAGTTTACCTGACGATTGCACTCAACTCTCTTCACGCTACTGATGGACTGAACCATACAGTGAAAGGAGGGGGGTGCAATTTGACAGTGACAGACACGAGGGGTAGATATAAGCCGTATTTTTTATTTTTAATTCCTAATAAATTGTTTTACTTGTAATTTAGAGATACATTCATAATTTATATTACAATATAGTACTGTTATTAATTATAAAGCAGATCTCTGTGGGCCCCTAGAGTGCATGGGCCCTTAGAATCGTCCTAACTTTCCCCCTCTTAGCGGCGCCCCTGTCTACATGAGTCTACATTTAATTTGACAACGACACTTCAACAGCACTTACCTGTAATTAAAGCAGATTCCTCCATTGTCATTCTCTGAGTCTCCCCCCATGTTCTGTTGGACTATGATAAGAAAGAAAACAAGCCCATTATGCTATTACATTATAAAGTAAATCTAAAAACTGAATGCACAATACTCAATTAAAAATCCATTATTGACAGCACACACAAGAACCTCTACAAACACATGGAAATGAACATCCCTTTGCATAAATGTTTAAATCAAAACCAGACAGGAAGCAACGAAGAGTCATGTGAAGTGCTGTGAAATTATTTATTCAATGTCTGACGTAATCTCAACTGAAGAATAAAGAGAGGGTGGGATATAGAGTTGCTCCTCCCCTTAAAAAACAGCCAATAGTGTTTTAAGATGAGAGCGGTTGAGATCAAGCGCATCAAACAAAAAGCAAATCATTTTCAGTCAGGGGCGGACTGAAAGTAACGTTTAAAAACTATTATTTTAATTTCACAGGACCTGCTAAAATGGACCACAAAAGAATTTATTCCTGTTTAATCATATGTCTTTATGAGCAAAAAGGAATAAAGGGCATACATTTTTACCATGCTTTCTGTGATATTGTAATTACATTCATGCACTTTTTACACAGCATTTGATATATTTTTTCATTCTGGAGAAAATCTTATTCCTTTTAGTTTGGCTAAAATAAAATCATTTTTTAATATTTCATATTATTAACCCTTCATTTTCTTTCCAATAGGCTACAGAACAAACTACATGTGTCCAATGACTTGCCTAATTAACATAACTTGTCTAGTTAACTATCCTAAGCCTTTAAATCACACTTTAAGCTGAATACTAGTATTGGGAATTAGTTACTAAAGTTATTAGTTTTTTCTTCTCTACATTAAACATTTATTTGGCATAAATATATATCATAGGCATATATTTATATGTTATATTTACAAAAACAATATTATTCTTTTTTCATTTTTAGAGACTTTCCACAATTTGCAACATTATTTCACCTTTTTTAAATATATTTTATTTTCTAAAGTTATTTGAAACAAGTTTGCATTATATTATATTATATTATATTATAGGCGCCACGGTGGCCTAGTGGTTAGCATGTTCGCCTCACAGCAAGAAGGTCGCTGGTTCGATCCCCGGCTGGGCCAGTTGGCATTTCTGTGTGGAGTTTGCATGTTCTCCCAGTGTTTGCGTGGGTTTTCTCCGGGTGCTCCGGTTTCCCCCACAGTCCAAAGACATGCGGTACAGGTGAATTGGGTAAGCTAAATTGTCCGTAGTGTATGTGTGTGAATGAGAATGTATGAATGTGTTTCCCAGAGATGGGTTGTGGCTGGAAGGGCATCCGCTGCGTAAAAAAATGCTGGATAAGTTGGCGGTTCATTCCGCTGTGGCGACCCCGGATTAATAAAGGGACTAATAAAGGGACTCTGTGTGGAGTTTGCATGTTCTCCTTGTGTTCGCGTGGGTTTCCTTGGAAAGACATGTGGTAGGTGAAATGGGTAGGCTAAATTGTTCATCATTTATGTGTTTGAATGAGTGTGTATGGATGTTTCCCAGTGATGGGTTACACCTGGAAGGGCATTTGCTGCGTAAAACATGTGCTAGATAAGTTGGCGGTTCATTCCGCTGTCGCGACCCCAGATTAATAAAGGGACTAAGCCGAAAAGAAAATGAATGCATATGAAATGATATGATATGATATTATATACATTATATATGTCTTACCTCTTGCAGTGTCAGATGGACTTGTGTATCTTGAATCTTTGATGGCTGATTTACAGGTTGGGCATCAGAATCTTTCTTTGCTGAGGAAATAAGACACAATTTAAAGCTTGAGCATATGTTTTTTGACTAATCTCTATGTTTCTTTCTTGGAGGTGATCACTCAAGACACTGATCCTACGTAGAATTAAGTAATCCTCACCTCTTTCCACTTCTACAGTTTTCTCCTCAGTTCTGTCTTCACTGATGACCTGACACAGGTAAACCCCCATGTCTGATTCTCTGAAATCTCTCAGGTTTAAGGACACGTGTCCTCTCTTCAGCTCTTCAGTGCACAGACCTGTTCTGCCCTCATAACGCCTCCCTTCAGTCACTTCTCTGTTCTTATAGAGACACACACACTCTGTCTCCTTAAACCATCTGATCTCCAGGTCAACAGCACTGATTTCAGGAGACAGGAGACACTGAACGCTGACAGCTGACCCCAGTTTCACCTCGATACTCTGAGCTTCAGGCACAATAAGATGAAACTCTTCTATAAAGGTGGAAAGAAACACATGGTCACTTGATAATGGTATAATTTAGTGCTAATGAATGCTGCAGGATTTTGAAGACTTACTGTTGCTTGTAGTTGCCATTATTTATCCTAGAAATGTAGACAAAAAACATCCAGTGAGAGAAATTAACAATTTACATCTGACCAACCAAAAACAACCACCAGCCTATTACAAAAAAGACCTATAGTATACCAAAAACAGAAAATTATGTCATCATTTACTCATCCATCCTTTACTCATTCCAAAACAGATGATATTTGGAAGAAGATGAAAGGAAAAAAAAGATATTTGGAAGAAACCTGGAAACGTAGTCCTTGACTTCCACATTCGTTTTTCCTTCTATGAAAGTCAATGGTTACAGGTTTTCAGCTTTCTTCAAAACATCATCTTCTGTTCAACAGAAGAAAGAAACTCATACATGTTTGGGACCACATGAGGCTGAGTAAACTTTATTTTAGAGTGAACTATTCCTTTAATATTTCAATATTTTCTGATTCACTGACCCTTGTTTGGTAAAATAATATAATAAGGACAAATGCAGTTGATTGCCTGTTTACAGTAAGTCCTACTTTTGTAGTTGTACTGTGTTTTATTAAGTACAGTGTGATTAAATGTATGTCATTGTCACACAATAGCGACCAGGTTGCATAAACTGCTTAGACTAGTCTTACAGGTTAATCATCATTTTTTACCCTTTAGGACTAGTCATATGTTTTTAAAGTCAGACACATAAAACTATCCAAAAAGTAAGCCTTTGAGCTGGTTAAACTATAACATAGATTTAGATATAGATATAAAGTTAGATATACTGTAGACTGGCCATCGGATTTTAAAATAATTTATGACAGAATGTTTGTTTCATGAATCATCTGCAGTTTTTTGTCTCTCACAAGAACACTTAATTTTAGACATCATGCTATATTAAAAGACTTCTCTACTGCATTCTTTCTTTTTACAGTAACACAGTGTCAGAATAGTGAAAATCTTCTGTTACTTTACCTTTTCTGTCAAATTATTCCTGTCTCAATTGAAGAATGCGCAGAGAGCCTCAAGCACATACAAATATGTACATGTGAATTGGTGCAGGCATTCAGAGTACTCGTCCCCTGTCACCTGACCGCTTGTGAATACTGCCACACTGGTTATAAGAACTCAAAACTCTTTCACTTTTACTATAAGTTCACCAACTGTAGTTTCATTTATACACTTGCAAACAGCTCTCAGTTTCTCCTGCTTATAGTTTTAGATGTCTGCTTGTGTCTGTTTGTTAGACTTCAGTTCTCTTGCCTTCTAATATACAAGATTTAGTATGAACAACTTCAACGTTAAATCAACATCTCTTTTCTATAACTAACTAACAAACAGTTTCTTTTCTGAGACAGTTCATAACCTAAAAAATGTGAGCACTGCCAAAAATGCAGCAAGGCACATTTCTTCTGTTGCTTCTAAACTACCAGTGACAGTAAATGAAACACTAACTATATGTTTCAGCTCTTGTTTGGATCAGATGAGATGCATAGGAGAAGTAAACTACTACATCTAGTTTGTGTAACAACTAAAACTACAGTTGATTGTGTAATTCATGGTTTGTGTGTTAGTGACTCTAACCTAACAAAAAAAAAACATCAAACAATTTGTAGCAATTCAGTCAAGATTCATTCTTTCCATTTTGTTCATGTAATTCAGAACAAAAGCATAAATGTGTGTGTGCTTTTTAAAAAAGCTTCACTCCTATAATGTTTTTCCACATGAAAATAATACTATAGTACTGTAAATTATAGTATATACTGTAATAATATATAGAAAAGAACCTGAGTTAATCAGTTGTGGTAATTCTTACTGTGGTAACACAACAACTATAGAACATATAAACAAATACTGTAAGTTTTCTACAGGTATATTATACTACAATACATATCAGTATAAGTGTAGTAAAACCAGAAGTATACTATGGTATTTTATCAGCTCACAATAGCTGTATATGTCATTATTAAATAAAATACACTTTACTGTATGTTTCAAAAGCACTCCATGTACTATTACTATATAATTTCTTCTCTTGTGTAGTCCAGTGGATCTATTTTTAAAAGAACAATGGTTACTACACTTTCATCATAATAAAACTATGGATCACTTTTGTTTTGCATACCTCTAGATCAGGGGTGCCCAATCCTGTTCCTGGAGATCTACCTTACTACAGAGTTCAGCTGCAACCTTGATCAAGCTGTCTTTAATTACCAAGTGCTGCTTCAGATTCTTTCAGTTGGTTTAGTTGTGTTTGATCAGGGTTGGAGCTCAAATCTCCAGGAAGGTAGATCTCCAGGAACAGGATTGAGTACCCCTGCTCTAGATATTATTGAAATATTAAATTATGCGTGAAACTGATTAAAAAAAACATACACACTTATATTTATGCTGGTAGGTGCATATATCTGGTACTATAAAGTATAAAGGCGAAGTTGAAAATGTAAAAGTCTGTCACTCATTTTATACTTGTTACAAATATGTTTTTTTCTTTTTTTCTGTTGAACACAAAATAAAATATTTTGTAGAATGTTGAAAATCTGTAATCATTGGATTCAATAGATTTTTTCCTACTACTGTATGTCAATGTAGTAATAAATAATGAGCAAATAATTAATTTCGAGGTGAACTATCTCTAATCTCAGCAAGTCCAACATAAAGTTCAGTTTGCTTCTTGCTTTTATGTTACACTAGATGGCAGTAGAGACTAGGAATGTTTGCATGGAGACCTGAGATGACTCTGATTATTATATTTTAGAAGAGCACTGGAAATCAAATGTACACCCAAAAATAACCACAAATCCCTAGCTTAACACCCCCCGTGGTTAGAATTCTCCACACAGCGCATTTAAAGCAATCAGCGGTCATGCATACTAATACTCCGTGTGGGCTACTTGACATGGGTTGATTTGTGTGGAGCCCCCAACTGGGGAGCTGTATTGGTGCAGCCAGAGATGTCTGTCGTTAATGCAAATGATGCATATTAAATAAGGGTGAGTGATTGCAATCAGAAACAAATGAATGACGAAAATCAGTAATAGAAGCATATTTAACATATCTGCTTGCACAGATGCCTTGCTTAGTTTATGTGTAAGAAGAAATAAGATGACAAGTCAATCATAATTTACTCTTCCTTGTCACAAACACGAGTTTATTTTTTCTGTTAAACACATAAAAGGGATGTTTTGAAAAATGTTGAAAAACGGTAACCATTGACTTCCATTATATTTGTTTTTCCTATTAGATGACAATGGGTACCGGTCTCTAACATTCTTCAAAATATCTTTTTTTTTTCGTTGAACAGGAAATAAAAACCTCATAAAGGATTGGAACCACTTGAGACCGAGTAAATGCTGAGTACATTTCCATTTTTGGGGTGATCTACTCCTTTAATGATATTGCTTGTCATTTCACGCCAGAACTGAGCTGTCATGGTCTGTTAATGTTCAGTAACCATCTGACAGCTCCACTGCGTTCAGGTGCTGCTTCAAACCTGCCTTATTCATTCCAGTAAGACAGACCAGCAACAACAATAAAAGAAAAACACTCACTGAGATGGAAAAAAAGGCATTTCATTTTTCTCAACTGTAAAGCTACATCTCTTCAGCCCGAAGCACACAGCTACCCAAACAGCTGTCTATCAACAGCAAAAAGCCCTTCCAAGAAAATGGAAATAATCACTGTTGTTCTGTCAGGATCTTAGCCCTTAGCTTTTAGCCAACCACATCTCAGTTGTTACACGTTCTACGTCACATACCTAAAAATAATATAGTGAGACTGTTGTCTATAAGCATACACATCATTTCCTTTTTACAGTCTCTCTTTGTGCTTAAATGCATAAATAAGCTCTATTTGAGTCATGCATGAATATAAGAAATATTTTACAACAGATGGATCAGTTCACTGAGCCAGCAAATGCAACGCTGACAGCAGTGTGCATGTCAATATGCACTGTATATTAGTCTTTTGCAGCTTAATGTAATAAATTAGACATGGGAAAATGAAATCTAATTCTCATTTGCAGTGATTTTGATGAACAAAGACTTTAATCTTTACTTATTGACCTATAAATGGTGCCTAGGAAGTCTAGTTTATTATACTGCAAAGCATATTGTGTTGCCAAAAGTGTTAGCTTTCAGATGGTCTTAAACAGAAAGACAAAATGAGTCTTGGCAACATTTACACACCCTGTAATTAGTTGTTACAGGGCGTGCTCCACAACCACCCTCCGGAAGAACCCTCCGATCACACTCAAACAGCGCCCCATCTTCAGCTGGTGAACACAACAGCTGTCGGTGATGTATGTCGGGTGCCTGCTTAGATAACAGTATCTTTATCAGATGTTTACAGAACAAGCAGAAACCCTGTGTGCCTGTAGCTTTCTCTACGCAGATATGTGTTTTATTACGAGACAGAAAACCAAAGGCTTCTTCAAGCCGTGTAGCAAATCATTCAAATCTGGTGTCGATTAAATGTAGATTTGAGACTACTGTAGGGAAAACAGCTAAAACTGTTAAGTTAGCACTTTTAAACATCCGATCACTTAACAATAAGTCACTTTTACTCAATGATTTTATCAGCACAAATTGCCTTGATTTTATGCTTTTAAATGAAACTTGGCTCGATGACAGTTGCAGTGCAGCAGTCCTGAATGAAGCAGCTCCTTTAAACTTTGATTATTTGAGTGTTTGCAGAGTTAATAGGAGAGGTGGAGGCATCGCTGCCCTGTTTAAAGATGTTTATGAGTGTAAACAAGTGTCATTTGGTGATTATTTGTCCTTTGAATATCTGAGTATAGCACTAAAGGGTGCTCCACGCATTTTACTGATCATTATCTACAGACCTCCAAAATATTCTCCAGCTTTTATTGATGATTTTACAGAGCTGTTATCAATAGTAACCTCTGAATTTGACTGTTTTACTATTGCTGGGGATTTTAATATTCACGTTGATAATCCAGAAGTCAATGCTACAAAAGAACTTATGACTGTTTTTAACACTTTTGATCTGACTCAGCATGTTCAAGGACCCACACACAATCGTGGACACACTCTTGATCTACTTATAACTAAGGGTTTACACATTTCATCGACTGTTGTTAAGGATGTGGCACTATCTGATCATTTCTGTATCTTCTTTGATGTATTGATCACTCCAGCCATTGAAGACAGATCTGTCCCTATCAGAAAGAGATGCATAAATGAGAACACTAGTGAGCAGTTTATGAAGGCCATATCACTAAAACCAAGCATATCTGCAGACTCTGTCGATTCTCTCCTTGATTTGTTTAACTCTAAAGTTAAGAATGTCATAGATGACATTGCTCCTGTTAAAGTCAGGAAGAGAACTGGCAGACAGAAAGGGCCTTGGACAAGGTCAACATCGGTAAAGATGATGAAAAGACAATGCAGAAAAGCTGAGCGTATGTGGAGGAAGACGAAACTAGTAGTCCATTACAATATCTATAAAGACAGTCTCCATGCTTTTAATGTGGAACTAAACACTGCTAGGCAGACTTTCTTTTCAAGCCTTATAAACAGCAATATAGATCACACCCGCACCCTCTTTGCAACGGTAGAGAGACTCACAAACCCCCCCAGTAGGATTCCTAGTGAACTACTCTCTGAAAGCAAATGTAATGAGTTTGCTCATTTCTTTACTGATAAGATCAATAATATCAGAAAGGCAATCAGCTCATCCAATCAGCCAAACTGTGTCGACGTCAGACAAGCTCAACCTCAACTTAAGAAATCAGACATTATGTCTGATTTCATGGAAATTGATGGTAAAATCTTAGAAGAGATTGTGCAAATTATGAGAACATCAACATGCGATCTTGACACGCTGCCCACATCATTCTTTAAAACTGTGTTTAACTGTCTAGAAATGGATCTTCTGAAAGTGGTGAATGCTTCACTTCTCTCAGGGATTTTTCCAAACTCACTTAAAACTGCAGTAGTTAAACCCCTCTTGAAAAAGAGCAACCTGGATAACACCCTACTGAGCAACTACAGGCCAATCTCAAATCTCCCTTTCATTGGCAAAATCATTGAAAAAGTAGTTTTTAACCAGGTTAACAGGTTCTTAAGCTTGAAGGGGTGTTTAGACCATTTTCAATCTGGTTTCAGAGCACATTACAGTACAGAGAGCGCCCTTATAAAGATAATCAATGATATCCGCCTAAATACAGATTCAGGCAAACTAACAGTGCTGGTATTGCTCGATCTCAGTGCTGCATTCGACACTGTCGATCACAGCATACTTCTGGATAGGCTGGAAAACTGGGTTGGGCTGTCTGGGACGGTCCTCAAATGGTTTGGATCGTACCTTGAAGGGAGAGGTTACTATGTCAGTATAGGTGACCATAGGTCGAGGTGGACACCCATGACATGTGGAGTCCCACAAGGCTCAATTCTGGCACCTCTCCTGTTCAACCTTTATATGCTCCCTCTGAGCCAAATAATGAAAAAGAACCAAATCTCCTACCACAGCTATGCTGATGACACTCAGATCTACATAGCCTTACTGCCTAATGACTACAGCCCCATTGACACCCTCTGCCAATGCATTGATGAAATTAACAATTGGATGTGCCAAAACTTCCTTCAGTTAAATAAAGAGAAAACTGAGGTCATTACATTTGGGAACAGAGATGAGGTTCTCAAGGTGAATGCGTACCTCGGCTCTAAGGGTCATACAACAAAAAATAAGGTCAAGAATCTTGGTGTGACTCTGGAGTCAGATCTGAGTTTTAACAGTCATGTCAAAGCAGTAACTAAATCAGCATACTATCATCTCAAAAACATTGCAAGAATTAGATGCTTTGTTTCCAGTGAAGACTTAGAGAAACTTGTTCATGCTTTTATCAGCAGCAGGGTGGATTACTGTAATGGGCTCCTCACTGGCCTTCCCAAAAAGACAGTCAGACAGTTGCAGCTCATCCAGAACGCTGCGGCCAGGATTCTGACCAGAAGCAGAAAATCAGAGCACATCACACCTGTCCTCAGGTCTCTACACTGGCTCCCAGTTACATTCAGAATAGAGTTTAAAGTATTATTACTTGTCTATAAATCACTAAATGGCCTAGGAGCTCAATACATTACAGATATGCTGACTGAATACAAACCTAACAGATCACTCAGATCTTTAGGATCACATAAACTAGAAATTCCAAGAGTTCAGTCAAAGCAGGGTGAATCTGCTTTCAGCTATTACGCCCCTCGCTGCTGGAATCAGCTTCCAGAAATGATCAGATGTGCTCCAACATTAGGCACATTCAAATCAAGACTGAAAACACATCTGTTTAGCTGTGCCTTTACTGAATGAGCACTGTGCTACGTCCGACAGATCGCACTATTGTGTCTTTCTTTTCTTTTCATTCTTTTATAACTTGTCTTAACTCATTTTAATCTGTTTTTTATCTGTTTTTTATTATTTGTTTTTATTTTCTTATACTTAAATTTTATTCCTGTTTATGTAAAGCACTTTGAATTGCCACTGTGTATGAAATGTGCTATATAAATAAACTTGCCTTGCCTTGCCTTGCCTTGCCTTGTTATCACTCTCTAACACAAAAGATTCAGTGACTTAAGGTTGTTTTCAATGTTAGTAAGAGTATGAATTAATGGCATCATTCATTCATTTTCCTTTCGGCTTAGTCCCTTTATTAATCCGGGGTCGCCACAGCGGAATGAACCGCCAACTTATCCAGCATTTTGTTTTATGCAGCGGATGCCCTTCCAGCCACAACCCATCTCTGGGAAACACATCCATACATTCTCATTCGCACACATACACTAAGGACAATTTAGCTTACCCAATTCACCTGTACCGCATGTCTTTGGACTGTGGGGGAAACCGGAGCACCCGGAGGAAACCCACGCAACCACAGGGAGAACATGCAAACTCCACACAGAAATGCCAACTGGCCCAGCCAGGGATCGAACCAGCGACCTTCTTGCTGTGAGGCGAACGTGCTACCCACTAGGCCACCGTGGCGCCGAATTAATGGCATAATGATATTTATCAGGGACCACTATGTCACTACATTTTTGTTTTGTTTACATATATAGACAGGACAAATAATGTGCACCTACCTCTCATATAAGCAATTAGTCATTTACAGTGTTGAACTCAGACTGCTTAAAGATTCAGAACATTTGCTGCCTGCTTGCTTTTGAGTGCTGTGCATTGTAACCACTGTCACCGTTTCACATTATGACTCCACTGGAAACCCATGTATGTACCATGTATGATCCATTATTTATGCTGCATATTTTAAATCATCTAGTACATGTACAATTTCACTCAAGCTGACATTTCAGATGGCACGGTTTAAAACACATAATTTATACCTCACATGCATAATGGGGCCTATAAGTAATGTGCATAAATGTGTCGAACATTACTAGTCTGTACTTTTCAGTTATCTCTGTGAGTGAAAGGTTCTTGCCATTTTATCCAATTTCTCAATCTACATTTATATGTTGTTAAGACAACAGATTGATATTACACTTTATCGATATCACTCAATCATTCACTCTTGTTTGGCTTATTATTTGTTTATCAGGGTTGCCACAGTGGAATGAATCACCAATTTCTATCTGCAATTTACCGGCTCACTTGAAAAAAGACAGATTTTCCATTGAGCTTACAAGTAAACAATATTTACCAACCTGCCATCTGTCATTTCCCACTGGACAGATGGATGGAATAAGAGTAAGACTAAGATTAATATACCTTCATGCTTTTCAGGTGACAAATAACCTTGAACTGCCATGTATCAGGTTTTTTTTTAGTCTCATTATTAATCCAAATCCTTCCAATAGTGTCTGGCTGCAGACTTACACATGCAGTCTGAGACACATGCACTCAACAGAGCTGGTGACAGGAGGCATTGCAAACTGTATAAAACACCACTTAAAAATAGAATGGGTCAGACACAATGTGACCATTCTATTCCAAAAATCTCCCAAGACTGGTGCTGAATGTAATGCAATCTGTTGAACCCTTGATCTGCAAAGTGTTGCCAACTGTTAGAGACGAGCACGTTACTCAAACTTGCCAATGCAAGTGCCAAATGTACTTTTACTTACTTTTACTTTCCTTTGGCTCAGTCCCTGATTTATTAGGGGCGGACACAGTGGAATGAACCACCAATTACTCTGGTATATGTTTTATCTGGCAGAGACCCTTCCAGCCACAACCGAGCACTGAGAGAACACTAACAGAGAGAAACACTACACTGCTGAGAGTAACACTACACTAAGTACACTAACAAACCACCAGTGCTGGGAAACACCCATACACTCTTTTTACATACACACTCATTAACTACAGATATTTTAGTTTATTCAATTTACCTATACTGCATGTCTTTGGACGTGGGAGTAAGTCCACACGAACATGGGAAAACATGCAAACTCCATACAGAAATGCCACCTGGCCAAGCCAGAACTAGTAACCTCAAAGCAGAAGTGCTCTATACTGTATGTGTAGTCCTTGTGACAATTTGTGTGTTGTGCTGCTGGCTCTAATGGCAATGGGTCGTACTACCCATAATAAATGTACATCCTGGCAACCTGACATGGAAGAAAAGACATGATCAAACAATGGGCCTTTTTTGGCAGACAAAAAGGTTTTTGGAGCTTCATGATTACAGTTGAACCACTGAAGTTAACAATGTTTTGAAAATGTTTTGGTGTCTTTTTTGGACTTTAAATGTCTCAGGACCCTTGCTAAATATAGAGGAAGAGAGTTGGGTTTCATCTAAAATATTTAATGTATATTTTCACTCCTATATTTCATGTAAAATATTTTAATTTTGGTCCCAAAAATGAACAAAGCTCTGATGTTTTTTTTATTTTTAAACAATTTTAAGGAGAGTTGTGAACTAAGGCAGTTTCACTGATTCAAAAAATAATTTTGCAATGCTATTTGCTCAACTAACCTCAAACAATGTTTTCATTTGCATTCATGAAATTAGCACGTGCTATTATTCAAATTAATTTTACATGCATCAACAGCATACGTTTTTATTAGTTAATGGCTGCCTTAATTTTGCTGGAAATCGAACATTGATTTAGCGCTTATAATTCACCCTTTCATAATAAACACCAATTTATGTTGAAATGAAATAATGGTTTTAAAATCATGTACATTTTTTTATGAGGAAAAATTCAATATTTGAAAAGGATCTAAGCAGAGGAGACTGGAGACAAATGCACACTTCAAATCACAAACTGCCTAAAATGATGACACTCCGTACATGCTCACAGTATCTTTGTTTGCTCGAGAAAAACAAGAGCAATTTGACTAGAGACATGAGCATTATTTTTACTGATATTGCCACTTAAAGTAGTGATGCCCTAACATGCTTATTGTTGCTGTTGTTTAATTAAAAGATTTTGTTGCCATCAACTACAGTATTCTTATAGTTTTTAAAAAATCACTTTTATTAAACTATAATTCTGTTAATACCAATAACTCTTTAACTCACCTCACAGCACTGTCACTGGTTTGAGTTGAGGCTGGACCAGTTGGTATTTCTGTGTGGAGTTTGCATGTTCTCCCCTTGTCCACATGAGATTCCTCCGGGTGCTCCGGTTTCCCCCACAGTGCAAAGACTTGCGGTATAGGGGAATTGGATAAAATAAACTGGCCGTATATTATAGTGTGTGTATGTGTGTGTATCCAAGTACTAGGGGTTCACGAGTTAGTGTACTCTCAGTGCTGGGTTGTGGCTGGAAGGGCATACACTGAATAAAACATTTGCCAAAGTAATTGGCTGTTCATTTCACTGTGGCAACCCCTGATAAATCAGGCACTAAGCCGCAGTAAAGTCAGTGAACTCTTTGTAGGATTAACTTCCTTTTAAGACGCATCTATTATACAGTAATATAAATTTATTTATTAGTCAAACACCATTTAAAAACTGAGCAAACTAACTGCACTTAAAACTATAACTTTACATACATCAAGTAGTAATTTTAACTGTCACGACAGGCTCACAAGATGCAACAAATAAGGAGACAATACACTGGAAAGAGTTTTAAAAAATTAATTAAAGCGAGACTGAATTAGGAAAAACAAATCAAAGACAATGGCAAAGAATTACCAAATTCCAGACTAAATAGTGCGGTCAGCCTTAGTGGAAATTACTCCATGTGCTCTACCTGCAAAACAAACAACAGCAAAACAAAACAATGAACATATAACCCATACTAGGTTCATAACATGAAAGAAACATCCATAAAAACATTAATAGTCAAACCAAATTTGGCAAATGTAACAAACAGGCATCTCAAAAGTGAGCACTTGACCTAAAAAATATCTAATTCATCAACAACTAAAAATCTTTTAAAGGCAATGCAGTACAGCAAGAATTCAAGGATCTTCAAAGATAAATCAAGGTAAAATACTGTACACTGCCTGCACTGTGCCAGCCTGAAGTGATCAATCGATTGCATCCATCATTGTGTTGCTGAAATATCCTAGTGCTGCTTATGCTTTAGTGGTTAATTGAAAGATTAGATTGATTCACTCTTATTATTTTTTTGCGTTCATATCTCTGTACAGTCAGTATAATATCCTTAAAGAATCAGATTAATGAGCACTCAAGACAGTGAGAATTTCCATTAACCTTCAGGCTCATTTGTTGTGGAGAGTGCAGACTGAACTACTCCTTTTGCAGCACCAACTGAATATGCACTAATTAATTTATGCACATGCTGGAAGAATTCAGTTACAAAAGATCACACCCTATGAATGGGCCTTGATAGACAAAAACATTGTTGGACAAGCCAAATTAAATTGCACCCATCAAACTTTAATTTGTCATTGAATGGAAATAGGGCGCCACGGTGGCCGAGTGGTTAGCACGTTCGCCTCACAGCAAGAAGGTCGCTGGTTCGATCCCCGGCTGGGCCAGTTGGCATTTCTGTGTGGAGTTTGCATGTTCTCCCCGTGGTTGCGTGGGTTTCCTCCGGGTGCTCCGGTTTCCCCCACAGTCCAAAGACATGCGGTACAGGTGAATTGGGTAAGCTAAATTGTCCGTAGTGTATGTGTGTGAATGAGAATGTATGGATGTGTTTCCCAGAGATGGGTTGTGGCTGGAAGGGCATCCGCTGCGTAAAACAAATGCTGGATAAGTTGGTGGTTCATTCCGCTGTGGCGACCCCGGATTAATAAAGGGACTAAGCCGAAAAGAAAATGAATGAATGAATGAATAAATGGAAATAGATTTGCAAGTGTTCAAGTGAGTTTGTGCTCAAATATGTTTTGTTTTACAGACAAATTGCTCCACAGCTCCATCAGTCTGAATTCAGTCTGTCATTTTTGCACTTTATGGACAATCCCAATGATCGCCCTCATGAGCCTCACTTGAAGGCCTGTCTTTAACCTAAGAAGCTTTTAAAACATGTAGGACAACACAAGGACAAAATAAGATTTCCCTGAACCACCAGATTGTACTGTAAAATAAAAGAAATTTATTTTCAAATAAAAGTTTATAAAAAAAACAAAATTATACTAATATTTATGATATTAAAATATTCTGTTTTAAAACGTGGAAGTATTATGACTTTATTTAGTCAAAATGAGACTTAAAATTTATCAACAACAAGAGTCTATAAAAGATTCTCAAATGTATACATTTGGAAAGATGATTATTGCATGTGGTGACCCAAACCTACACCATTTGCAGAGACATGAAGCATTTCATGACCAGCATGAAACACTGACAATATTGCATCATGAGCTGCTCATGTGCAAAAGAACTCTTGAGAGTACAGTATGTCATTAGGTGTATAGTTTTTGTGTTCAGTTTTTCCCCAACATATGGTCGGCTCATTCTGAAAACCTAGCCCTATATACAATTCTGGAGATCGCAAATTAAGTAGCCAAAGGAAACGTATTGGCTGCATTTTGTCTTTAAAATGAATGCTACAGGGTGGTAATGAAGAACGGCTCCAGAAACCAGGTAAGACAAAAACAAAAGCCAAAAAATAAAACAAGCAAATAAATAACAGGGTGAGAATGTGGTAAAATCTGAAAACGTGGTAAAAAATCTAGCTGAGCAAGGTACTTGTAGTACGTTACAGGTGTAATTTGATGATATGGAGACCCGCATGTCAAAACTATGTTATCAGCAAGATGGTGCTTTACATCAGTCATTACATCTACACCTACTCCACACCTAAACCCAACCATCACAGTTACAAAGGTCTATACCTACCACAACC
>CAIGQQ010027481.1:21604-33032 GCA_903798035.1 Danio albolineatus
TACCACAACCCTAAACCCAACCATCACAGTTACTAAGGTCTGTACCTTCCCCAACCCTAAACCCAACCATCACAGTTATAAGGTCCATACCTACCACAACCCTAAACCCAACCATCACAGTTACTAAGGTCTATACCTACCACAACCCTATGCTTGCCATTGTACTGTTAATTGCAAACACAGGCGGTGACGCCAAGTAGGCTAACTGTCATGACAATATGCATGAAGAAGTCAGTGAGTTGCTGGTGGAGTTGCTAAATGAATGAATATTATAATATATCAAACGAGTTCTAACTTACTAAAAGTTATGCCCGTTCATGTTGCACCCCCGTCTTACATTCCACAGACAGATACACTTGTAAATTTAAGATCTGAAAAAGCGTACACAGCAGCCTCTGACGGATTATTGAAAAAAAAAACAACAACAACAACAACAACAAAACAAAAACATAACACTTGGGACATATTTGGTGCTCTTCAGAAATGTATATAGGGGTATATAATCAAAATGAGCCTGGGTTGTTTTTTGCTCATAATGGAGAGGGTGTTCCTTCAAAAGCCAGTTTTAGGAAAACAATCACTCTCTATTGATTCACAGCCCAAAACATAGTCCTACAATTTTCTATAATACAGCAGTGTTACTACTATTAATAACAACTTGTTTATGGTTTATACTGTACATATAAATTAATACTCAAATATTTTAACAGAGCTAGTAAAAGCACCATAATTCCCCAGTCGAGAATTTAATCTGTACTTAACAAAACCAAACAGTCAGAGCTGAAATATGAAATTTGTTCTGCTGTGTCAATAATGTCAAGCATTTGACCCAAATCAAACAAGCTTTATATTTTAAGTTGTGAGTATTTAAGGCTGCAAGACTTTTAAGATTTGTGCTGTTATGAATACATTTCTAGGAATTTTCTTGTGTCAAAAGACTGGGTTGCCCACACAGGTCAAAGTGCCTTCAGGGCAGAGCATATCACGTTCTGCTCAATGTTTGTTTTAACATTTCTTTTTCAGTTCTTTATGGATCTGGAACTGTCATTATACAGTAACCATTTGGCAATGATGAGGTAAATGCAGAAAGAGAACACAATATGGAGTGCATTTGCACTGCTGGAGAGCTGTATACTTTTATTCAGCATATTCTGAGAATCAAACAGAACTTTCAAAAGCACCGAAGGACCTTCCTGAAAAGCATACAGGTCAGTGCTTATTGTTCAGTCTGTAATTGCCTGTACAGCAGCCTATTATGTTGTTTGCCAATTATTTTCATCTTTTTTAGGCACTGACATCTTCCAGGAGCAGTGCAGCCAAATAAAACCACATTTGCAAGGGCAAGGCTGAGAATTGCTGAAAGAACACTGATTTGGTATGATAACAGCTTTGAGTCATCTGGCAGTCTCTCTCCCTCCAAGAACCCCCATCAACAGGGTGCATTTGGCAAACAGACCGCCTGGTCAGAAATTTCAAATAAAAAATGTAAAAGAGGAAAATGTGAACTGTGAACATTAGTAGGTGCTCAAAACTCTTAAAACGTGCAATTTTACCTGCCTTGCAAAAAAGGTCATAATCAAGTGCACAAAATTGAAGTTTAAGGGATTTTTAAGAGCTGTTTAAACTTGAAACCAAGAAATTGCCCCACACTTGCTTAGTAATGCTTACCTTTTATTCACACATTATAAAACAGCCAATTATTAGCACAATAATACAGTAGAGTACACAGGATATGTGCATAAAATTCATTCATTCATTCATTCATTTTCTTTTCAGCTTAGTCCCTTTATTAATCCAGTGTCGCCACAGCAGAATGAACCGGCAACTTATCCAGCACATGTTTTACGCAGCAGATGCCCTTCAAGCTGCAACCCATCTCTGGGAAACATCCGTACACACTCATTCACACACATACATACGGACAATTTAGCTTACCCAATTCACCTGTACCGCATGTCTTGGGACTGTGGGGGAAACCGGAGCACCCGGAGAAAACCCACGCGAACGCAGGGAGAACATACAAACTTCACACAGAAACGCCAACTGGCCCAGCCAAGGCTCAAACCAGCGACCTTCTTGCTGTGAGGCGACAGCACTACCTACTGCGCCACTGCGTCGTCCTGTGCATAAGATATTACATAGTAATAAAAGTAATTTAATGCACTTGTTGCATGACCTCACCAATATATTAGGCAGAAAATGTAACAGAAATGTGAAAACATACCTGAAAACGACAAAAGAAACAATGTTTATTCCTTATTTTCAAGTCATCTTTATTTTATGGCATTTTTACAGTTTAGATTGAGTCAGAGATGGAGATAATAAAAAGGAATAATAATATTTTAGATTGTAGAACAGTCTAGCATCATGCAGGCAGTAGAATGCAGGTCCACAAATGTAAGTTTAGGTTGGACTGTATTTTAACATCAACATGTGCCTTATGACAAACCATTCTGAAAACAACAATATCCACTGTTAGACATGTTAAATCTCATTCTTAAACATATGGAGCATGCTTGATGTTGTGTTTATGTTTTAAAAAAGCAAAGAAGATTGCATATCCTTCATCTTTAGAAGACTTATCATTTTTCTGTCTCCGGAGTGTGTGTTTGCTGACTGCCTCCAGTCAACAACAGATCAGTCGGTATGACCTGTAGTACAGGCTAATAATTTTCTCTGTGTGACACTAAAATAAGCAATGCCCAGCTCTCCTTTATGACTTGACCCAGTCTATAGCACAAAGAAAGGACACCTTCACACATCCTGTTAAGAGATGTTAATGTCTAAATAAAGGAACATTGAACTACTGTTCAAATCACAAGGTTTTACACTGTTTAAAATGCACTGATCAAAGATCAAAAATATCAATAACCTCTCATTCACTAATATAAGCCTCATTAAATGATGAAGAGAATGGATATGCTTGGTCAATGACAGCTTTCTGAGATCCACTTAGGAAAATCATTAAGCTCTGAATAGTAAGAAAAGGCTAATGGGTATTACAGGACACCTACCATACAAAATCAACGTTTGGAAGCTGAACAGAAATATGTGTAGGAATAGTGTGTACTACACAGCTATATCAGAGTGGTGATCCATCACGTCTAAAGCCACTCTGCTTCACCAGTGTCTGTGTTGCTGCACGCATTGTGCAGTATTTATAAGAAAACTGTTTTCTTTCTGAAGTGTACATGCCCAAATAGTACTTTGAATGGGCAGGGAGATCCAGCTGATTTGTATTTAGACTATGACATTAGGCCAGTTACAGCATTAGAAGCACAACAACTGAACATTGATACAATTTTAGTGATAGGTGGTGACAAGTGAGGGCATGTGGAGACCTATGTATAGATCAAGGGGAATATATCAACATAAGTTGGAATTTAATTAGCTATTTTAGCTAAGTAAGAGTTGACCCTTTAAAACAGTATACTGGAAAAGTAATCCCAGGGCAAAAGGAAGCTGCAGAGACCTCTCTGTCGAGTTCTTTAGCTGGTGAACCCAAATTAGAAAACTCTTTTGAACAACAGAATGGCAACAACACACATCTCAAGGTGAAGGGTGACAATCTATCCTTTAATCTCTCTTGGACAAAGGAAAGCACAACCCTGATTGGGAAACTCCACATTGATTCTAGCTCTACACTGAGCAAGTAATGCTCTGCAGAAATAGCTGGCTGCTGCTCTGGGTGTGTTCAGTGTGTGTTCACTATGTGTGGGCACTTGGATGGGTCATCATATTTGACCACGTCATGACATTCCCTTCCATTCCTTTTCCAATCTGGATGGGGAAAGAGCAGAACAGCTTGAGCTAGAAGATAATAGCCTACCTGTCATAGCTGCAATAGACATCTGATCTTCACCAGGTGCCTCAAATAAGATGCTCAGGGTGCTGACATAATCTGGCAGCTCGATGGGGTGCACCACTGAAGTGGAGCGAGGTGTCTGGCCTGTGGACTATTGCCCAGCAGAAAAGTTCAAACTGTGATCCTCAGATCTCCCTGCATGTTAACTGATGTGGCTCTGAGAAAATGGCACACAGACTTTAACAGACTCTACAAGCTAAGGATAGTTGGACAGAAAGCATCCACAAACATCTCAGCATTCTCTAACCCCAGACATGTGAGGCAGTGATCATGGCAGATCCGATGACAGAAAACTACTGCACCCATGAAACATATGGAAAGACATCTTGCAAAAGATGCTAACGACACATGCTATTAATGTTGCTGTAGAGTACAGCAGCGCAGTAATGCCCATGAATTTACAGCAGAGAATTCTCAGAAAGAATTTTTCTGTTTCATATGACTCTTCAAAGTACAGCACATTCTGATCTAAATGAGTGAATACATGCTGCCATCATATATAAAAAAGTATGGGGTACAGTGTTAGAAAAAAGTAATATTACTTTTTAAAGAGGGTAATTTGAGTGTTACGTTATTTTTTACTCATTTTTGAAAGAGTAAGACTCTTTCAGCTCTGCTTACCCAGCACTGAAGAAGGGGCCTGGTATACAGATTCCACTCACCAAAATCCATTGGCTGTTTTCTTACTATGCAGAACTGACTGGTCTCCTAAGCAGATCCATTAACGTCATCACGGACAGAACATTGCAGTGGATAACAGAAAGGAACCTTGAGCACATGTAAAACAACGACAAAATTATTGTTAAAAAGTATTATTAATTATAATGTCATTTTCCATGAATTCAAGTGTTTACAAATACAGACAAAAGATGCAGAAATACACTACCTGATAAAGGTCTTGTCGTCGATCCCAGTTGTAAAAAGCAACAAATAATAACTTGATTTTTAGTTGAACATTTGGAAAAGTGTCAGAAGGTAGAATTTTCCCATAAATCATGTTAAACTGCATCCTAGTCATCACAAATACTGCAGAAGAACTATTGAATCCCGCATGGATGCAACATTTTCACAGAAATCAGTCAAGTTTGGTCAATGAAAAATCATAGTTTGGGGTTTCATTCAGTATGGGATCGTGCAAGGGATCTGCAGAGTGAATGGCAACATCAACAGCCTGAGGTACCAAGAAATTAGTGCTGCCCATTACATTGAAAACCTCAGGAGAGGGCAAATTCATCAGCAGGATAGCGCTCCTTCTCATACTTCAGCCTCCACATCAAAGTTCCAAAAGCAAAAAAGGTCAAGGTGCTCCGGGATTGGCCAGACCAGTCACCAGAGATGAACATTACTGAGCATGTCTGGGGTAAGATAGAGGAGGCATTGAAAATGAATCCAAACAATCTTGATGAACTCTGAAAATCCTGCAAGAACACTTTCTTTCATCCATTCCAGATGACTTTATTAATAGGTTATTTGAGTCATTGCAGAGATGTATGGATGAAGTCGGTCGAGCTCATGGGACACAATGTTTATTTCTTTTTTCACTGCACTATGACTTTATGTTCTATACTGTACATTATTCCTGTTAAGTGACAAGACTTTTATCTAAGCAAAGTCAGACCTTCCTGTCCTAATTAAACAATGAAAAATCAAAGCATGATTATATTTTATTTTGGTAAAAAAAAAAACATAAACTAGAGGCCTTTGCCTTTCATATAAGCCACTTCTGATACAAAATTATCAGCTCGAAGTCTTGTTATTTCTTGTTCCTAAGACTTGGATAGGCAACAAGACAGGTTGTCAAGTAGTGTATAATACAACTCAACAATCAATAGTGGAGGAAGGAAACACTGAGAATGAGTCTTGTAAAGCTCAGAGTCTAAATTTGCCCGTTCACAAAAGCACCATGAGCAAAAAAATGTGTGTAAATACAGAATGATGAGTTTTTAGTCACCCGTATGAGTAGTAGCTCTACAGGTTTATTATAGGTTTGAAGTACTTCACAAGCTGCTGAAGTCATGTCATTTTCACAAATGCTCAGCCTTTTCCTGAACTATCATGGATTTTCTGACAAATAGGTTGATGTGTAGCAATTAGAGTGATGTATGCTACTATATTCCACTGATGGATGATGTAACCTGTCAGGAAAAGTGAGCAATGAGCATTCAGTGAGAGACCACTTGCCCTGTGGAAGCAATCTGAAAAATACAGGAGATGGAAGTTCGTGGCTATTCTTATCATTCTTTGTTGAATGGCTCTGGTAGAATAAACATAACAAACATGTGCAAACAAAAACTTTAAGTAGGTCAAATTCAGAATATATCAGAAAAATCTAATTAGCATACAATTAAGAGTTTGGCTTGACACTAACATGAATCAAACAAAGAAATCAAAAGGGTCTAAAAGTATATGAGAAATGTGTCCATGCCCAGATGACCATGCCAGATTTCATTGGCCATGGTAAGCAGTTACTGGGCCTGCAATTTACATATTTGATTTCAATCATCATCCCCATCAATTAAATTGGTTCTATCACTGTCTCTCCACTCCACCAATAGCTATAGCTGTTGTGTGGTGAGCGCACTGGCACCGTTGTCCTGTGGCTGCCATCGCACCATCCAAGTGGATGCTGCACACTGGTGGTGTTTGGAGAGACCCCCTCATGAATGTGAAAGTGCTTTGGGTGTATGGCCATACACAAAAAAACTTTGTATGAAATCTTGCACTTTGAAAAAGACACATTTTCTCTGTTTTTTTTTTTTTGTTGTTTTTTTTTGGTCAAAGATTATGTATTTTTGAGGACACCTATATCTTCATTCAAGTGGTGATAAAACATGAGCACATGATGATAGAATAAAGTTGATGATAGAATAAAGTTGATGATAGAATAAAGTTGAGTCCAGTGACTGGCAACTTTAAAATAATTATAATAATAATCCTGCGATGGGGCGACACGGTGACGCAG
The DNA here is from genome assembly GCA_903798035.1 of Danio albolineatus. NCBI lineage: Eukaryota > Metazoa > Chordata > Actinopteri > Cypriniformes > Danionidae > Danio > Danio albolineatus. The sequence continues at coordinate 28,432 of CAIGQQ010027481.1, forward strand.
TAGGTAGTGCTGTCGCCTCACAGCAAGAAGGTCGCTGGTTCAAGCCTCGGCTGGGCCAGTTGGCATTTCTGTGTGGAGTTTGCATGTTCTCCTCGTGGTCGCATGGCTTTCCTCCGGGTGCTCAGGTTTCCCCCACAGTTTAAAAATATGTGGTACAGGTGAATTGGGTAAGCTAAATTGTCCGTAGTGTATGTGTGTGAATGGGAATGTGTGGATGTTTCCCAGTGATGGGTTGTGGCTGGAAGGGCATCCGCTGCGTAAAACATGTGATGGATAAGTTGGCGGTTCATTCTGCTGTGGCGACCCCGTATTAATAAAGGGACTGAGCCATAAAGAAAATGAATAAAGGAATGATCCTGCGATGGTCCTGAATAATCCTAATGGTCCTGCAAGACACGACATTTTGTTCCTCTTTATGTCCACACATGTAGTGAAATGATAATAAAGCTGGACTCGACTCGTGTCGATAATGGTGTTGGGGAAATAAGCCTTGTATTTCAGAAGCTGCTCTTTTACCAGGGGGACTCTTCAATTTCATCTTGTAGAACCAATAACCAACAGATTTGGCCAGTATAGCATTTGAAATAGGCTTTTACATCAGGTAAATTCAATAATTTGCACATTTATTTCCAGTGTCAGGGGAGCTACTTTGAGACTGTGCATGTTGAAAATCTGTTTACTGTAAAAAAAAAAACTTCTTGGTCAGATACATACTTTTTCTTTTTTTTTTTTTTATCTCTACTCACAGACTGCAATTTCCATCCTCCACTCTTGCTTATCTGTTATCCTCCCCTTAAAAGGTTTTCTCCAGAAGAAGATATTCTTCTGCATACTTTAATAAGTCCTTGTCTTTGATCAAATTTCTGACATTTCACTGAAACAATTGTGCATTCTTTAGCCAGTGTTGCACACTTCTGCATCTGTAACATGCCATTCTTTGACTTTGCATTAACTCACCCTTATACACATAACCCTTATACACCTTCATGTTTATAAGCTGTATCAATAGCTGAAGCCATTTCTTTCAATATTTCAATGCCTTTTCAAATGTCGAATCCATCTCTGCCAAGAGTCTACAGTACATTGAATACTGTCATCATTATGCCACATCCAAGTCTCTCTCAAAGCATTTCTGTCAGTTTTTTCTCCATAATTACGATCGTGAGCCAATTTTCCCAATAGTGCCACATATTCAAGCAGTTTCTCCCCTTCTATTGATCTTGAATTAAACCTCAATTGTTGTATAATTTCACTGAGCTTTGGCATGAAATCCTATTTCAGAAATTCAACTAATCACCATTTCTTTGTTCTGAGTTTCACATGCAGGCTCAGTAAAGCTCTCAACTCATTGTATTTTTGACCAAGCTCAACAATATAGCTTTTGCTTAACATTGCTGTAATTACTTCTTACTTCTGCAATCTCATTTACCTAAAAGAAATACAAATTCCAAAGTATTCTTCCCAAGCCTAAGAATATCAAATTGTGCAACTACTCTTACTTTATATGTTTGACACAGCGGATGCCCTTCCAGCTGCAACCCAGTACTGGGAAACACCCATACACCCTCACATTCTCACACACACATACACTACGGCCAATTTTGTTTATTCAATTCACCTGTTTCGCATGTCTTTGGCCTGTGGGTGAAACCGGAGCACCCGGAGGAAACCCACGTGAACACAGGGAGAACATGCAAACTCCACTCCACACAGAAATGGCAACTGACCCAGCCGGGACTCAAACCAGCGACTTTCCTGCTGTGAGACGACAGTGCTAACCACTGAGCCACCGTGCCGCCCCCTTATTTCTTTTTCAAAAATCACTTGAGTCAAGGATTACTCTTTGGAATTCACACAGCAACAAATAGGTGGCATAAATACAAAACAGGTGGAGTGTATATACTTCACAGGATTTTCTTTACTCCTTTCAAGATAATACAAACAACACAAATAACAATGTCCTTTTATCCTCTTTATAGTGACTGAGTCAGTGATGTGAAGGCCAAATACTCTATAGTGACCCTCCCTCAGCTGGTGACATGCAGAATTTGTCTTTTGCATGACACACATTCAGTTGCACACACACATTGTGCACCATTTGCTGCAGCACCTGCAGGATACAATTAAAGGTTAGATGCCTTACTCAAGGGCTCCTCAGTCAATAGAGAGCACTGTACATTATTTCCCCATGACGCTGTAATTATTAAGCCACAATTGCACCCAACGTACAACATAATTTAAAAAATTTGATTGGATTATTATTATTGATTTAAGCATCTTTTCCGATGTCAGTTTGACTGACTTTTTCATTTTTAACTAAAATATAACATGTGAGTCAGACTGCTAAATGTAGGCTGTCACAGAGAAATCGATTTTTCACTTTAAAGAAATTGTTGAGCCTGTGGCTATATAAAATAATGTGTGGTTGCCTTAAACTGGATCACTACTGCAAACAATGCAATAATGATTATTTATTTCAGAGCTGTCTTGCTGCAATGGACCAGCTCGGGTAATAAAGAAAACACACAGTATACAAAAAAAAAATTATATTTCAAATACGCATTCAACCACAAATCACTCATTACAAGAGTTTATTCTTTTTAGGAAAAAATGAAGTATGCTGGAGAGTACTCCACCTATTTCATGTATCAGCACCCATGTGTGTGTGTGTGTGTGTGTGTGTGTGTGTGTGTGTGTGTGTGTGTATTGTATTTGCCTTCTCTGTATTTTTGATCCCTGGACTGTTTATCTCGTTTTTTATTGTTTGCCACCTGCCCTGACCCGTTATGCTGTACCTGTCCTGACCTCTTACAGTATTCGAATTACACTTTGGATCATCTCTTATTTCGTCTTTGCCTTGTTATTTGTCTTGTTTAACCCCTAACTGTTTCACTACAAGAACCTCTAATAAACCTTCCTATGCAGCAGAAATCACCATATATAGATTCAGTGGTCATTCATTCATTTTCTTTTCTCTTCCCTTTAAAAATCTGGGGTCGCCACAGCGGATTGAACCGCCAACCCATCCAGCATATGTTTTACGCAACCCATCTCTGGGAAACATCCATACACACTTATTTACACTCATACACTACAGACAATTTAGCCTAACCAATTTACTTATACCACATGTCTGTGGACTTGGGTAAACCGGAGCCCCTGGAGGAAACCCACGCAACCACAGGGAGAACATGCAAACTCCACACAGAAACGACAACTGACCCAGCCTGGGCTCGAACCAGCAACCTTCTTGCTGTGAGGCAAATGTGCTACCCACTACGCCACCGTGGCACCCAGATTCAGTGGTATAGATTATATTTCTGCAGGAGGGAAACAAAGCCATTGAGACTTTATTTCGCAAGCAAATCTAACTTGTACGGACAAGGTATGTCTTGATAATGTTTCATGGTGATTTCTCAGAACCAGTTAAGCATGTTCAAGCATGCCGTTACACGAATCTCACTGAACATTAGAGGATTATATTAAACCGTGGGATTCCACATTTAGTTGGGCGTCATGGAGGAGGACCATTAATATGTGTTATACAGCAAGACCCACCAACAGTGAGGCTTGTCAGTTGACATCACAGTTTCGACGCTGGGTTTTACCTGTGTTTTTGTCCATAGCTCTCAGAAGGTACTCTGTTGGACCAGCTGCTCCAGCACTCACTCCCAATGGTGTGCCAATGCACACACCTCGTGTGGCTCTTCAGTTGAATCTAGCAGCTCCAGCATGTATTAGCTGCAAGGATCGCCCAGCCTGCAGCTTCTCATGCTAATCCTGTGACTGCAATGATTATGATTCATGCGGTCCCACCATTTGTATGGCTCTTGTTCCAAGTATGGTCACCACCAATCAGCCACAGCCATTCTACAGTCAGATCATAGGAAGGCTTCTGAACAAGAATGGCCGCCAATACCACTGCAACTGCAGAAATGGTCAACGCTACCACAGCTGTGAGAGCTTTCTCTGCTGCCAGAGATGCCAATGCTGCCTCCTGAGCTCCAAGAATGCCTGCTACTACCAAATATACTGCCGACAGAGTCGACTGACCTTCCAGAGTCGCCTAAGCTATCTTACCCGCCATGTCTCCTGATCCAAGCCCGCCTCTTCCCCATGCTACAGGTACCCCTTCTGCTACAAGGACCTGGCCCTCCCTCATGGACAAGTTCATTGTTAGAACATCTGGAAGCTGCTCCTGGAGTGGGGCTATGTTGAGATTGCCAGCAGGAGTGCCCTTGTGGCAGAGTCCTCCATGGTGGAGAGCACTTCTCCAATTACCTGTGAACATATACAATATGTAACATATTTATATATTATTTTTTTTATATGTGGGTTTCAAATATAAACATGTAAAAATAATATAGAATGTTTTTTTGAAAGGTTATGATTAATGGAAGAAAATCATTTTAGCTATAAAAACAATAAAAATCCAAGAAAGACCCTCACAAATACAGCTGTTGAAACATACATACATATATCATGTACGCAGCGACGCTGCACTGCTTTGGCAATACGAATGTACAGTTATTTGTCATGCCAATAAAGCACCTAAAATGTGAAATGTGAGAGAGAGAGAGAGAGAGAGAGAGAGAGAGAGA
>CAIGQQ010027481.1:83032-176424 GCA_903798035.1 Danio albolineatus
TTCTGGCTATAGCGATTGGTGCTATATGCAGGTTCACTAAAATATTAATCACTAATCCTTGTCAGAGAATGACTATCAGTCTAAACTTACCTGAAACATTTTCAAATCTTGTCATGTTATGTTTTCTCTGTGTAGAATAAACAGTGCTTGATTGCCATTGAATTGCACTTTTCATGTAATAGGTTTGCAAAAAGGTTTGAAATTGTTCATCTAATTCGAGCATGTCATTTACCATTAAATCGACAGGAGTGATTTCACACTACCAGAGGAGAAATTGGATACTTTGCAAGACAGGAATAAGCAAGCTGGATGAAGAGGATATAAAGCATAAAAAGAGAAAAAAGAGAGATTGTGTATCATAATAATTATGTATGGAAGTGTTTGTGTGTTTGGTCTTAGGGCATAGACCTGCAATGATGCTGCTGCTTTGATTATTGGTGCAGAGCAAGAACTGAGACTTGCTACTGCCAGTATATTCACAAAGATGCGGTCTAAGAATATATCACACTGCTGCTGCCAACATGATATACATGTAACCCCTGTAGCAGATCTATTGACCTACTCTTCACGCATGAAAGGGCGCAGCCATTGCAATCTTTTTATTTTTGGCTCATTAGATGTTTAGATGACCTTTTTAGATGTTAAAACCAGCTGCTTGATATTTTATTATACTATTCTTCTTTTTATGCATAGTCATGAACATGCTTGTTTGTAGTTTATTACTCCTAGTCAATTTCCCCATATGCAACTGAATTGGAAGTTGTAAAACAATAAAAAATAAAAATAAAAATAAAAAGTTTACCTCCGGACTGCACAATAAGGTCAATGCAGAGAAGTAGGGTCTCTACAAATGTGCTGCAGATTGTTAACATAACCTAACGCTGAGGCATTTAAATGTTAAGGAGCAAGCTTATCGACTGCTGAGCCAACAGCAATCAACTACCTTTGCCAAAGTTGGAAGGAGATCAGATAAAACTGTGCCCAATAAAGTTTTATGACAGAATGTTGCATTTAGCCAGTCATTAAAACTGGTCAAATTGTCCTTCTTTTGTGTGGCTCTAACATTAAAAAGCTTAAGAACTAGTAAGTCTTTTGTGTGCACTGAAAACTTTTTACAACACCAAATCAGAAAAAGTTGTGTAAAACACAAATAAAAAACAGAAAGTAGTGATTCCAATGTCATTTGATTTGTATTTCATTGCAGACATTCATTCATTCATTCATTTTCTTGTCGACTTAGTCCCTTTATTAACCCAGGGCCGCCACAGCGGAATGAACCACCAACTTATCCAGCATTTGTTTTATGCAGCAGATGCCCTTCCAGCCGCAACCCATCACTGGGAAACATCCACACAGTCTTATTCACACACATGCACTACAGACAATTTAGCTTACCCAATTCACCTGTACCGCATGTCTTAGGACTTGTGGGGGAAACCAGAGCACCCGGAGAAAACCCACGCGAACACAGGGAGAACATGCAAACTCCACACAGAAATGCCAACTGACCCAGCCGAGGCTCGAACCAGTGACCTTCTTGCTGTGTGGCGACAGCACTACCTAGTGCGCCATCGTGCCGCCCCTATTGCAGACATTATGAACACAAAATATTTAATGTTTTGTCTGGTCAACTTCTTTTCATTTGTAAAAAAAAAATATACATAATTTCCTCTCATTCAGACCTGCAACACATTCCAATGTGCAATGTAGGGCTAGTAATGAGGTAAAATGGTTAAACAATGATGTGATTTGAAACAGGTGATGTCACATGAGATACAATACGTCGTTGAATCCACAAATGCCAGTGAAAACTATAATGTGTCAAAAGGAGCCCTATGTTAACAGTGTCCAAAAGTGCCGTCAAATTTTCTGGATTTAGAGGGATCTGGGATGAACCATCACACAGTAGAAACGTGAACTGTGTTAAGATAAATCAGTATTTCAGGAATTTTTTTTCTGAAAGAAATGGACATTGTTTGCTCTGGACCAAAAAAGAAAAAGATCATTCTGACTGTTAACAGCTAGTCCAAAAGGCAGACTCTGTCATGGTATGGGGTTGTGTCAGTACCCTTGGCAAAGGTAACTAGCCCTTCTGTGATAGCACCATTAATGCTGAAAAGTACATAGAGACTTCAGAGCACTGTTGCCTACCTTAAGACTTGTCTGCAGGAGGAATGGGAAAAATTACACCTGAAACACTGCATCACTTGGTGTCTTTAGTCCCTAAATGTCTTTTAAGGAATGGCAATATTACAAAGTGGTAAATGCTTTACTGTTCCAACCTTTTTTTGAAATGAGTTGCAAGAACTGAAATTGGAATACTGTATGTGTTTATTTTGGAAAAAAAAAAAAAGTTTGTAGTCTGCAACAAAAATACAAGTCAAAGTAAATTTACTTTCTTATTCGTTGGCATTTACCACACTGTCACAAATTTTTTACTGATTTGGGGTTGTACTGCAGTATTATAGAGATAATACCCACCCACCAAAAAAAAACTTTCTACTTTTTCTACTTTTAAACACAAAGGAAGATATTCTGAAGAAAAAAAATTACTTCAGAACTGTAACCATTGACTTCCATGGTATCCGTTTTTCCTTCTGTGGAATTCAATCATTAGTGGTTTTAGCTTTCTTCAAAATATCTTCTTTTGTGTTCAACAAAAGAATCTCAGGTTTTAGAATCAATTTAGGGTGAGTATGTTTCATTTTTGAGTGAACAATGCCTTTAAAACCATCAAAAGAGTGTTCAAGGAGTGTAACAGGACTAATGATCCTCTTGCGTCTATGCTCCCTTTTCTCCTCACTGCAAAGAAACAAAAGCCATAATAGCCTCAGATGGATTCTGAACTGTGTGAACCCTCAAAGTCTTATCCACACAAAATGGAGAAGCTTAGTATGTTGATTTATTATTAGATATTCTGTTGTTGGCAAAATGGCACACTGTTTTATAGATATTTGTATAGGTCCTTTGATCTTAACTCACTACATCCAAAACATAACTAAAACAGTAATTCAGCCCTCAGTTCTCACCTGGGTATTTAAAGAAGTATTACAATCATTCCTTCAAATTAGCTTTTGAGCGGAGTAAATGGCTCTTGGGGAAAAAAGTAATCCCATAGCTATATTCTTTACGCTTGTTAAACAAATTGTGCATTTTACTGTCATTTGAAAAGAAAAACAACAGCAAATGAAGCCATATATTTTGTAATTAGTACAATGTGACTATAATTATTCTGCTCTCTTTTCACTCCTGCAGTCCAAATTATATCACGCTCAAGTGCTTTGTTGTTGGAGATAACAGGAAACAACAGAAGGGGGAATATGCAATGCCTCATATCAAATTTCTGATACACAAACATGTTTATGACTGAAAACAGCCAGTACCAATAACTTGGAATTTTGGAAAAATGAATGCTTTTCTATACTAAATAAACTACAAATTTTAAATACTACAGAAACCATATTCTTAGAAAACTGGTCATTAAAAATCCAAACCTGATTATAATCCAGTCCTGATTATAATTTGTGCTCACAACATGCAACTTCTGGGTTGTAAACTTTAACTTATGGTCATCCCAAGAGCATATAAAGCAGCAACAGTGCCACTTAATCTCCCTTTATTCTCAATATATTCAAACCTAATTCATTTTGGATATGCTGTCAGAGCCCCAATGGCACAATAAGTGGCCATGACCATAGCTGGAGTTTGAAAATTAGTGAGAGGTTCTGGTGGTTATAAATAGTTTATTTCATGAAGCAATACAAGAATATTTTTGCAGTAACCATTTTCATGAAAAAGACTAAATGACGATAAATGGACTGTACCTTAGTGATCATTGAATTTGTCTTACCGAATGTGGTCTCTTCAGCTTGATTGTAGTCTGGGTGATGAAGATGTTGCCATAAACTGCTATGAAAACAAACAAAAGCAATCTTCCAAAAATGTTACTAGACAAGTTCAAATCTTGTATTTTGCTAATTAGATTAATGACTCCAAACTTTATCTTTTATAAATGCCCAAATGACTATTAATGCTGTCAGTATGAGTATTAAAAACAATCCAATGATGACTCAATGCATATACTGTACCGGCCACTTTATTAGGTCTGTTAATAGTCTGTTCTGCCTTCAGAACTACCTTAATCCTTCGGGGCATTAATTCAATAAGGTGCTGGAAATATTCTCTTAGAGATTTTGGTCCATATTGACATGATAGCATCATGTTACTGCAGATTTGTTGGCTCCACATCCATGATGTGAATCTCCTATTTCACCACATCCCAAAGGTGCTCTTTTGGATTGAGCTCTGATTACCGTGGAGGCCATTTGAGTACAGTTATCTCATTGTCATGTTTCAGAAACCAGCCTGAGATGATTTGCGCTTTATGATATGGTGCGTTATTCTGCTGGAAGTAGCCATCAGAAGATGGGTAAACTGTTGTCATAAAGAGATGACATGGTCAACAACAATACTCAGGTAGGCTGTGGCGTTGACACAATGCTCAGTTTGTGCTAATGGTCCCAGATTGTGCCAAGAAAATACCCCCCACACCATTACACCCCAAGCTTGAACAGTTGATACAAGGCAGGATGGATCCATGCTTTCATTTTGTTGATGCCAAATTCTGACCCCACCATTTGAATGTCGCAGCAGAAATTGAGACTCATCAGACCAGGTGACATTTTTCTAATCTTCTATTGTCCAATTTTGGTGAGCCTGTGCAAATTTTAGCCTCAGTTTCCTGTTTTAGCTGTTAGGAGTGGAACCCGGTGTGGTCTTCTGCTGCTGTAGCCCATCCGCTTCAAGGTTTGACGTCTTGTGCGTTCAGAGATGCTCTTTTGCATACCTCAGTTGTAATTAGTGGTTATTTGAGTTCTGTTCTCTGGCATCAACAAGGCATTTGGGCACACAGAACTGCCGCTCACTAGATACTTTCTCTTTTTCGGGCCATTCTCTGCACACCTTAGAGATGGTTGTGCGTGAAAATCCCAGTGCATCAGAGCAGCTCGTCTGGCACCATCAACCATGCCATGTTCAAAGCCACTTAAATCACCTTTCTTCCCCATTATGACGCTTGGTGTAAACTGCAGCAGATCGTCTTGACCATGTCTACATGCCTAACTGCATGAATGTAGTTGCTGCCATGTGATTGGCTGATTTGCGTTATGGAGCAGTTGGACAAGTGTACCTAAAAAAGTAGCCAGTGAGTGCAATTTCTAGATCTGGCCATACAAAGAAGTGCAAGCTGCAGCCACGCCCACAAGAGCTCCTTCACTCAGCCTGCGTCTGACACCTGCTGTGAGCCAGAGATGTCAATTTTATTCAGCGACATGATTTGAATATTTTTTTTTATTTATAGAATATTAAATATTCTTCATGAACAGATTGGGGATCTTACAGCTGGATATGGAATTTGCAAGGGTTGAATAGTCTATTTTGTGAGACGATCTGTCTGAATTGACAAAGCCAATTTTGTGTTTGACTTTACTGACAACTCTGGGAATCAAATAGCTGTTGCTGTAGCGTTAAATTCACACACTTGTACCATACTAACAAAACATTTAAACTTGCGTGCTGCAGTCTTGGTCTTTTTTAGAGGGCTCTCTCCCTCTCTCCTTTTATTGTAATTATAAAAGGATTGATTATTTATTGAGCTATTTATATATTCATATACAGTACTGTACAGTATGTGCACTATGAATCAAAACCCAGCTCAAGATCTTAAAACCATCTATGAAATTTATTTTGTAATTTAAAGCAGTTAATGTTTATACAACCTGTGAAAGCATTTACTTTAATAACATTACAATGGCACACACTGTGTTTTAAACACAGACTGTACAATGAGTGAATTCAACAAATTAAAGTGCAGTTTTTTTAAACACATGTCCATCCAGATAAGAAAATGAAACATACATTTCAATTGAACTGGATGAAATAAAACCTCATCAAGTTTGTTAAATGAACGAAAGAAAAAGTGTACATCGATTTGCACTTAACCTGCTGTAACCTCATTTTCCTCCAGTATCTATAAACTGATGAGTAATATCAGGAGTAAACCGCATGTGAATTACTGGCATTTAATGAAAACTTGACATGCACTTGAGTTGAAGATCTCACAGCTGTCTATGCATTTCAATTGTCACTTTTAATGACCCCAGTCTGCATACACACTCGGCAGACTCTCAGCACACTCAGTAAAGCGGATTATTGTGTTTGTGTGATGAGAGAAACAGCTGTGGACGTTCACATCTCAGCAATGTGTAAAGAACTTATTCAGAAGAGCCAAAAGGGGGGTGGAAAAAGAGAATAGCGACCAAATGCTGGTGGTTCCTTTTCATTCTTCTGTGCGGAAGAAAAAGCTGCTTCCTGCTCCAATTCACATCCTGCTATTCCCTTGAACCCTTCATTTCACCAGCTCTCTCAAATGACAGAAAATTAGCATCCTTCCCTCACCAATTACCAGTGCAGTCGTGCTGGGCTATCAGCATGTGGAATGTCTTGAACTGAATGGCCAACGGGATTTGACATTCTCTATATCTGTCATCTTTAATAAACAATGTTCGGGTTACTTGCATAGCAGGGACGTGCAGTCAGTGAGGCAGGGCCTCACCTGTCATCATCCTCACCTGCCATCATGAGATATATACTAATGATAAAATCTATATTTTTCCACTGATCTGAGCTATAGATGCAATTTCTCTATGATTCAACTGATTTCAATCATTTTTATGATCAAAATCGCTGTGTTTTGCGTATTTCCTGTTCTATTACAGCATATGAAGCGAGGGGAGGCCACCCGAAATGGGCCTCTCGTCAGACACCAGGTAAGGCAGGCCGCAGGCAGTAGCTCGCCGCAATGAAGAGGGCGCACCTGAGCTCACGGCTATTCTTAGTAGTCATTCTTCTTCTATGCAGTAAAGTTTAATAGGAGTGTGTTTTGCTCTGTCTGACTGCAAAAATAAATCATATCAGCTCAAAACGTGATTCAATAATGGGCGACCAATGCCAGAGCTAATGGACTCCCTTCAAAGGACGGGACAGTAGATAACGTGATCATTTCAAAGTAATTCAAGTCATGTCAAGACTTTTACAAGTAACGTTACTGTAAAGGTAAGACCAGTGTGCGAATCCTGTGTGTGTGTGTGTGTGTGTGTGTGTGTGTGTGAGAGAGAGAGAGAATGTGAGAGAGAGAGAGAGAGAGGTCCAAATATGTACATGTGCCATGTGTGAAGAAACAATGCTGACATGATATATGAAACACAATCAGTATTGGCAAATATATCGGGTGGATTTGAGATATGACTTTTGACCTTGAAAGTGTCAATGCCTCACCAGTCACAAACCTCACCGCACGTCACTGTTGCACAGACCAATGGTTTTGTAAGAAGCCATGGATTTTAATTTAATATTAGCTGAAATGTTTATTTAAACTCTCAAAATGACTGTTACTGTTGTCTATGCAAGTATACTAAATCTAAAACCTTCTGTAACACTCTAAGAATAAAAAAGCAATCTACATGTTGACTGACCTTGTGGTCAGCAAATTATCAGCAAACTTTCCTTCTGGAGAAATTATCCCTTAAAGCGGCGCTATGGAAGATTTAACCTTAAAATAATGTCTCTAAATTGCATCAGTGGCAGCATAACTTTAATGTATTCTGTGGTTGTTCTCATAGCCTACTGTAGGTGAAGTTAGCCAAACGTGCTTTGTTACTTTTCTTATACTGACTGCAACATTCTTTATTCTTGCACAAAAAGGGGCTTAAATCTCGTTTATACTGTACTTTCCCCTTTTTCTGGCAAAACTTGACTCATTAAGTCTAATAAACTTACAAATAACAAGAAAAGTGCATTTTTATGCATTATAAGAATCTTTTAAGGATAAGTTATAGTGTTTTTGTGCTTTTTTGGTCTATTAATGATAGCTTAATTCATTAAAACTTATATTTTTCCCCTCTGTATTATATCGTTAGACTAGAGACAGAGGTATAATTATGTGTCTTCTGCCTGTTCCCCCTGCTTAAAGCTAACTGTGAGACAAAATTATCTAATTCTGCGTAAAACCAATATCTACTTCAATGCAATGACAGAAAAAAAACCTAAAAGGTTTTGTCAGAGGAAGCACAGAAAAAGAAAGACCCAGCAGTCACACAACATCATAAGACATTAGTATTAGGTTAGATTTAGGTTGTGATGTCAGAGGACCAAAATTCAAAGTCTAGCAAGCATCTAAGGACAACGTTATTTTGATGTCCAATAACGGCATCAAACGACATTGATATTTGGTTGGTTTTAAGTTGTGTTGAAAAGTGTCCGAAATCCAACATTGAGCCAACATCTGAAACCAACGTCATATTGACATCAAATACTGACATTTATCAAGTATAGCAACCAAAATCCAATATCTTATAAACGTCATAGTGGTAACTTCCACACAAGGTCAAGTCGTAACATTATTAGACATTGATATTTGGTTGATTTTAGGTTGGATGTTGGACATTTACTTCGGTCTGATGTTGATGATGGGCATTTCCAAACAAAACACAACGTCCCCGTGATGGATTTGTATAGGACTGGCTTGATGGCAAAAGCTGAAAGAGGCAACTGGCTGCCATGTGATGATATTTGTTGAGTGTAATGTAACACTGACTATTTCACCTGATCGTTGGACATACTTTTCGAACAAGGTATCAGCTTTCAGCGATTCTGTAAGGTTAGTCAACAAATGCTGCCCACTGAGAAGTGCAACAATACTTTTACAACACTGGCATCAGGCAATTGGACTTATCAACAACAAGGAGAAGCTATGAGAGAAACTTGCATATAGTGTTGCTTTAAAGAAATGGTTTTGATGATTCAATCACAAGTGGACGATGCTATTTACAGGTTAAAACAGGGTCTGAATTATCTGAGCTTGTCCACTTTCTATCATTTCCAGGAGCAGACGAATAAACATTCAAACAGAATGTTTTCATGCGTTCAAATGTGTTTACCTTTTTTTTTTATTTAAATAATTTTGTAAAAGGATCTCCATCCTAAGCCATTGTAAATTATTTTACTCATACTGTACATCTGTAATTGTTCCTTGACAGCTATTTCATCATCCCTTAGCTGTTGTGAATTCAATGCAATCCACAACCATTTGGAGCTTATTGTTTTGGTATACAAAATTTTGGTCAGACCAAAACATGGCTCACATTCACACGCCCAGCTACAGACAAGTAAATGTCTCCAAATCACGCTTGCTACATGACCATGAGCCAAAATAACAAACATCAACCAACTGTCTTTCACTAGACCTAGTCTATGCACATTCCTGTAAAACACTTCCTAAACGCTTGCTCCTAAATGTGCTTCTAACATCTTATTTCTGCATTTAACACTTATCACAGTTTCTTTGGGCTATACTTTTTCTGCTGCTTCACCTTCACCTGCCATCTTTTTAGTGATACTCTGTCACATCTGCTATTTAACCAATTTGGCACCAAAGCACTTCATACCTCCCTCCTCGCACTGTGATTACCATCTTGATGACTTCCCCATTTCTGCCTAATGCACATGCTGTTTATACGCTCAATAACAAATTCTTTTTCTGTTTTTATCAACTTCTCCTACATGCCAATTATTTGTCTTCATTCAGAGTTCGAAATGAACAGCTACTTGGAGTAAAAATGGCACCAAATATAATTTTTCATTTTTATAGTTTACAGTATATTGTGGAGGGGGGTATTTAACATGACATGTTTTTTTCTGGATAAAAATATTTTAAAGGAGCTGTTGACGTGGAATTAAACCAGATTATGTTTAAAACCCAAACATATCAAACATAAAAATATAACAAAACAAAAAAAATCTGAATGACAAGATACTTGAATGACTCAATGAGAAAGTGCTGAACTACTAAAATGTATTTAATACTTTGTATAAAATATACTTTTTTTTGGTTATGTCAGCTTAAAGACGAGAATGAAGTCACATGAATTGCTCAGGTGTGATTGTTTCACAGACTTGACAACAGAGTGTAAAACTCTTGATGGTTCTGAGAATCTCGTCTATCAAATCTGATCTTTTTTGTATTTTATATTGTATTCATGTCAGGGGATTGGCTGGGCCATTCTACAGCTTGATTTTCTTTCTCTGAAAGCTTTAGTGAGTTTTCTTGGCTGTATTTTGGATCATTGCATTTTTTCATCATCATCATCATCATCATCATCAATCATCCTGATAATGTAGAAGCAACTAATATTAAATTATAAAGACGAAGGGCAGAGGGTTGCTGAAGAACAGCTAGGAGATTTCAGCTGCAGTCTGGGCTTTCACTGCCTTTACACACCTCCCTGTCTTCATGTGTTCAATACTTTTTCTGTGTCATTTAATTGTAATAATCATTATAAACCTAATTCATAAACTAATTAATATTGTGTTCTTTGTATATATGGATTTATTTGGTTGTTACCAACATCCGGTGAAAATTTTCAAGTCAACAGCACCTTTAGAAATATGTTTTCGGAGAAAAATGGTGACATGCTGAATGCTTAGTTCCGCCACAGTATTTAAAGTGGGATAGTTCACCCAAAATGAAAATTCTGCCATGACTTACTCACTTTTGACTTGTTTACTAACCCTTCAGCCATTGATTTCCAAAGAATATTTGTTCCTACAATGGCTGCCTTTTCATAACATTCGTCAGAATTTATTGTGTTTAAAAAAAGAAAGAAATCCCAAAAAAGGTTTAGAAATACTTGAGTGTATGGTTGAACTATACCTTTAATGAAGATTGTTTGAATTATGAGGTTGTTGCAAATACATGTACATGTACAAAAACTAAACCATTTCATTTGCACTCTAAGCTTTTCTTTTTTCTATTTTTCCTTTTATTTGGACCAATTCCTTTGGTTAAATTGTTCCTGACACCAATCTTAGCACATTTTGTGCTTTTTAATGATAACCTATGAACTAAAGGTCAACCAAACAGTTTCGAAACCTGTTAAAGGGATAACAGACCACTTCAAAATTGTTAGTATCAATAGCGCAGCCTGTGTAAACATACATAAATGCCATGGCAGATGCTGCTTCTGTTTGCCCTTTGCAGAGCTGGCTTACTGTATATTGACACTGATAAAAATATATGGAAGCAGTCTACAGTATTCTGCTTGCTTTAAGTAACTAGTTAAATGCAAGCATTTGAAATAACAAGTAACAAATGCATAAGGCAATAAAACAATTATAAAAACTGCCCCGGGAAATGAATGCACTTTCATATCGAGAGCGGTTTGATTCTATTGAACCTGCTCTCAAATGCAATTCTCTACTTTCACTGAAAACGAATTAGGTTTTGTTTACCACCCACTTTCCCTTCAGCTGTTTGCAAATGGGATGTGTGCCATGCCTGGGAAAATTTTGTTTACCTTCACAGAGGCAATATATTTATTTTTCTGCCCGACTTTACTGATATTGAGGTACTGGCTCTATGGAAATGCTCTCCGTTTTCAAGAAAGAAAGAGGGAAAAAGATTGTATACAATTAAGGGCTGACAAATCTAGCATGTCTAGAAAAAAAGGTACACAGCAGTCATGGAATATATGTATGTGTGTGCGTGTATTGTGCTTCAGCTATCTTTGTCCACATTCTTAAAGTCATAAAGATTTCATTTTAAGCGATCGATTATCTTTGTCCAAATTTGACCCAAAATTATTTTTGTGTTAGGTTCCTTCAAAAATGTTAGAGATGGTTTCAAAAATATCTGCATAAACATAAAGGTAAACAAACATTCTACTGGTGAATTTCTCACAATCTGCAGACTCAAAACCTCAATCATGTTCTTGCACAGAAAAAAAAGTAAAATGTTTTGCATACATCTTGCATAAATATTATATATATAACTAGCAGGATTATTGTATCGGCTTGTTTTGTGCTACTCCTCTGTTGCCGGGAAGCTTGATACAGATTGTATGGCGAATGTTTCCAGAGGATTTGCTAGCAGGTTTCTGATTGGCCACACTCTGATTAGCATTGCAGTGAATAAGCTTTATACTCCGGTTAACACTATAGCCATCCCTAATGCTAACCGCGGGGTTAGTGGTGTCAGTAATATCGCAAGAACTGTGCAGGTCTTCAACTGTGCTCACGCTATGACTAACACATTTGACCCTCTGAACATTATTCTCTTCTGGGTAATTGCTTACGCCATTGCTAATTTCAGTTGTGACAAGTTTAACTTTAGCTCTATCGCATAAACCTGCATCTGTCTCACCCACATCCTCAGTGGGAGTACAGTGTGTCCTCACCTGGACTGGGGGTGTAGAAAGTAAGACTAGCGGAACATTGTGACCATAAAACAGTGTCTGTGGTATTTGCACCTGAACAGATTCTCGTACGCCTCCCTCCTTGTCTTCACTGAACCCTGGCTCAACGTTTCGCTGTGCTTCTAACAGGGTATTCTTTGTGGCATTTGAGGTCTGATTCGTGGCTTTAGAATGTTTAAGCATAATTCGTCCAGCTGAAGGAAAGAATGTGATTTTCATTCGGCTCACTTTCTTCCCAGCTGAGGCCTGCATGTTAGAGTGTGCATTTGGAAGCTTCAGTTGCAGCTGACTTGCTGGGTTTTCTGCTTGGGCTTTGGATTGCTTTTGTGTTGTTGTAGACGAGTTTGTCAGTGTTTGTTTCACCTGGGATTCCTGCATCACAGAGTCAGTTGGACTGGCTTGTGGTGCTGTCCACACGCTGCAAGGATTTAGTTGTGTGTTAAGGTCAAAACTGGACTCTTTTTGACATGTGGTGGAGGGTTGTAATGGATTCACAATAAACTCAAAGCTGCACACAGTTTCAGAAAGACCTTCTGAAATGCCTTGAGTTGCACTTTTAGCCTCATGAGTATCCCCAAAGGACTCAAAGCTCATAGCATCCTCACTCTCAGCTCTTTCTCCATTCTTCACTCCTCTCTCTTCATCGCAGTCATGAAAAGATGCTTCACCATTATTCTCTTTTTCATTTTCGGTCTCCTGATCCCTCTCACTCCAAAAGTCGTCTTCTTCTTTATAAGTGAAAGTATTGGTCCAGCTCTTTTTAGATATTTCAGGTGTGAGAGGCCGCAGTCTTGCAGCAGCTCCAAACAGAAAAGGACGGGAACGAGGATCTTGGGGGCTGGGGATTGGATCAGCAGAGCTGAGTGACAGTGTACTATCCAATGAGCTAAGGGAAGAAGTGGTAGTCGATGACAGACTTGACATGCTGGCCAATCTCTGCGCAGGATGACGAAAGCGAGTGGGGATCTGCGGAGACTTCCAAAAAGTGTAACGACGTCGTCTTGGACCAGTTCCAGAATTTTGCGATTGCTGATCTGGGCTCAGTCCTGTAGAGCCTAGTGACTGCGCCTTTCTGCTGTCAGTTACAGCAGCATCATAACTGGACTGGCGAATAACAGGAGTATGATTCAGTGCCAGTGTTTGGTGTGAGGAATGATACATAGAAGGCTCAGAGAGGCATCGATCACGAGATTGGCTGAGTTGCCCAACCTCCAGCATGCTCACAGAAGCACCGTCACGAGATGAAATGGAATCCAGAGTCCCACAGCTGTAGGTGCCCTCTGATGACGGCATTTCAATATGGAAGGCTCCAGGTCTTCTCTTCTCTTGCAGAGAAAGTGCAGCCAGTGGGAGGAAAAGGGGATGAACTTCAGGCTGTATATGGGGGGAAACTGTAAAATCTTGATCTGTGTCCTCTGAAGAGGAGTGCTGAAGAATAAATGAGCCATCTAGAGAAAATATGGATAGTTTACAGAGTTAGACATAGTTGAACACTTAGATTATTCTTGGACTCTTACATATAGGACACTTAGATTATTCTTGGTCAAAGTGAATAAATTGCACTGACCACTTAGTACAGTTATTCAGCAATTCCTGTGGAGAACCTGCCATAAGCCTACCATCAGTTCATAAATCAAGTTTCCATGGTGTCATTTGGCGCAAAAACACTTTTTCAGTCTGCCAGAAATTTGACAAATTGCACTTAAATGACGTTAAGAGCACGAGGAAAAAGATTTTAAGAGACTAATTTGATAGCTAATGGTACATTTTTCCTCTGATAAATTTTCTAGGTATACTCTGGGGGTTGTTTTCAGCATCCTCAATCGTTGAGTTGGTCTGAACTGAAGAAAAGGAAGAAATCCCAGATGAAAACCTACTGCACAGGGCAAATATTTCTCTTTCATCCTAAGCGTGACCAAACTGCCAAAACCACACTGGAATGGCTCTGAAAGAGGTTGAGAAACTAAATGTTGTATTCCAAGCCTACTGAAAAATCTCTGCTGAGTTCAGAAAACCACCAGGTACTGTACTGTATGTTAAAGTTACATACTGTAGTAAATGTAGTATACTATATTATCACTCAAAATGATAATTCATCCAAAAAGGACAATTAAATTTGCTATCGGCAAATGATTTCAAACCTCAAAATATCTTCTTTGATTTGCAGCAGAATTTCTTTTTTATCTTCTTCAGTTTCAATTAATTACATACACAATTTGCACTAAACCACCTGCAGACAGCTTAAAAGTGTGTGTGGGAGTACTGTGAAACTGCACTAAAGCCATCAAAAAGGCTAATTACTGTCTGTAAAGTGCCTCAAAAGGCATTTCATACTAATAAGGTCCAAAGGGTACAACCACAAAATTACCTGCATAATCGTGCGCTTCCTGACCCGAATTCATCTGCCTGATGAACAAACTCTCCAGATCATCTCCAAATATGGCAGGCGTGTTTTCTATCAGGTACTGGATGAGCGAGGCGACCTGAACGACAGATGGAAAAACATGAAACATCATCAATACGGAAAACCGACACAGCTGGCCCGCAAACATAAACGTTGCCTGTAGCAGCACATATATCATAGTGACTGAAGCACTGCACAGAGCAGTTCATGAGGTTTATGACTTGTTAAATCTTTCAGAAAGATTCATCTGTTGTACATTCATCGAAGCATGGTTAAGGTGGACACGTTGTGTACGCTAGATGAATACCATCTTGTTTCTGTCCATGTTCTAGTGTGTTTAGACATTAGTTTAGAGTTTTCATAGCACGAACCGTACATGACGCCAATGTGTGCGCGCGTCTGGCATGTGAATAGAGATCATCACTTCTCTCATAGAAAGATGGAGCTCTTACTCCTTACTCATTTCAGAAACAAACAAACCCAAAAGGAATGGAAAATTAAAATGCATGCCAACAGCACGGAACGCATTTCCATTGCAAAAACAAAAAACAAAAACTGTATTGAATAGACGCACGAGGCTCTGCAGATGACACTGGATGAGTAACTATGCACTGATTGACTCATGCTGTTCTTCTCCTAATGCATTTGCATAAGTTCATAAATGCAAAAGTTTTATTATATGTAGCCTGTGACAGGATGACCTGTTCTAACAAGGTGATATTCTTTCAAATAGCGTGCTCTCACATATTAATTGGTTGGATTCATTGAGATCAAACACAACTTGACAACACACTGAACAAATGAGTTATTGCCTTTGCTTGTTGAGAAACAAAAGCTTCTGACCAGTTGCTCATTTTAGCTTTTTCATGATGCCTATTGTTTTGCTCATATTCATTCATTCATTTTCCTTCGGCTTAGTCCCTTATTTATTAGGGGACACCACAGCAGAACGAACCACCAACTATTCTGGCATCTGCATTACTATTCATAATACATTACTATTCAAAATGCATTACTATTCATAATGCAGATGACCGATTATTCATTTGAGCTTTTTTCAAAATCCCTGTTGTCATGTTTTTTCATTCATTCGTTCGCTCGTTCGTTCGTTCGTTCGTTCGTTCGTTCGTTCGTTCGTTCGTTCATTAGTTAGTTAGTTCGTTCATTCATTCATTCGTTTGTTTGTTCATTCGTTCGTTCATTCATTCATTCATTCATTCATTTTCCTTCGGCTTAGTCCCTTATTTATCAGGGATCACCACAGCGGAATGAACCGCACAACAATTCTGGCATATATATTTTACACAGCAGATGCCCTTACAGCTGCAACCCAGTACTGGGAAACACTCGTACTCTCTTGCACTAAGGCCACTAGTGCACAACACACTAAGGCTAATTTTGTTTACCAATTCATCTATGTCGCATGTCTTTGGACTGTGGGGAGAACCAGAGCATCCAGAGGAAACCCACGCAAGCACGGGGAGAACATGCAAACTCCACATGCAAAGTCTAATACTAAAGATAAATGTTTCTGCAAGCTCCACACAGAAATGCCAACTGGCCCAGCCGAGACTCGAACCTGCAACCTTCTTCCTGAGAGGTGACAGTGTTAACCACTGAGCCACCGTCCAGCCACATCATGTTTTTTTCAAAATCATAAAAAAATCCAAATTACTGTTAAGGATAAAAGCTTCTGTACATGTCGGTGCCTAATTTGGTAGCCCATTTTGGTTCCACTTGTATGATCAAGCGGGAAGAACAGGATTGGAAACGTTGTTTAGACGAAGAAAACAAAAGGCTGCATTTTAAAGGCATAGTTCACTAAAAATGAAAATTCTTCTCATTCATTTTTTATCCCAAACCTTTTTGATTTACTTTCTTCTGTTGAACAAAAAATGCAGATATTTTGAAGAAAGGTGAAAACATGTAGCCATTGACATCCATAGTTTTTGTTTTTCTTACTATGGAATTCAATGTCTCCAGGTTTTCACATTTCTTTAACATATCTTCTTTTGTGTTCAATAGAAAAAACTCATGAAAGGTTTAAAACCACTTGAGGGTAAGAAAAGTGTGAGTAGATTTTCCCTTTATTTATCCCTTTAAGTAACCCATAAGTAGGCCCAAATGAAATCTGCACCCACAGAAATGCTGATTTTTGGTCCCACTTTATATTAAGTGGCCTTAACTAATATGTACTTACACTGAATTTAATCCTTTGTTATAATGTACTTATTGTGTAAATACATGGTTTTACATTGTACTTCTGCTTGATTACATACCTGCATGCAATTACATCAGTAATTAACTTTTGTAATTACATTTATAACTACATTGTTGACCATGTCTAACCCTTTAACCCACTCTTAATCCTGCCCATACCACCAAACCTGTCCCTAAACCTACCCATATCCCACCTCAAGAGCACCACAAGTGTTCTTTAATACATTATTGACACATTAAGTACATTGTATTTATATTTTGATCTATGTACATAGTAAAGACCACTTAATATAAAGTGGGACTAGATTTTTTTTTACCCCATTCATTGAGTCTATTTATTTACTTATGTACAGTAAATACATAA
Source organism: Danio albolineatus (assembly GCA_903798035.1). Taxonomy (NCBI): domain Eukaryota; kingdom Metazoa; phylum Chordata; class Actinopteri; order Cypriniformes; family Danionidae; genus Danio; species Danio albolineatus. The sequence continues at coordinate 100,329 of CAIGQQ010027481.1, forward strand.
GTGATACTTTGCGTGTTGCATATCTGGTTGTTATCCCCTTATTACTCAAGCATTACAGTTTGTTCCCTTATACCTGCACGTATGTTCATTATACTTATACTGAACGTACAGAAAAGTACACCGTTATTTTACTGTACTTACGCGGTACTTTGCGGGTCGTAAAAGAAAGCGTTACCTAATTTTGTGTTGTTTTCAGGAGGACCTGGCCATGTAATTTTATTCTTTTCATGTACCACATGCTTTTTGAAAACAGTAAACTAATTATCAAACTGACAATTCACTTTTTTTTACTGAACACTAATATTGATTCTAAATTGTTCATTTGTGTGCCCTCATTACATTTACATAACAATCAAAAACATTTGCAGCTGCAACCTCGTATCAGATTGCAGCAATTACAACCACAAATAAAATAATTTCTCTTTCAAGAAGCTATTTCACTTGAATAATAACATACAGTAAGTAAACGGTAGTATCGGGGTTTCTGCAGGTTTCACAAAGTTAAATTCAAGACATTTTTTAGACCATTTTGAAAGAAATTTTAGATTTACAGGGCTAAATGCTAAAGATTTTTTTCCCCGAATATCCCAGCTGGAAAAGATTTTTACTTGACCTATCAATAATTTATTATTATAACTTAACTTTAAGCGATTACATCTGAATATTATAACAATAATAATGATAATTTAATAATAAAAAATATAGGTCTGGTCAGTATCCTCAGTAGTGAATGAATGGAGAACTTTTAAGCAAATGTTAATGTAAGGAAAGTCGTTAAATGCTATTTTTAAATAAAAAGTTAAAAGTTTAATTGAGATTTGGGATTGTTGGTGATTGTACAGTAGTTAATGGCCAGATTAGGTACATCAACAAAGCAAAATTAAGACCTGTTAAAAAAGGTCTGATTCTGAAAAAAAAACTGATTCTGATTCTGAAAAGATTTAAGACCTACAACACAATATTTCAGTAGATATAAGACTTTTTTTTTAAGAGCCAGCGTATGTAATCCAAATGGTGAGACGTGGCTGATTTTAGAAATAAAAAAATTAGGTACCAAGAATCTAAGTGGTAAACAACACACAAGTTAAAGTATGAGAATGTCACACTACATGCATGTATAACTTTACTTTATCAGCAATCAAGAACTTACTTCATTATCGATTTCATTACATGTAAAAGTATAAGAATTCAGTCCACGTTTCTTTCTTCTGACAGTTTTAATCTCTAAACTTATGCATGGAAAACTCATTTCCATAATCTGATCTCTCGTATCGCTATAATTTAATTTATAGATGAACTTTACATACTTCTATACAGTAATTGGCTTACAGAGCATGTCGGTTGCTCATAACAGAAATGTTCTCAATAATGCAGTGGATTAGATCACATATGTCGCTGTCATTCCTGCTGAATCTTATAGGTCGTTTGAAATCTAATGAATAATGCAATTATAGTTTGGGCACAAATTTTCCAGCAACACGAAAAAAGTAGAATTGAATGAAAAACAGCATCCAGCCTGTACAATAGACATAAAGTATTCAATAGACCCCTGACGGGCCGTGCGATACCGCATTTATACTTCCTGCCTCAATTGTACAACTTCTCAGTTCAGTTTTTGCCTGTCCTTTGCCATAAAATGTGTTGCTATGGAGACAAGTGTCTAATTACTGTCATCATTAGGTAACCAGGCGACACTCCGTGTTATGCTTTTCTTTCATTCACATGCAGTTCATTTGCTTGGCATGGACCTCAAATCATTGGAAGGAAGGAATTTCCATGACACACATAATATTGCACCCCTTATACATTTTCTTAAGCACTCTTCTTATCATGTGCCTCTAATGTCAAGCATCGTAAGCTCAGCCGTGACAAAGATAAGCTCAGCTATCTTCCTCTCATTCCCTCTCATTTTCAATATCAATATAACACAGGCAGCAGCAACATGCATGCAGTCTTTTCAATGGCATCCTATGTTGTTGGTTAGGAATACTGCTACAGTATACGACCAGTGTCCTCCTGGTATTTACAAACCATATGCAAATTCTACCAGCAGTGGCAATAAGCTGCGTACCACTGAAATGTTTGTCCTCTCTCTAAATGAAAAGATTAAGAAACCTCTCTATCCCTAACAGCCAGACATAACTGTTTTTTTTCTTTCAATAAATATTCTATGACCAAATTTATGTTTAATATAAAAAAATGAAAGAAACTACACTTTGAACAAACCATCCAGCCTCCTGATTAAGTCTATTAACCCAATTATTTCCTTGAGGGTCTTTCAGTTAACCGCTGAATGCAGCCTCTAAATGACGCTTACCCTTGATTACACTTACAAAATAAAATATAATCATGCCTTGTTTTTTAATTATTTAATTAGGACAGTAAGGTCTGACTTTGCTTAGACAAAAGTCTTGTTACCTAAGAGAAATCATGTACATTATATAGAATATAAAGACATGGTGCAGTGAAAAAATAATTATTGCTTGCAGGACTGCATCCATACATCTCTGCAATTACTCAAATAACCTATTAATAAAGTCATCTGGAATGGCATTGAAAGTGTTCGTGCAGTATTTCCAGAGTTCATCAAGATTCTTTGGATTCATCTTCAATGCCTCCTCCATCTACCGCAGACATGCTCAATAATGTTCATGGTGACTGGGCTAGCCAATCCTGGAGCACCTTGACCTTCTTTGCTTTCAGGAACCTTGATGTGGAGGATGAAGTACACTCTAAAAAAAAAAGGTTCTTCAGTGGTTCTTCAGTAGTTCTTTACGGTATTTGAGGTGCTATTTAGCACTTTTACTGTGTAAAGAACTTTTAAAGCACCATGAAGGTTCTTCAGTGGTTCTTTAAGGTGGTCAGGGTGCTATATACTGTAGCACTTTTACTGTGTAAAGAACCTTTAAAGCAACAAAAAGGTTTTTCAGTCGTTCTTTGGGGGGTTTAAAGTGCTATACTGCACCACTACTACTGGTAAACACTTGTTCTTATGGCTAATTCTTATAACTCTTATGCCGGTTTTATTTGCGGAAAGGGTAAAGTAACATAATGAACACCTAAAAATATAGGTGCTATATAGCACCATTTGAAATAAGTACTATATAGCACCTATTTTTTTAAGGTGCTGTATAGCACCAAAAAAGGTTCCCCCCTCGTTACGACCAAAGAACCAGTTTTGGTGCTATTTAGCAACTTTTTTTTTAGAGTGTATGAGGAGCGCTATACTGCTGAGGAATTTGCCCTCTCCTGTGGTTTGTAATGTAATGGGCAGCACAAATGTGTTGATACTTCAGGCTGTTGACGTTGCCATCCACTCTGCAGATCTCTCGCACACCCCCATACTGAATGTAACCCCAAACCATGATTTTTCCTTCACCAAACTTGACTGATTTCTAGTGAAAATCTTGGATCCATGCGAGTTTCAACAGGTTTTCTGCACTATTTGTGATGCTTGGGATGCAGTTTAACATGATTCATCAGAAAATTCTACCTTCTGCCACTTTTTCAAAGGATCAACTAGAAGTCAAGTTATTCTTTGTTGTTCTTACAACTGGGATCGATGACAAGACCTTTGCCAGGTAGTGTACAGTATATACAGTATACAGTAAGGAAGTGAGAATTTATCGATAAAATAATTTTATTTTGTTAAATGCCTTTGTTTTGGTTGAAGAGCCTTCATTTAAACACAATTAATAAAAACCATTAAAAGTAGCTATACAGTGGTGAGAAGCAACTTATTTAACACTCGTGCATCTATTTTATAAAGGTTACACAGAGGTTATTTTTAAAAATGTGTCGAAAAGGCTCTTTTTAGTAGTGTTTTTCAGCATTTTAACCCTTTAAATACAAATTTCGCAGAACATAAATACTGACCTTTCGTTTTTACCAATACACCAAAATAATTGTGATTACATTATTTTAATATAATTTGCCAGCAGTGCTTAGAAACAGAAAACACAAAAAGGCATTCGCCACATAGATCAAACCAAAGAGTACAAATGTTGCTGATTAAAAATGAACTATTTTACTTGCTTCAGTTAAAAAATGACACGGAAATAAAAATATGTAAAGCATATAAAGATATAAAAGATCCCTTTCCTGAACTTATTCTCAGAGATGGGCTGTATGCGTAGACCATTCAGAGCTTAAATGGACAAAATGGTTTTGGTTGACAACAGACTCATAAGCGCACTTCCTGGAAAATGAAGGCATAGATGCATTTTCAACACATTCCACAAGATGTTTTCATTCTGAGTGATATTTATTCACCAGCTTCTAGCAATTTCTGAAGGCACTAAAATGCAGCAAATGTCTAAGTGATAATTTGTCAACTGGACTGAATGCCTGTTGTTGAACCCTGCATTTATGTCTGCTTTTGAAGTGGATGACTCATCATCCCCTGTCATACAAAGCAATAGAAAATTGTTCAGGAGAAACTGGACATGTTTTTTTACAACTTCTTTTTCACTGATAGTCCAGTGGAGTCAGTGGCTCTAATGCTTTGTAACGCCACACAACCTTACTCTTTCTAGGGCAAGCTGAATGAACCCTAGCGAGATTGCAATGAGCATAACAGAAGCCGAGTTTGACCTTTTCACCTACAGCATCTAATAGAACGCTGGCATATTGATCAAGTGTACTTTTCTCTTAATAGCATGTGAGTTACCTTGCTTAGTACTATAAACAAACCTATATGATTTAAAATCTGTGAAAAATATGTGACAACACATATCGTGCCACCAGTATAGTGACAGTTATGTACAGTAGTTCTCTGGTATTTAAAATGCTGAATGCTTTCCCTGTTTATGTTTTGTGTCAGCAGCTGCCTTGGTAAACTGCACAGATTTACAAGAACAACTCATGACTAAGAAAGAAGCCATCAAGATCCATTACAATTTATTATCTGAAGAGTAGAGGGAACCGTTTTCAGCTTTATGCCAATAATAAGCATTGAGTCACATCATTAACTGAGTTTCTCTAGAGGTAAAACCACGCACCAGTTTGATTTACAAATTAATATCGCACCAGGTTGTTGCATTCTTCAACTCCCTTATTAGACAGAAGCTGCTTATTTAAATTCGAGTGATTGCGTGCTGATGTAATTGCTGAAGCTCAGGGACTTTATTCCAGCAAGGCTACCTGTGGTGACAGTAGATTTAAACTGTTTTTCCAGGAACAATGACTGTGAAGAATTCAAGCTGGTATACAAATTAAGATCTTCTTTCCTGAAGCACAAAATTCAAATCTTTTGATTGATTCTGACCCTTTAAGAACCTCCCAGTTACTAGACTAAGACTGCTTCTATTCCTTAATCAAGGAATAAAGAATAAAACAACTTTACTAAGCACTGCAAATTAGAAATAAATGTGCTAAGAGGAGTGGAACGTTTTACAAGAGATCTACTGACAAAGCATTAATGCACAGCAGTGCAAATTCACAATGTCTAAAGCAGCCCGTACCAATCTGCCCTAGAAATGAACTACCCAAGTTATGGAGGGCCCTGCATTGCTTAGGCCAATCCCCACACCCCCCTTTTCAATATATCAAGTTGTCTGACCCAAACCACCCCTCCCGCCCTTCAACTTTTTCTTGTTTGCCGTATGTCCCCAGCGAGCATCGGATCACCTCTGAATAGGCTTGGGCGGTATCCAAGTTTTGATACCGTCAGGCCTCCTCCCTATTTTACCCCGGTATACGGTATTACCATGAATAATAAATAAATAAAGACGAAAAGCTCAGACAGCGTCCCCAAACTGTTGACTTGAGCCCAAACACTTCAAAAGCTGAATGCCAAACACTAATACTGAAACCATAACAAAATAACATGCACAACAATATTAACAACTTTAATAATTTGAATATTTATTTAATGTAATATATTTCCTTCGTCAAGTAATTTGTCACTGCATGAGTACAGGTTTTCCAACGGAAACTTTCCCTTTTATGCCTTTTTGTTGCACAATTTGAAAATTGCCTTGCCCTATTTACCTCTCCCTTCTCGTTCGGTCGAAACCTGAAATACTGCCAAATTGTGTCCTATTTCAAGACCAGGTCACTTAGTGCGCAACTAGCCATCTTTCCCCACCTCTCTCCTTCTCCTCTATTCTGTCCTGTGATGACACGCATGGCGTAAAATAAATTATATGCAATATTCAATCTTTGTCTCCTATATGGGTGCATTGTTTTTTATGACGGTAGATAAATGTTTTTGATACTGTTGCTATTTTCAGATACCGCAGTATACCATATTACCGTATTAACACCCAAACCTACCTCTGAATGCAGCACATAAACCAACACAAATAAGAAGAGCCAATGAGTTTATGAGATAATTCTTTGAGTGCTATAATAATGTAGCAAATACTAACATTAAGCAACAAACTATAGTAGATGTGATTCATTTAAATACAATCCTCCCATAAATTGTGCCTCTGTAAGAGAAACTACTTTGCATACGGGTAGTAAAGCTGCCTTTTTTTTTGTAAAACATCATTTTTGAAGAAACAATATATATGTAACTGGTGGTCTGATGTTTGAGAAAATATAAGGGGTCACTAACTTCATCAACTTCATCCTTTTTGTTTGTTTGTTTTACTTTTTTGAGACAGCAAATATTAAGAAAAACTACTCTGTAAACATATCTTTATATAGATTTTCCTTCGGCTTTATCAATCTCGGGTAACCACAGCAGAATGAACTGCTAACTTATCCAGCACATGCTTTACACTGCGGATGCCATTCCAGCTGCAACCCATTACTGGAAAACATCCATACACACACATACACTACGGCCAATTTAGCTTATTCAATTCACCTACAGTATAGCACATTTCTTTGGACTGTGGGGGAAACCGGAGCACCCAGAGGAAACACGGGGAGAACATGCAAACACCACACAGAAACGACAGATGGCCCAGACTGGACTCGGATCAGACCTTCTTGCTGTGAGGTGACAGTGCTACCCATTAAGCCACCGTGTCAACCATGGTGCTATTTATTTTTTTATATAAAAAGATGAATATTTCTTTTTCTCCATGACTTGTCAACATTTCAAGAACACATCGAAGGACAACAAAATTAAATTCTAGATGAAACAACAAAAACTTTTCAGCCGGCTTTAGTCACATGATCTTAAATGGGGTCCTTCAACTAATTAACATTTTTATAACAAGAGGTTCATGGAAGACAAAGAAATGTTTAATGTAAAAGCCTGGTTGTCTATGAACTTTCTAGATTTTAATGAGAGTAAGACTGAAATAATTCTGTTCGGCACGTCAAACTCTTCTAGGGCACCTATTGTTAATCTTGAAAAATCAAGTTTTTCCTATAAACCCTTGAGAAAAAAATCTGGGTATTATTCTGGACGATGGCTTGAGCTTTGACAAACAGATAAATGCAGTGGTTAAACCCATGCTATCTAGAAAAACTAAAACTAGATAAACTCACTATATTTTGGGATTAGTCAAACAACCTTTTCTCATTTACAATTGTTCAAAATGCCCCTGCAAGGTTTCTAACCAATACCAAAACATGACCACATTACACCAGTTTTACTCTCTTTGCACTGGTTGCGTATGCACTATCGAGTCACTTAAAATTAGTTTTTAAATCTCTAAATGGCCTAGCACCTTCTTATCTGTCAGACCTGTTGATTGAGCATCAGCCTGGTCGGTCTCTTCAGTTATCTAGAGATTGTTATGTATCCCTAAGTCGAGGCTGAAATGCAGAGGTGACCGTGCTTTACCAGTAGCTGGTCCTAGGTTGTGGAATGCTCTGTCCCTCTGTACTAGATCTGTTTCATCTCTGTCTGTTTTTAAATCTAGGCTGAAAGCTTACATCTTTACAACTCTTTAACCATTGAGATAAGAGCATACCAAAATCTACCATTTCAAAACCATTTTGGTGCGTCCAGAGGTGTGTGTGTGTCTCTCTCGCTCTCCTGCACTTTCACTCTCTTTCACAAGAGGCCCTGTCCTAATTTATGTACCCCACATGTCCTGGAGACTGTAAGTCCAGAAAGCAATACCCATGGTCATGTGGACTATGCCAAGGAATTATGAATCCAACCACTAATTAGCATGCACAAGCTGTTGGGTCCAAAAGCCTGACAGCTGCTAAAATAAAATTCAAGCCTTTAAACCTGTCAGTTGCAAAAACGTTTTTGAACATTTGGATATTTAAAAAACTTTATTAAAAATGTTGAAACAAACAGATCGCTGACATGTTACCTGCAACACACCCTGTCCCTCCTTCTCTGGGATGATTTGGGAGGACCTCCAGAGCATATTAGGTGCGATGCACAGGGCCAAGTTTGTTGCTGTCATCTGATTTACCTCAGAGTGAGTGTGTATTCTGTGCAGCACTCCAAATAAGTGGCACAGCAAGGTAACATTCTCCACCGGCAGCTGTGTGAGCAAACTAAACAAAAGCACAAAAACAAAACAGTTTGAACACTGACACTGCAACCCAGCAAGCAGAATCACAAAATAAATACTTTTTTATTGCTGTTTATCTGTCCTCTAGCAGATATGAGAAAGACATTACTGAAATAAATACATACACACAGAGAGATATGGAGAGAGATTCAGATCACCAGTTCATTAGTAGAGAGCTCCATGAACTGAAAAGTGTGACAGATAAGATAAGCTTACAAAATGTGCACAGCGTTGGGTCTCTGGGACTGATACTGATAACCACAGCTCTTTTTTCCAAATAGTAAGCAACTATGGCAAGCTGTTTTGACATTTGATCTATAACCCGTACTAGTATCTATTGTCATGTTACTAGTGCTTATTTTTTTTAGATACGAGTATCTTTACCATTAAGTACTAGTAAGCATTCATTAGATATAGTGCTTATTCTTAGATACTAATGCTTTTAAAATATATATATACTTGTGCTTTCTCATAAGACACTGGTTCTTTTTATTAGATACTAGCACTCATTCATTAGATACAAGTACCTATTAAATAAATACTATATACTTATCTATTAAATACTAGTACTTATTCATTATTAGTACTTCTTAAATAGATCTTATTTGTTAAATACTAGCACTTATTTTAATAGTGACTAGTAACTATTCTGTTGTTACTAGTAACAAATTTAAAATAACCGATTGATGTCTATGGGATCTGTCATTGAGATATCAACTATTCAGACTAGTTTGTATTGTACTGTAGTTTCTATTTTGACTAGTAAGTATTCCAGCTGGGTCTAGTACATATTTTTATGTAATGGTAGTTAATCATTAGGTACACAGCAAAATCCTCCGAGTAAAATGTACTCAGTTCAGAGTGTATTTGGTCCCTCTCTAAATTGAGTAAAAGTTACTCAGCAGCAGAGTTAAAATTAATGAGACAATGAAAGGATTAATTAAGTGATGACGAACACCTGCTGTTAATAAGCATAAACAGAAGAGAAACACAAAACTACAACTGACTTCAATCAGCAGCAGCAGATTCACTTATCACTAAAAGTGGTGGTGTTTATTATTGTTGTTGTAAAAAATTACTTAATCAGTTCATTCTCATTAATATCACTATATGGAATTTTGTAGAGTGTGGCAGAAATAAGGCCAAACAGGTCGGTAATAAGTAAAGCTGCTGTGAAGTTGCTTAATGATCCTCTGCTGAGATTTTGAGAGATTCAATGTGTTTTATTCCAGTTTATTTCATCTTAGGCTGGTACTGAAGGTAAATGTAGTTTTATGTTTCCCTTCTGATTTTGCTTATTAACAGCAGGTGTTCATCATCTGTGCTCAATCATCACTTAATTAATCCTTTCATTGTCTCATTAACTTTAACTCTGGTGCTGAGTAACTTTTACTCAATTTAGAAAGGGACCAAATCTGAACTGAGTCAATATTACTCTGAGGATTTTGCTGTGTACTAGTACTTATTAATTAGATACTAGTTCCTAAATAATAGATACAAATCTATACAGATAAAAATAGATGAAAATGATACTAGTACTTATTCATTAGGTACTAGTACCTAATCGTTAGATATTAGTATCTATTTAATGGGTAGTACTTATTTAGTAGATACTAGTATCTATACTGGTAACTGTTAATTAGATACTAGTAATTATTAAATAGATACTAGTAGTTTTTCATTTGTACTAGCATTTATTTATTAGACACTGGTATCTTTTACAACTATTACTAGTAACAATTCTTATTTTACTAGTCAGTTCTGCTTTTTATTCGTCTTATGTTATGACTAGTATAACGGGAGCGTTCAATTAAACATTTTACTAGTAACATTTCAAACAAGTACTAGTATTTAATAAATGTGTACTAGTATTTTTTAAATAAGTTGTAGTGTCTATTTAAAAGGTACTAGTTGCTAATTAATAAGCACTGGTATCTATTAAATAGATATTAGTATCTAATGAATACGTACTAGTACCTATTAAACAGATACTAGCACCTAATGAATAAGTATTAGTATCTAATACACAAGTACTAGTATCTATCAATTAGGTACCAGTATCTTATTAATAAGTACTAGTACCTAATGATTAACTACTAGCACATCAAAATATGTCCCAGCTGGAATACATAACAGTCAAAAACTGAATAGTTGATATCTCAATGTCAGATCCCATAGAAATCAATGGATTTTTTTTTTTTTTACATTTGTTACTAGTAACAACAGAATAGTTACTAGTCACTATTAAATTAAGTACTAGTATCTAATAAATAAGGACTAGTATCTATTTAATAAGTACTAGCACCTAATGAATAAGTACTTGTACCTATTAAATAGATTCTAATATCAAATAGAACCAGTAAATTAGTATCTAATAAAGAACCAGTATCTAATGGGTAAGCACTAGTATATTTTTAGAAAGCACTATATCTAAAGAATAGGCACTAGTATCTAATGAATAAGCACTGGTATCTAATAAATAAGTGCTAGTACTTAATGGAAAAGATACTAGTATCTAAAAAACAAGCACTAGTAACATGAAAATAGATACTAGTACGGGTTAAAGATTAAATGTCAAAACGGCTTGCCATAAACAACAGCACTGAGATTATGCATTTTATGCATATTATGTAGATTATGCACTGAGATATGGTTTCATAAGTACGTCAAACAGTACATCAAAATGTAAAAAACCTGCACAGCAGAACACACATTATTTTATGTTCGCCTCCAGCTAACTGCCCAAATAGCACTTAGAGCAAAATAGAGACCAGAATATCTATAAAGATTTTGTAAATAATTTTGTTTGTTAAAAAAAACAAGAGAATATGTTTGCTTAGTAGCCCCAGGCAATCTATCAATATATTAATGCTATTTTCTTTTTCAGTTTTACTAATCACTAAAATCTCTCACTAAATTTTTGTACGTTTTGATGATAGATACAAAACCTAATTAAGGATAAAATGAATGATAAGATGAATATGTTGCTTTATATAGTTAAAAATTAAATACATCTTTGCTGAGTAATAAATTATGCCCATGTTATAGATTTACAACATAATCAGATTTATGAACTCTTGATAACGGTTGTCCCTTCCAGGTTCAATTATTTTGAGTGCTGTCATAATGAGCACAGACTAATAAGAAACTGTGAAGGCATGAAGACATTAACACAAAGAAATACAGCTCAAATCAACAGAATTCAGTCAGGATTCAGATGGACCTGAAAATGATCATATCAATTAACAACGCTCCAGCTGAGCATTCATGCTGCTGTGCTTCCAAGAAACATTTAATATCACTTTGCTGTTCATTTAGTTGATCAACACATTAGCGCTCTTCAATAACTCAAAAGTTATAATTAAGAGTTTAGTTCAAAGTCTAATCGTTAACTACATCTTTGCCTCATCAAAGGTAGATGCGTGTGCTGCTGACAGATCTTTGCACTGTTTGATGTGTTTGAGATGTGGTGTTATCCTCAGGGAGTACACAGAGTATCCATTTGTACACACTATAAAGAAAATATGTCATTTTGCTGTTCTGTATGTACAATTTTAACCCTACTAGTCTAGTTAGTGTATTTTTATGATAACAGTTACTGCAAAGTTATCATTGTGATGAAGTAATTAAAAAATTGATCTTTTTAAAAAAAAAATATATATATATATATCATTTTAGAACAGGGATCACCAATCTCAGTCCTGGAGGTCCGGTGTCCCTGCAGGGTTTAGCTCCAACTTGCCTCAAAACACCTGCCTGGATGTTTCAATTATACCTAGTGAGAGCTTGATTAGCTTGTTCAGGTGTGTTTGATTAGGGTTGGAGCTAAAATCTGTAGGACACCGGACCTCCAGGAACAAGTTTGGTGATCCCTGTTTTAGAATGTCATGTGATTTGTAACCCATTTGCACATAGCTACATGCAGCATAGTTACATGGTTGCTTTCACTTGGTTTTATTTGAACACTGTTTTAAGGATAACACTGGGTTATATAAAAAAGCAAAACAAATATATCATCACCATAGAATTATAAAGGTTCTATCTGACATTTTTGTCAAAATTGAGTTATTGACATTTCCTATTAATTGACAACTTATTTACGTTATGGGATGCTTTTTTTATTGTTGTTTACATTTAAGACTTTTTATTTAAAAAACAAATGTTACACACGTACTGTTTGCTATGGAATGCAAAAACTTTGAAGCTCAATATCTCAAAATCACTCAAAACGCAGATAGAACTTTTTTAATTCCAAGGTGACGATATTTCAAATATTCATTCATTCATTTATTTTCTTTTCGGCTTAGTCCCTTTATTAATCAGGGGTCGCCACAGTGGAATGAGCCGCCAACTTATCCAGCATTTTTTTTACACAGCGGATGCCCTTCCAGCTGTAACCAATCTCTGGGAAACATCCATACACACTCATACACTACGGACAATTTTGCCTACACAATTCACCTGTACCACATGTCTTGGAATTGTGGCTTGTGCTGTTATATTCAGTTCAATTCATGTTTATTTCTATAGCGCTTTTACAATGTAGATTGTGTCAAAACAGCCTAAAATAAAAGTTCTAGTAAATTGAAACTGTCAGTCCAGATTTCAGAGTTGAAGTTCAGTTTAGTGTGGTTTAAATTTCGCTGCTGAAAGTCCAAACACTGAAGAGCAAATCCATCGATGCCCAGCTACACAAGTTACGAACCATGCAAGTCAGTGGTGACAATTATAAAAGATGTTGTATATTTTTGGGAATCTATAAAAAAAATTTTAATAAAAGCTTTATACATACAGTAAAGTGGGCGGGAAAATACACGTCATGTTTTTTCTTTGGAATAGTACTTCCAATGGACCTGTTGACACGGAATTGAACCAGACCCAAACAATACAAACATAAAGATATAACAAAACAAAAAATAATTGTTATGTTTAATAACAAGGAGAAAGGTCTGAACTACTATAATGTATTTAATAGCTTATATAAAAGGCTTTTTTAATGATGGCAGCGTAAAGACGCCTCTCATATGGAGAATAAAGTCATATGCACTGCTCAGGTGTGAGTTTTTCAGTCTTCAACAGAGTGTAAAAATCTTAATGGTTTTGTGGATCCCGTCTATCAAATCTGATCTTTTATTTGTATTTTATATTAGATTCGTGTCAGGGGGTTAGCTGGGCCATTCTACAGCTTGATTTTCTTTCTCTGAAACCATTCGACAGTTTCCTTGGCTGTGTTTTGGATCATTGCCTTGCTGAAATCCAATCTGGTTTCATCTTCATCATCCTGCTAATGTAAATGTTGGACTGAAGCAGAGAATATTCATTTACACTGATCGGGGGCAGGGAATTAATGGAAAACTACCTGGAGATTTCAGCTGCTAACTGGACTTTCACTGCTTTTGTACATTTCCCTTTCTTCATGTGTTCAATACTTTTTCCCTTCATTTTTATTACACACAGCTTAATTTGGAAACTAATTAATATTGTTTTCTTTGCATATATGGATTTCTTCGATTGTTACCAACATCTGGTGAAAATTTCAAAGTCAACATGTGTAGTGTTCTCACCTTCTGACTCTGTTAAGTCTTTCCTGTTGATCTTCAGTCTGCAGCACTTCCATCCAGTCCTCATATAATTCACAGCACAAAACACCACCAGGCAGCTTTCGCAAGAATTCCTACACACGCAATTTAATAAAGAATGAAAAGGCTAATGAATAAAACCTTTAACATGCTGTAGGGCACAGAGTATTCTCAAAGCACTGAACTTATAAGAAGCGCACGAGTGTAGATAAGAAACAATCTGTGTGAAATGTTCTCCAGAGTGTATCACTATGTAGCTGAAAAGATTATGTTCTCACTGTAATTAGAGACGCAGAGACGAATACTGATTGCTCATGCATTGAAATACTTTGCCCAGAATTCATCTTCTCCTTCAGGATCCTACAGTTTTTGGCGTTTGCTGAACGTCTGAAGATTCCACAGGTTTCTGGACCCTCGCAGAACAGCAGATAAAGCAGGTCCTATGTTCACATACACACACACACACGGACAAAAAAATAAGCCTGTGATAGACAGATGCTCAACTTGACCTTTCATGACCATGAAATTAATGATCATTTTAAAACAGAATAATAATGACCAATTTATGATGCAACTGTAACCACTTTTGATTGCGGTTCTCACTGTGGAATAAGCCATTAAGGATTCGACCCCATCTTGAAAGGGTCAAATATGAAGCCAGCTAGGCTCTGCACTGGCAGCTGATATTAATTATATAGCCAACATATTTATGATGCTATAAGAACAATGGTTCTAAAATGATCTACATATATTTATAAAGCTTTGAACAAACTGGCTTCTATTTTGGTCTCGGTGTTACACCATGTACATGCTATGACATTTTTGAATTAAAGAGATAGGTCATATGAACATTTCCTCAACGTTTACGTCTAAACTTTAATAAATTTTAATCTTCTGGTGAACACAAAGAAAGATATAAGACTGTTGGGGGAAAATAGACACCTACACCCATAGTAGTTACAAATAAACTTCCAGGGAAGTCAATGGCTAGTAGTTTTCATCATTCTGCATTATACTTTCCTTTGTGTTCAATAGAAGAAAGAAACTGGTGAGGTTGGAATAAGTAAAGGATGACAGAAGTAATTTGATGTAATTAAAACATTTGTGTGAGTGTGCGCATGCCTTGTGTAAACTAAAACAAAAAGGTCTGTAGCCAATGCAATGCTTACCATGATTGGCTTTGGCAGATTTCCATCAGAACAAATAGAGGAAAGAGACTGTCCGAATAGCTTGTGAGAGGCAGTTTGACCATCAGACTGATTATAATGTCCCCTCCTCAAAGCCCAATCAATCAGAGATCTCTTTCTTTTGTGTTTCAGCAAAGCACCTGTCAATCAACAGACCAATCATTGCATTACAGGAAGGAAACACTGTTATGCTGAGCAAATCTCTAGTTGAACCTACTTTATGTAAACAAGAAAAAGGAAAAATGTGCGCACTTTCAATAAAATTCCTCACAATAGCACTACTTAGGCGGCTCAAGTGTCATCTATTCAGTCTAAATCAATACTGTATGTCTTATAAATTGCTTTGATGTCCCTAAATCTCTTGCAGTGCCGTTGTGTATGTCCACTTTTTTCATAGCAAGCAAGCAATTTTGATTACGAGGCATTCTCATTTTACTGAAGTCGCACTACAAATAAATGTTATTCCCTCTCACTGATTGTGCTGTAAATTTCCCTCATGTTTTATTTTCATAATAGCGTAATGTTTCTTATTACAGCCTTATCCTAAAAGGGATTAAATTTCTTATTTTCTTCAAATTTTCAGAAACAATACCCAATAATGACAACATGACAGAAGTTAGTTGGAAACCTTTGCACATTTATGGTGAAAGGAAAAGAAAAAAATAGCCAGAATACAATAACAAAAATAATTGCACCGTTGCGACGTTATTCAAGATGTTGTTGAATGGCTTTACCCTTCACTTTGGTCTTCATATGGACAACCTGCGGTCGGAAGGTTCCTGCCACTTTTGTACAGCTCAACATCTTGCGAAATCAGTGAACACCTGGGCTGCCAGTTAAAGGAACAGTTCACCCCAAAATTAAAATTCTATCATTCACTCAACCTTCACTTGTTCCAATCCTGCTCAACTACTTTTTCTTCAGCTGAACGTAAAAGGAGATATTTTGAAGAATGGTCAAAACCTGTAACCATTGACTTCCTCAGTCAATTTTGAACATTCTTCAAAAACAATTTTGTGTTCAGCAGAAAAAAGGAGGTTTGTAACCCTTGAGAGAGAAAGAGTAAACGGTAAGGAAATAAAAATTGTAGACTATCCCTTTAAATTGGCTTTGTCAGATAATTAAGGAAAATACCATTGGGTGCCAGATTTACACCAATAACTATGCATCAAAGGGCCTGTTTACACCCTGCTATTTCATGCAGTTTATCTGAGCACACAGCTATGTATCTGATTTGTGAAAACCCTACCATTTTTATTTGGCCACATAAAAGTGTCTCTGCTGAATCTGATCTCCAATTTGCAAATTGAACTAGGTTACACCAACTAAAGATACACTGGATTGTTTTTAATTACCATTTTCAGAAATGTGAGCTATATATCTTATGTGGCATACAAATTAATTTATATGTAGGCTACATTTTTTAGTGCAAAGAACCATTTGGTGCTACAAAGAACCTTAAGTGCGTTAAAAAGGTTCCAGAGATGTTAAGGTTCTTCAAAAAAACATCTACACTTATACTGTGTATTTTTAAAGATTTATTAATATAGATTCACTTACAAATACACATCATATTAACTATTAAGGGTTTGCATTCATTTGTGTATAACCTACTCTCCCAAAAACAAAACATGTTGCCTTTGTAATGCCGTATAATTTTTTTATTTTTTCTCTCCATTCACAGATTTCTCCTCTCCATCTGCTGTTTTTTTTCTGATCGCACATTAAGTGACCAGGAGTAAACAGCCTCTAAAAGTGTTCATTCATTTTCATTCATTCATTTTCTTGTCGGCTTAGTCCCTTTATTAATCTGGGGTCGCCAACTTATCCAGCATATTTTTTTACGCAGCGGATGCCCTTCCGGCCGCAACCCATCTCTGGGAAACATCCATACACACACATTCACACTCATACACTACGGACAATTTAGCCTACCCAATTCACCTATACCACATGTCTTTGGACTTGTGGGGGAAACCGGAGCACTCGGAGGAAACCCACACAACCACAGGGAGAACATGCAAACTCCACACAGAAATGCCAACTGATCCAGCCGGGGCTCGAACCAGCGATCTTCTTGCTGTGAGGTGAACATGCTACTCACTACGCCACCGTGGCGACGTCTAAAAGTGTTTCAAGTATCTTATTTAAATGTTTTATACTGTGTGTAACTCACCGGTACTACTGCACCCAACCTGGTCTGAGCTGGGATCGAACCGGCGATTCCTTGCAAGGGAGTCGGTTGCTCAACAATCATGGCCCCTAGCGTCTGTCGCTAGAGCACCTTTTGAGGTCAGAGGAGTGAGGTTTACCTGCATAGCACTTCCCTAGCTGTCCTCTGTTACACTTACCCCCATAAACCTCACCTCCATCCTGGACGAGCCCCCACATGTAACCCCCCAGTATGGCACCCAACCTGGTCTGAGCTAGGATCGAACCGGCGATTCCATGTAAGGGAGTCGGTTGCTCTAACAAGGAGGCTAAAGACCATGGCCCCTAGCGTCTTTGGCTAGAGCACATTTTGAGGTCAGAGGAGTGAGGTATACCTACATAGGACTTCACTGGCTGGCCTCCTTCACATGTGCTTCTCCACTTCTGCGATATGTAGTACCTTATTCAACACAATCTCAATCCAATTTGTAACTTTTTGATTTAATGGCTAATCTGTATTCATTTGGACAATCTCATTCATATATTTTAGTAAGATTTGCTTGTCCCCCAATAACAGTAGGGTTTAAGCATGAGGTTTGATGTCATGCCTCCTTTTAAAAATCGTACACTTTCATACAACTGAAATTGAATGAATTTGTATGAATAAACTGAAAAAATGCAAAAGTTATGTTTTTTCATGAGATTGTGCTGACCTTATCATATGTCTGCTTGTGAAACTTATAAAAAAAGAAGAAAAAAAATCTGAGAAACAATTTTATGACATTTGCAGAAAGAGAAATGCCATTACCTTTGTATGTACCTTTGTGTGTAAGCATGTTAATTGCCGCTTAAGAGGATTTTTACAAAACGGTGCTTTTAGTAACTCTACTACAATTAAGGTTAACAATCCTTAGGGCACATGGCATTTTCAGAGAAATGTCAAATTCCTAACAGAAAAGTGTAAATATCTAAATGTTTCAAACTGCTACTTTCAATGAGACAACACAAAGCTTCTTCTTCAAAATAAAATCTAACATACATACAGATTGCACTTCCATTAACTCAGCGCCTCATCAAATAACTCTTATGCCCCACAGTTATTGGCTTTTCAACATAAATGTGAGAAATGCAGTCTTCTTCGTGGCACATAAAAGCATAAATAGACGTTGAGTTCAATAGTTCTTAAAAGACTAAAAATCAAGTCAACTAGAAGCACAGACCTGAAGACCACAACCACCTGACTCAACAACCTCCTTGAAAACCTTTAAGTGTGTAGGATTACTGCCGTACTCTGCCAGGACTACAGCTCTCACTGCATTGTAAACAATCAAGGAAGATCCCTTTCTGCACTGCACCGCCGTCAAGGTAATTCATGAAATGTTTCAAGCATATCAGCCTATGGCCACTTGCTTGAGCATAAACGGCAGCTTGAGATTTAGTATGTTTCCTTGTTTATTAAAGTTACAAATCAACAACAACAACAAAAAAATAATAATATATATACTGTATATATATATATATATATATATATACTTCTTCATTTTTAATAAATGACCTACATGACGACTCTATATGCCTTGCATAAAATAAACTTTCACATATAGTTTTTGGAATTTAATTCAATAACAATAGTTTTGCTACAGTAGGTAAAAATGTGTTCAGTGCTGGTACCTTAGCTTGTTTGGGCCTGTCATCGATAAATTGACATGACAGTAAAAGCATCAGTAGGTGGCAGCCTAGTCTAAAGGAGTAATTTTAAGTATTTGAGTAACTTGAGTAACCAAGCCCCGATCCCAATTCTACCCCTCAGCCTCTCACCTTACACCTATCCATCGTTTCGCATGTTCACATGAAGGGGTAGGGGTTTCTCAATTTTTTTTAGCTTGGAGGCGTATGGGTAAGGGGAATAACCATAAAGCCCTTCAAACTGACAATTTTTAGGACCACACTGCAAACGAAGGGGTAAAAAAACTTTCTTTGACTACGGCAGCAACAAGATTGCAAAACATGAATTGCACACTAATAATAATGTTTACTAAAAACAAGCATCTTATTTGTTAAATGTGTTACGATCATAATCTTTAAAGGTAATTTTGTTTTGAAACAAAAACCATGCAAAATTTTGCTAGCAACATTTCCTTAATAGCCGCTGCAAAATATTAGAAATCATATTTTAAATTCAGCCCAGCAGGCACAGAACATTTTAAGATGCTAATATTAGTTTAGATTTAGGTCATGACTTCAGGTGATCAAATTTCAATGTCTAGCCAGCGTCTAAGGACAATGTTTTTGGTGTCCAATAATGATGTCAACTGACGTTGATTTGGTTGATTTTTGGTTGTGTTGGAAAGTGACCAAAATTCAACGTTGAATCAACATCTTAAACCAACGTCATATTAATGTCAAATACTGACAGTTATTCGTCAGGTATGACAACCAAAATCCAACATTTGATAGCCATCATAATGGTAACGTCCACACAATGTCAAGCTGTAACATCATTAGACGTTGATGTTTAATTGATTTGACGTTGGACATTGACGTTGGCCTGACATTGACCCAATTTTCATTTCCAAACAAAATGTAATGTCTCCACAATGCTGGGGTACAAAGACTATCTAACTTCATGTTGACGTCCTGTGCCTGCTAGAAGTAACTTTCTCCGGTGACTTGACAGAATAGGTCAGTCTATCAGAAAAGTCTGGTGGCTGTGAAAACACTTTTTACATGACGTCTGGTTCAGTATTTTGTTTTCTTGTGGTACCATCCATGAATATGAGCACTGTAAATACAAAGTATATTAGTAGTTTTGTGCATCTTGCCAAACCCAAAGGCTCACATGGTGGATGGACCTTACTGCCTTATGTTCTTAGGTCCTTGAGCTTGTGACGTCGAAAATGTAATGTTTTTTTTTCATACAGAAGATTAGCATCAACGCTCTCGCAGTGCATTTAAAGCTCAACTTCATTATGAATTAATTAAAATGCTTGGTCCGCAGCACTTACAACCTGCGCCACTTACGGCATGATGACGTGTGCATGTGTAGTAGTGCTGTTCCATTTCTTATGTGGATATTACTACTCCTATCCCCTTCACACTATGTTTCAAGGGCCAAGGGAGAGGCAAAGGGGCGTAGACAGAGAGGTATAAAATAGAATTGGGTTTCGGTCTTCATGTGACCGATCGATTAGTTCAAAAGCATACTCATTCAAGAACAAAACAACTGAGATGCATAAATGTTTTAAACATGAATAGCCATCTTCTGTTTTGACTCAACTAATTTTTTGATGGAACAAAAAAAACTATTTAATTGAATCAAAAAACGAACTCAATCATTATCAATCTATTATTTTTGGAACTGTTCAGTAAACTAGTATGACAAGCCCGCCTTCTTTAGGACATGAAGGACAGGGAGGTGTACCTGAAATCTATAACAAAACGTATCCTAAGTAACCTATTTCAGATTTGCAGAATGTAGACAGTCCCCTCTAGTGTATTTATTTATCTTAAACGTGAACAAAATATACCAAGAGACACTTATTTTACTATTAACAAAAATGTTAACTGAGGCACATATTTCCAGCTAGTCTAAGATTTGCAGCGCTTGTATGCTGATATTCAGTAAAACAGGACTCTTGCTCTGTAATCGTACCCTATGAGATCGCACTCACTCACTCCCCTTTGAATTATTCATTCATTCATTTTCTTGTCAGCTTAGTCCCTTTATTAATCTGGGGTTGCCACTGCGGAATGAACCGCCAACTTATCCAGCATATGTTTTACACAGCGGATGCCCTTCCAGCCGCAACCCATACCTGGGAAACATCCATACACACTCACACACTACAGACAATTTAGCTTACCCAATTCACCTATACCGCATGTCTTTTGACTTGTGGAAGAAACCGGAGCACCCGGAGGAAACCCACGAAGCCACAGGGAAAACATGGAAACTCCACAAAGATGCCAACTGACCCAGCTGAGGCTCGAACCAGTGACCTTCTTGCTGTGAGGTGAACATGCTAAACACTATGCCACCGTGGCGCTCCCCTTTGTATTATTTTCTGCTTTATTAGAGGTAGACAACTCATACACCACAGCAATTTTTAAAATCCTATTTAGCTATCCTGCATATCTTTGGACTGTGGTGGAACATGCGACCATTTGGAAAATTATGCTTGATGTGCTACCCTCTGAGCCACCGTGCCACCTTTATATTAGATATTACAGATATAAAAACACAAATGCAGACTTTCAGGGGCTTTTTGAACTGTATTCTAAATAGACTTCACCATGCAGTGAATGCTTCTGGACACATTTTTGTTTGTTGCCAAGTGGGTGACATACTAATAATGTCATCTTCTCGCTCATCATTAAAACAACAATTACAGATAATACAGGCCTCCCTCTGCCCTTGCACAGACTCTGCAGACCTACGGACCTCAGCAGAAACCTCGGTATAATTAATCCTTTCATCCGTCACAAAGCTCTACATGTCCCCTGACCCTTACAATTCATGAAATATTCAGGCTACAGCTACCAATAAAAGTGCCACAGCTTCATTTGACACATTTCCATTTCACAGAATTCCACAATAGAGAAAATGCAGTGAAAGTTATACTAGTATATTTTACGAAAGGCCACACACAGTCACACACAGTCAAGAAAACCCTTAGAAAAGCCACTACTCTTGCTATGCTTTTAATGAATTTTTTAGACCAAGTAGGTCATGTGTGTGTGCTCTGTTGATGAAAAGTGCACTCACCCCTAGGAGTGTGTGTTCTGGTTTTTAGGGTGAAGTGAGGGGTCTTGGGAGAGGCATCTGTCTGCTGGCCAGAAATAAAGGCCTCCTGCAGGGACTCGCTGGGCATGTTCAGATGGTCTTGCTGACTTCTCAAGGAGTGATACAGAATGAAGAATGGGAGCTCATGGCCTGGGAGAGAAAAGAAATGAGAGACAGGAAATTGGTATCTTGGGTTGACGCAGGGGCCAAAGACCATGCTTATTTTAGGTGCCAACATACAGTATTGCTTTTTTCTATAAGTGCTTGCGTCTGTGCCCTCTTTTGATGGTAGGAATTGCCTTACCATCTACTTCTGAAATACTGGGTCATGTTCGAAAATCAAAAACCACCACCTGTCTGCTCGATCCTATTCCTATCACACTGATTACTAACATTATTCCCACCTCACTGGATTGTAGATCTCTCCAATCTTCAGTTAAAGTGAACTCACACTAGGCACAGTTGTCTTGAACTTTGCTCGGGCGTGATTGTCCCCCCTCCCTTCTCCCCCTCGACCCGCACTTGCATTTTTTTTTCTTCTGAACTTGAGCACGCTTACGTCATCGATGATGCGACAGTTCAGTTTAACAGAAGAGAAGCGCTCTCGCTTTGTACAATGAAGATTGCTTTAGCTATGTTGTTTTCTATTATTTTAAGTCATTTGGGATGCAGTGACACACAGTCAAATCTTTTGCAGAACAGATCCCACACATTCATCAATCTTCATGAATGTCAACAAGCTGCAGGTATTAGGAGGTTTGCTGTAGGTGGCAGATGACATGCAACGAGGGGTTTGTATCTTTAATAAACTATGACAGTTTGTGTTCATTGAAAAGTAAGAGTGATTAATAAATCAATATGAAATAGTGATGTTGGGTCTTCAGTTTCATGCTAAAGTGTACTTTGCATTTACACTGTAAGCATACCGCACTAAAGCCCAACTGAATCGCACTCTGGCACACCTCTTCCAAATGGGCCAGGGCTGGCCAACTGAACCGTGCCTGGGCTGAATTCGGAGCATGCACACTTTTCAAATGAACCAAAAAATGGTGGTCAAACACATCTGGGCACAGTTCAGATAACCTAGTGTGAGTATACCCTTACAGTAAAATGGCTGTACTCATCCAAGTACTAAAGAAACCCAGGGCCGATTCATCTAATTTGGCCAATTACAGACCAATTTCCTGTCACGATCACCAGTGATCTCTACAGCCAGAAATCGCTGGTTGGCACACACACTTCCAGGAACTACAGATTTGTTAAAGAACTACAACTCCAGTCATGCAGGGCACACACACACTCCTGCTCCATATCACGACCACCGGAGGACTGTCAAAGACTGATTACACACACTACATAAGCAGTGCATACACACACAGTCAGCGCTGAGTATTGTTACCTGTTTTGTGACCTTCTGACGCGTTTCCTTTGTTCCTGTTTATCCGTGTTTCGACCCTTGTCTTGTTATTGGTTTATCCCTGCCTGCCGCCAGCCTTTTGACCTTATGCCTGTTCTTTGTCTACCATTTTTGATTTTGCCCCATTGATTACTGCTATACTGTTTTTTATATTAAATCTGCACTTGGATCCTCAACACTGTTGTCAGTGTCACCCATTCTGTTACATTTCCAACCTGTCATTTATTTTAACCTTCCTGTCATGTTCGGGTCAAATCTGACCGATTTACAACTTAAAACACTCATAAATATTGTGTTTTACATCTGATAGCTTCAAGGCCTTATGATATCCCCCATGCTATGCACACGAACATATAAGAGTAATGATCACCTCTTTCATTAAGTTTTGAGAGTTTTAATCAACCTTGTTACACCTGTGGTGTTCCCGGTCAAAAGTGACTACCATAGAAAATGAATAGTTATCCAGACCATATTCATCCATTAGAGAGAAATCATCCCCATACACACCACCCTCCCCATACACACCCCCCAACTCAGTCACTCACTCTTTCACACATTTCAGACTGAACAATCTTTTGCTCTTTTACATGCTTGTGCCGATCCTTCTGCCTGATCTCACAAGGCAACATAACCATTTTATGTTTTGTCAGTTTAGTGGCTAATTCGTACGAGGTCTTTCTTTCTTTCGGTAACACTTTATTTTGATGGTCCATTTGAGTATTAGTAGACTGTCTACTTAATATCTGTTTATACTGAGATTCAACAAACATTTAACTGACTATAAGTTTGAAAGTACATGTCAGCTTACACTAACCCTACCCCTAACCCCAACCATAACCCCAACCTACAGTAACAGTCTACTTATGACCTAATGAGAATTAGTTGCAATGCAACTTAAATTCAACAAACGGACCATAAAAAAATAAAGAGATCATTATTTTAGCGAGCTGTCTATTGCTAATAAAACAAAGTATTTTTATTTCTGCCATATATTGTTCATTTTGTAAACATTTTCAGTGCCTATTTGTTTTTTCACTGCAGTTATTTTATGTCTAATCCTATATATTCATGTTAAACAGTACTTTAACACATTGTTCACAGCTAAAGAATGTTGAATAATTTTTTTTTTTTTTTTTTTTGATAAATTAGGAGCTGTTAAAACAGACCGGTCAATTTTGACCGGAAAAACTAAAGTAAGGGGTGAGATGTGAACACAACATGAGGGTTAATAGCTGACACTAGTACACAATATAGTCATAAATGCAACACACACTGACACACCTACGTTTTCTACATTGTAAAGTGATGTAGAAATGACTAAAGGTGACTTGCTTTGACCTATGGGTTTGTGCACTTTTATAATGAAAATCCAACTCAAACCTTCAATTAATTAAGGCAGTAAAGACCAGACTGTAAGTGTCAGAATGTTTGCAGCTGGCATTTGTACAGAATTATCTCAAGGTTGCCCAGTGCAATATAGAGAAATAACCAGACAGACAGAGGGATTTTCTAAAGCTAAACCTCTGTTATTTAAAATGAAGCCTCTCATATCCTGTTGTCTCGTAGTGTAAACCTTACTTGCATACATAAGACCTGGGGGACTGTGCAAATGCAGACAGAATTTCAGGAGATAATACTATAGATTTGTAATCATGAAGTTTGTTTCTTTCATGTCTGCTTTCATCACAGAGCTGTCAATGTGTGGAGAGAGAGAGAAAGAAAAAAAAAAGAGTTTCATCTTAGCAGAGAATATTTAAAGACTGAATCATCGCGCTTAGTGGAGTTCAGCCGGTTCTTGGTATGAAAAAAAAAAAACAAGTAGTGTATAAAAGTCTGAATTTATATCTGAGTGATACATTCACCAAAAAATAAAACATAAAATATTTAAGTCACTTGCAGGAACATAGGGAATGCTTGAGGTTACACCAGAATCTTAGTTTAATAAAAAAGAATATATCCTAATATAAAATTTTAAATAGAAATATCTCACATTCCTAGTTGTGGAAGAATATTCTCTTTAATGTGCATGACATCTGTAGCTCAAACTAGATTAATAGTTTATTCATGTTCTTTGAGGTTAGTGAATCTTTTTTGGGCAATAACAGCAACTGAGAGGTATCTGGAAAATAAAAAATAAAAAGCATTTCACAAAACTGTATAAAGTTTGTCAAGGTACGCATGGACGCAAAGGTTACTTTTTCAAAACACTATGGTGCATTTGATTGATTTACGCAAGTATACTTTGAAAAAAAATATTATTGGATTGGACTTTGTGGTGATATATTGTTAAGACATCTTATTCAAGCTATTAAAGTTGTCCACAAAAACAGCGGTTGTTATATTAAAAATATTCTCTTATTATTTAATTTCTATGTTACTGAAAAAAAGTTCTGCTTAAAAAAAATATTTAAAAAAGAGTACAAAAAATAGTACAAAATACAGCTGCTACACTACTCTCTGGCCCATGCAAGCATGAGTCAGTAACTCCTATCTTAAAATTGTGGTGATCTAGTGTTTGCAATTGCTGTGTTTCCAATTCACATTAGACTTTCTTCCTCTATTATGTGTGTTCAGGTCAGTTTTAAAGACCTATCTATTTTCTCTTGCATTTAATACTCTTTGATTACTGCTTTTTATCGCTTTTTCATATTAATTGTTTTCTTTTATATTTTATTTTCTTCTCTGTCTTTAGTAGTCGTACTGTATGTACAACACTTTGGTCAAATTCGGTTGTTTTTAAATGTGATTTATAAATAAATATTGCATTGTAATGTAAAAAGAGGCCTAACATTTTTGATTGTATTTTACCTCCAAAAGTGTGTGTTATGCATGTGCCCTGCATAGGTACAATAGATTGAAAAAATAAATAGAATAACTGACACCCCGAATCTCATTTCTTTAACACTTTAGGTTTGGAGTATATAAATAAACATTTAATTACCAGAGGTATCAGCATTTATAAGTTAATGTCCTGAATGATTCAACAACAATTACACTTCAATTAATACAATGTTTATTTAAACCATTAAGTGAGTTTTTTTTATATAAAATTTTAAATTGACTACACCATGAAAATGAATATTTTTACAGATTTTTCTGTGAATATAAATGATTCATTTGAGGCATTTAAACCTAAACATTTATATAAATAAAATAAGAGTTATTTAGCTAAAATCATAAGAAATAGAAAGATAATACATTTATATTCAAATGAGGTGTTACATACTACAAAATGTCAACTAAATTTAATATGTCCATGCCTCTCTTGAACTTTCCTCTTTATTAAAATTTTATTTAATATATAGGGCCATGAAACACCCCTCATTTGGTTGAAGTTTTTCAAAAAACTGTTCAGAGGGAGGAGTGGGCGTAGCCAGCAGAGCAGGGGGAAAAAAGAGGGGAGTGAACAACTGTCAGTCAGCTCATAAAACGAAACACAAACCGTGAGGAGACCCATGATTTCATAGTTTAGAAAGTTAAAATGCAAAGAAATAAACAGTAAGTAATTTACTTACATTTGTTATTCTAATTTCATATACACATAACCACAGTTAGTTATATTATTATAAAGATAATCGTGTTTATATAAACACTATAAATGAGGAGGACTTCTCTCCCCCTCAATTCCTGGGTCTGAATGCAGACACAGTGGATAGCAGTGCAGCAGGTCTCTTGCCCTGCTTATTCTAACCATTAACACTGCCGGTAATCTGGAGGATTTTAAAAACAGGCAAACACAACAGCACGGATTTGAGATAATGAGAAACCGACATGTCATCACTGCACTAGCAGATTCGCGCTACAGTACGTCACCAATTTTGATTAACCATTTTATAAACCCGGATGATAAAATTAGCTCACAAAAGCTCAAAATGATCCAGTTTCCCCACAATTAAAGCTGGCAGGTGCTAACATTGGCTTAAATGATGCTCAACACACGCAAATCTGTTAAAATATTTTAAAAAGTACTCCAGGGTGTCCTGAACCTTTTTAAAAAAAATTGAGCTGTACTCATTTTTGCACTGTGATTATATTGTTAGATTACTTACAGTTTTGTCTTTGGTACAGACTAATCTAATCTACTATATATTCTCATATAATGAGTATATATATACTCATTTATGCTGGCCCCTGTATGACACCCAGTCATTTTGGCAAATGGGGAAATTCCACAAAAGAGCACTTCAGACTGCCAAACTGAATTGCAATTACTATGAACTGCAATTTATAGAGGTGTTATAACTCCTTTATCATCAACACTCTGTGTTGTAGATGACTTGTTTACAATTATATATATATATGAAGTTTGCATGTTTGCCTGTGATCATAGTTGTCAAAGGTTTAGTAAACATAGATGAAACATGGGGTTTTGAAACGTGTGTGTTATTAAACCAAGATCTTGAAACCTTAAAATCTTTTACAACTAATCAAAACCGCTAGTATCTACATACCCATCTATATTCAGGGAAATATTAGGCCACAAAAACTAGGCATGACATAATCTCCCAAAACATTCTTTTTCGAGCCATGCTCATTTCATAGTGTGGGTTAGGCTCACATTTGAACATTTTTAACTAATTGTTTACAAAAACAATACAAGCTAAGTAAATGTAGTGTATGTGTTACCTATGAGGGGGTATGTTTCCTCTTCTTTTTCATAATTCACACACAGCTGGTAGTTCGAGACCTCACCCTGCACATAGGAAGTGGTCATTATGTTTTGGAAAGAGACAGGAAACAGGAAGTGGCTATTATCAAACACAGGAAATGCCAGTGGACAAACTTGGCACAATGTAGAGTTACTGGTCACCAGAGAGCAACAGAAAGACATACACAACATTACATGCGCTCAATGTCTGATAGTCATATCCGCCCAAATATTTTTTATTTTTACTAATACAACTTACAGGTGCAATAAAAAGTGAGTGAGCCTTTCTCATTTGGACCAGTTCTGTGTGCTCAACTGTGCTTTAAAAAGCCTTAATGTGCCATGCACTGTACTCATGACAAGAGGATAAGCGGCATCACTTACTAGTAGTTTGCACTGCTGCATGATGTACTGAACCACATTTTCGGCAGTCGTGCTCACATCCACTGCCACAGCAACAGTCTTAACATCCAGTGCCATGAAAACAAACAACAACATTGACCATTAACTCAAGGAAAAGCTTCAGGCTTGAGTACAAGTAAGCTCCTCTTATAAACAAAGACGTGAGTTTAGCTTCCCGAGGGCCGGGTGTGGCTCGGGTCCAAATTAAACCCACAGGCACTTGCGTACCGCTGAACTGTTGTCATCAGGCTGGCAAACCAGCAGGACATAGAGAAGAATAGCATTTGGCAGGATTCCTTGTCTGGCGCTGCAGGTGTGCCTGAAGAATCAGATATTTCAAACAAACAGCAACAACTGCTGATTTAAAAAAAAAAAGCTACATTTTATACATTTGTGATATGGTTGATGAAAAAGCTTTATCTTACCAATGAAGAGCATGTAACCACTTCTCTTTTGTTTCTGATGAGCTTAAGTTCAAAAGCACAAGAAGAGAGAGATAAAGAGAAAAACTTAGTTTTAGTTTCTGTTTTCCATTCATAGTCTTCAACTTTTAAACACAGATGCACCTTAAAAGAATAGTTGCCAAAACAGTGTCAACTGCCCCATGATACATACTTTACTCAACACATCTTATAGTACTAAAACATTTATAAGAATCGCAAGACTAGAAACAAAATTAGTAACATCAGAACTATCAGATTATTATCAAAGTAAATCCTTCACCCAAAAATAAAAAAATTACCCCATAATTTACTCAACCTCAAGCCATCCTCAACCCCCCAATTTTCAATTTTTTCTTGCTCTTCAATGCTGTATAATGATGTTGCTTAATGGGCTTTTTTTGAAGCTTCGAAAAGTGCACAAATCCATCATAAAAATAACCCCTATGGGGGTTAACGCATGTTTTATAAAGCAGATTCATTTGCAACAAAAATATTTTAAATATATTTATTATAAACTCAAATCACTGATTTGCAGTAGCTGCCTGTGCTGGAAAAAATCCTTTTTATTATTGCTAAAACATTCATTTATATGAAACTTCTCTTTCATAATATAAACATCATCTTTAGGAAGGTATATGTTTCTTAATATATGATATTACAAAAACAAATATTATAAGAAGGGTCACTCAGAAGGTGGTCATCTGCTTTTAAACATATGCATTCAATAAGTGTAAACCCTGGATTTAAAGTCTAATGCTCTAAAGAGAACTGGCTGACAGTTGTACCAAGTGGGCCTTGAAGCAGAAGAAGACAAAACCTGGTGTCTGGTTAGTTAGTGTCACATTCCGCCACAACCGGTGTTCGTGTATGAAAAAATAGTCCAACAAAGAGATGTGAACCCTGGAGGTACATTGTTTAATAGGACAGTGCAGTACCTAGCTTATGCAGACGATGTAGACCTACTCAGTAGGAGGGAAAGAGAACTGAAAGAAAGCTTCACACAACTAGAAAGAGAATCACATCGGGCAGGCATGCATGTGAATGCGAACAAGACAAAATATATGCTCATGTCAAGGTCTCAGAGCGCCTCAACGGAACCCCTGCAGGTAGGAATGCACTTCTTCGAACATGTTCCTAACTTCAAATATCTGGGATCTCAAACCCTCTTTCCCCTATAACACCCTCCCTACTTCAGTGGTGTCCATGGTCCATGCCATCAAACGAATAACACTGCAATCAAGTCAAAATACTAACATGAAAAATTTACATAAATAAGCATAAAATAAATACCTATAAACTATAAAAGCTAAATAAATGCAAGGTATAAATACAGCCTGCAAATCACACACACAAAAAAAACTTAAGAGAGTTGTGCATGAGTCATTGGAGATTTAAAGGTTCACATTATAGCAAATTAAGTCTTTGAGTCGGTTTCCATGGCTCTAGCTTTATTTATTCTAGCTGTGGAACGCACTAACGTTATTATATCATGAAACTGAAGTAATCAATGCATACCAAATGTGCATTCATACGTCATGCATCATACTTTGAGTCAGAGGTCAGCCAAGGAGTTGTTGAGAAGGTGGTCACATACAGTACTTTGAAATTAAGGAATATTTTTCTTACAAAGACACATCTATCCACTTTGTAAGGCATCCGTTAACCCACTCGCATCATATGAGTTTACAATGTATTTATGCACTTTTGAACACTTCAAAAAAAGAGCCATTAAGCAACACCATCACACAGCATGGAAGAGCCAAGTAACAAATTAAAGCTACTCAGACTGTGTTCGTCTGATAGAATAAAGTCATATTCATTGTGGATGACTTGGGGTGAGAGAATTATGGGGTAATTCTCATTTTTAATAACACTATGACAGGGAGTTCTGATTTTACTAACTATCTCTAGTCTTGAGCTTGTAATTCATTTCAATACTTATTTTCATATTATATTCAATTTTCTTTTATCAAATTTATCAAAGTGGCAACAATTATACAGACAATAATTATGGCAAACATTGCCAGAGACTATAAAGAATATATAGTATATAATATATAACACTAAATAATATATAATACTAAAGAGCACATAGATAAACCTTTGCATTAAACAAAACAAAAGAAAAAAAAAACAGACCAGGCCAGACTAGACTAGCAAGGACAAAACCTGAAGACACTTTTCTGAATACCAACGGACAGAAAGAAACACTCTTCTCATACAATCTTAAAAGCAGGTTTGAGCCTGCATGAACCTGTGCTTGTTGCTTATTATTTTCTTTTGAAAGCAAGTGTATCAGCCGTAAAACATAAGTGCAGTCTTTTTATCCCTCACCTCTGTTGGCTTTTCTAGCACCGTGTAAGTGCAATCTCTCTTCAAAGAACTTCATAATATCACTATCTATCTATCTATCTATCTATCTATCTATCTATCTATCTATCTATGTATCAGCCAGTTTAAGAAGTAAAAAGTACATTGCATATACAGTATACATTTTTTAACTTATGTTTATGTATGTTATTTGTACATTTCGTTTGTGCTACATAAACAATTTTATATTTTGTTCAGTTATAATTTTCTGATAATATGTTAGTACTTCTTTTAAATAAAAATTACAATATTAATAATTCAAGCATTCCCTGAACTCAAGGAGTTTAAACGGCTAATTCAACTAAATGATATGCTTTATTGGGACTCTGACAGATATCTTGAGGGAAAAGAACAATATGTCACAGTATGTATTGTGCATAATATTGTGGATTATGATTCAAAAGACATTTCGTGCAGTTTTACAGCACATGGGTTTGTAAATGAGCATGAAATCAATTTGTGCATTTGTGAGTGAATGTGCAAATTCCAATCAGAAAAGAACCTGTTTTTCTCTACTCACTCTAAAGGGCAGAGCTTTCAAAATAGGCACTGATAAACAAGCTAGGCACGGTTCTCTAAAAATATACTTAGTAAATGTAGAAATGAATAACAAAGACTTGTTTCATTATCTACATCTGAAACACCATAACAATACTGAGTAGCATTTATCAGCCCTTTTGTCTTCTTTTATTAAATAGTTCTCTCATTATTGTTAATGAAGAGGTTGCAATAACACATGCGTTCTGCAAATAATTATTTTTATAAGATATATTATGTATGTGTTCCCTTAACACTACCAACTTGCTACCTTGTTTGTCATGTAGACACAATTTATTTCTATTATTCACTCACTCACTATCCTTCGGCTCATTCCTTGCTTTATCAGGGGTTGTTAGAGTGAAATGATCCACCATTTACTCAGGCATATGTTTTATTGGCGGATGCCCTTCCTGCTGCAACCCAGCACTAAGAGTATATAACCCACAGTGATGGGAAACACAAATACACTCAAAAACAAACTTCTTGCTGTGAGGCAACTGTGCTAAGCGCCCCCTCAGTTCTATAATTTCTTTAACCAATAAACATTACAGTATATGAATGTAAAATATCTGCATTATGGCATTGATGTTGCATTTTTACCGGTTGAAAAACAGATGCGGTTGCACTAGATTATTAAAATGTCTTAGCCAAGAGACAGTGGCAGGAATGTAACTGCTGTCTCTGGTAGTCTCAACATTCAAAGAAGGTGCGTACTTGAAACCAGTAGAATTATAGTGTGAATTTCTACTTGACTTGCACTTGTGCAAAAACATGCAACTTGCAAATGACATTCAGGATGTTCTACAAACAGCATCTGATGTTATTAAGGTTTAAGCAGCATGACCACGTGACAAACAAAAATCTACACAAAAGCATTGTCCAGAAACGCATTTTCAATATCATTTCAAAACATCCGCAAATGTTTGAAACTGATTTATTTGTTTATGTTTTCGCTTTTTAAACTTGTTAAATATTCTGAACAGACAAGCATAGGAAATGATTTTGGATTGGGATTCTGTGCAAGGCTTTTGTGAAAAGATTCAGTTGTTCACTATGATTGAAACCCCTCTACAAAGAGTGTTTCGTTTCCAAAATGCTCTTAAAGGGTGTAAAAAAAGCTTTTGTAATTATATATTCCATTATGTATTCTAGCCACTCACAAAAGTGAACATGACATTGTAAATTATCCCACTACATTCAGATGTAGATCTCGTCTTCATGAGCTAGAGCAGATAAAAGACATAAACCCTTTCCTTCGTTTCCTTAAAAAGTGTTTCATCTGTCAAACAAATGCAGATGAGACTTTTTCAAAACTTCCATCTTACTTTCTCACTTTTTCCCTCATAATACACTTCTCAAAATTCTAAAATGTATCAGTTTAAATATGTGTTGTAGAGTTTTTTTAAAGGGGTGGTCAACTACGATATAATTTTTTTAAACTTTAGTTGATGTGCAATGTAGCTGTGTGAATATAACCAACATCTCTGAATGTAATACGCTCAATGCAAAGGGAGACATTGGCTTTTACAGAGTTAGCTTACCAAAGCCTACAGCTGGGACAGGCACTACAAAAAAATACAACCAGGTTAGTGAGATCACAAATGTTTCAGGTTACGCGCATTCACCACACGGCATGGCCATAGGCACTGTAATGTTATGGCGGAGAAAGTTAGAACACCGTCTAAATGCTGCTATTTCCACAGAGCTTATTCTGTTTCTGTATTTAGGCTCCCAAAGGACATGACACAAAGAGAGAAGTGCTTACAGTTTTATTTTAATTACATTCCAGAGTTTCATTAAAAAAAAAAAAAAAAAAGCTAGCATTTGACAAAAGACAGCTTCCAGGATCTCTCCCAGTTCCATGTTGGATTTGGCTAAAACTCCTCAACGAAGGGGCAGCTCCGAACATAATAGAAGAAGCTATGGATTGTGAGCCACAACCTGTAAGTGTTTATATTTGTTAAAATGTATTTATTACATACATAGTTGCTAGCATTAATGGTATTTTGTAGCAAGGATGTAAACAAGAATGTAAACAACGGGAAATGCTGTTTGGCACCGCTAACAATTTAGCTACAAATTCATATTTATCAGTCAAACCCCTGTAAACACCCACAATCTTCATCAGCGCTGCAGTGTCTCTCTATTTGTCCGCTTTCCCTGCATTCTACATCTTAAATAACAAACTCGCAAAAGATTTGTGAATGTTTCATAATACTTACACATGCTTATTCCGAATATATGTGAAAGACATTTGTAAGATTTTTTTGTTAGAGAGAAGGCATGAGGTTCAGCTGTGTCCTCTTCGTTTTCTGTCTGATTCAGTCTCAAACTGTTATGGCTAACAGCTACTGTGACTGACAGTATTTACACAGCGCGAAAGCGTGTGCTATTAGAGACTTGACACTTTTCCTGGTGAAGTGGAGCCGATTCGCGAATCACAGCACATTATGTTAGCTGACCAATCAGAGCCTCTTGAGGACTGGCCTTTCGGAGGAACTAGGAAATTTGACCGTCGTTTTCATGTTAGCTGAGCAGCTGTATATAATCAAAGTAAGATATATAAAAAAATGACATAATTTTTTACAAATGAAGCATCTTTCAAACACAACCAAGCCTTAAAAATACACTCAGGACCACCCCTTTAAAAAGAAGAAACTCTAAAACCAACTTCCTTTAACCACTAAATCATTTTCTCACAATGCCATATATAGTTTTGAACACAATATACATTAGAGGAAAGAAAAGGTCACTACTTCTCTCTCTGATATTAAATTACTAACAGCATTCTCAGTGTTGTAAAGTATCAGTCTTATAATTGATGGCAAATTCATTTAATGGGTTTTGACCTACTCCCAATAGACAAATGCACAAGAATACGTCTACTGAAAATGTTATTTTTACTTCTTTATCTTGTAATTGATGGTATATTATGTGTTCTACCTTGTATGGGTTTTCACCTCCATAACAACATCTGCTAAACAGTATAAAAAAAACATAATTAGCTCTGTGAAGAACAGTGTCGTGCTGAGCTTGGAAGAGTGTGTGTTGATGTGAAAATGTGAACTTTATATGAGAACTTTGCTGCCCCTCGTCACTCTGTGTTTTATGATCAAATCAGTAGCAGTGTGGGTGGATCTCAGCTCTTCTTCCACAGCACATCTTAAAACACCTAAAGCTTTAACACTTTCCAATGAGAATATCTCTCGTTTAAAAACTGCTTCTTCATCTCAAGTAGACAGAAATCTCATAAACACATCAGTCTCGTCTGGTATTTGAGATTTTGAAAGAGCTTTCCAAACCCTACCTGAAAGTGACAACGTAATTGGTGGTCGGCCAGCCAATCACGAACGAATTCTTGGAGGTGAGCTTCCTGTCTGTGATGCAGTGGATACAGGATGCCAGCCATATGTCTGAGAGACTAACCTGAGCCTTCAGTTTTAGATACAGAGATCTGTAACAAGTAATACACACAATGCACCCTTAGTGAATTCTAACACATGAATACACGTACTCACACCCACTGATACATTTACATACTTAGTTTTGGCGATGATGAGCGAATCTGTGAAAAGCAGCAGAAGCCTCTCTTTTGACTGCAAGCCGCAGGTAAGGTGAGCGTGGGCTTCCATCAACAGCACCGCATCTTGGGATATTTTGCATGGCCCATAGTCATTGCTGTAGAAAAAGTAGGAGGTTAAATAATGCACTGAAGATAACGTTCATTTTCATCATATTGAAATGATTAACTATCAGGGACCTGGCAACTTCAAGGTTCAGCTAGATACAGCTCTAGGAAAAAATTAAAAGACCCTTTAAGGTTATGTTGGTTTCTTTGGATGTGCCATTAATAGAAACATATTTTGTGTAAAAGACTAACTTGTGCTTAATTTTATAAAGTACTGATAATGTCTTTAATATTTCACATAAGAACATACATAGCAGGACACAGGACATAGCTCGTGGCTGAACTATAGTACGATTTGAGAAAAGAACGATGAAGTTACCCAAACACTGTAGTTTTTCTGTCGCAGATCCATCGTTTGAACCACGTTAATTATAACGTAAAACACCCATACTGACGCTCTAAACGGAACAGGGTAACAGCTTCTTTAGAGCAGAACCCCATTTTTTTTTTTTGGTGCAAATTACATTGTTTTAGATGCACACACATTTAAAAAACATTCAATATTAGTTTTGGTAAAAACATGCACTCGTTTTCCATATAAATAAAAATATATATGTAAATGTTTCCTTTACAAATGTTATTGAGAATAATCCATATTCTACTCTAAAACATAAAATCACTAACAAAAAGCTAACACACATTCTAATCTCATACAAAAATCATATAAATAAATATATAATAAACGAGGCTATTTATTAAGAAATGAAATTCAATATTTATTTATTATTAGGAAATGGAAAAAATCCTACTTTAATAATAATAATAATAATAATAATAATAGTTATTATTATTGATACTAAGTAGGATATTGTTTATTAACTTTTTTATTTTTTGAAAATTCTT
This sequence comes from Danio albolineatus, assembly GCA_903798035.1. Lineage (NCBI taxonomy): Eukaryota > Metazoa > Chordata > Actinopteri > Cypriniformes > Danionidae > Danio > Danio albolineatus. Next base: position 136,818 of record CAIGQQ010027481.1, read on the forward strand.
TTTTTACAATTTGACACATTCAAGCCACTGCAGAAACGTTCTAACCAAACAGGCCTATGTCATATACAGTACAGATACTTAATAAATAACCTACTATAAATTAAAAGCATTAACGTATGTTATACAGTTTTGTTTTCACAAGCTTTGGAGACATAACGAAAATTCTGCTTTTAAATAACAGGTCACCAATAGCTTTCATTATGAGCCACAGTTGTGTTCAAAATGGCATAAATGATTTCAAAGTGCACTACGAAGGCAACGCAATTGTCAACATGAAGATCGCTGAAACTGAACTGTAAAAATACTTTGAAAGCAAATTACACCTAAGAGGGATGACTTTAATGTTTTTTTTAATCATTACGAGTTTAAATGTTGGAACATTCTAAATGAATAGGGCATAGCGGAGATAACTGGGAATAGAACACAACCAGGAACTATGCTTATAACTACAACTACTTTAGTTGCAAGCATACAAGTTTGCAATGCATTTTGCGAATGTCCGTTTGAACGATGGATTTGGAAATCTAAATCAACGAGCTATGTTTGTAACGATAGAGCTTGCAACATTAGTTGGCTAACAATGGTTTTCGGAAACGCACCCCAGAACAGCAGAAATATTACAATAAATGATTATGGCACAAACAAATATCTAAAAAATATATCTAAAATGTTACAGCGGGTATCTTCGGTCTCTTTCACAGTTCAATGATTACAGTGGGTTTCTTAGCCATAACTATGTTATTTTCAGTCAGGTTTAATCAGGACACTGTGCTGGCCGTTTCATTATTTTACTGTTTTCATCTTTAAGGAATTGATTTTGCTGGGTGACAAGACCTCATCACGTGAAAATTGCTGGTTGATGGGAGGATAGGCACAGAGAAGGAACCACAAGTTGCTGAAGCAGCTTCTGATTAACATTTTACATTCACTGTATCTTTATAAGAGGCCTAACTTCCCCCAAACCAAGATATTTACTTCTCCACCTTTCACTAGCTATATGTTTCCATCCAAAGACGCAAATTAAACTCATATGCAAAAAACTGGAATATAACATAAAACATTTGCAGATATTTCCAAAAACAAACAAATAAAAAAACTTAAATTGTCACTTCCTGATAAACTCGTGCCAAATAATAATAATAATAATAATAATAAAGAATTGGCTGCATTAGGCGAAGCCACTGTGGGCCTTTTTTCTTACATAATAAATTACTTGCACCTCAAAAGACAAAATGCACTGAACACATGGCATGAGACCCCTCTTTAGGAGTGCAAGAGTGGGAGGTCAAGAGTGCCGCTCAAGAGTGGGAGGTAATAATACTAAAACTGGATACAATTTGTTTATTAATGCCATTCTATCATGCCCATCTTCACAATACTTTTTTTGTGGCACATGCTGGAATTTATTCCATAAATGTGTTACCATTGTAGCTTGGTAAAAAAAAGTATCCTATTCAGCGCATACAAGCTTATAATGCCCTTTCTTTTAATTGTTACGCAACTTAACGTTTCAATTAAGCATTTAAGCAATTAGCTACAGATTTGTTGACATAATGTACTTTGCATATCGTTTTTGCCCAGTTTGATGACAAACAAGTTTTAAGTAAATTAAACTTGCTTTGCTCATTAAAAGTGAACTTCGCATCAGTTCTCTGACCACAAAACATGCTCCTCAGAATAGACTATCTTTCTGCTGATGAGAGGTTTGGTCACTGCAAAATGGACATTCAGCTCAATTCTCTTTAAGACATTGCATGCAGAGACAGACACAGATCTTTACCCTGTCTGGCAGTGCAAGCAAATCCTGCTGATTGATGTTGAACTGATTGCCCATTGAGATTTTTCCAATGCAATCTCACAGCAATTCATAACTTTTTGATTAGGGGCTAATTTGTCATTTGAAAAAAAGAAAAGAAAAAATTATATATTTATCACATAAATTTGTGTGCATATGCTCTTTTCAAACAGTATGGTATTTCTCATGAGATCATGCTAGATTCTTCCCATTATCCTATCCTCTTGAGCATTTGTCTTTTAAGGACGATCAGACTTGTCTGATTGACACTGTACACTTTAAAGATGCAGCTTTCTAGGAATCACAGATTTGGAGTAACTCTTTACGTCTTAAAAATGATAACAAGGACCAAGCAGTAACCTCAAAATTGTTGATTTATGTAAAAAGTAAGTCTCTCCTTATTAATACATTTTTCTGCAGAGTTTTTCTTCACTAGCGTCAACTTCAGTAAAGTATTCATCTCTGTTAAGCTCATTTGGAATGCTTGTTACATTACAATAAGAACTATCCTCATGCACAGGTCATTTCCTTTAATAACAATATATATATACTTCTTAACCCCTAACATTTACTTTATATTTACATAATACACATGAATTAACATTCTAGCTACTGGCAAGATTAGCACTGTTTTCTTGATCTACTCCATTTACAAATGATGCATTTTGCATTACATTGGATTTAAAAAGACTTAAATAACAGCAACGTATAAAACGTGGAAATATACTGATGGCTTCCGTTGATTCACTTGAATGAATTGAATGTCTATATTCAAAACAGCACCCACGCAGAGTAAAAGGACTTCATGAGTCAAGGTTTTACTTCTGAGCACAAAACATCCAGCAATGTTTTTGACACTACACATAATGTAGTAATTTTCACTGAAGGCTGAAGTTTCCTTAGTGTAACCTGCGTCACTGCCACAACAACAGGCTGAAGGTTACACTAGTGAAGAAAACACCTGTTTCTACATTTGTGTTCATGTTTAAAGTGAGTTTATATCTTCAACTACAGGCATTAATTACAAAACTCAAAAGTAATAGTTCACTCAAACATGAAAACTGAATCGCTATTTAATCAGCCTCAAGTGTTTTCAAACCTTTATGAGTTTCTTTTTTCTGCTCAACATAAAAGATCCTTTAAAATGTTTTACAAACCTGTAAGTGTTGACATAGAAAACAACAGCTATTCAACATTTACAAAATATTTAACCAAATAAAGTAACTTATAAAGGTTTGTGACAAGTAAAGGCGAGTAAATGTTGACATACTTATAATTAGCCAGTTTGTTTTACAGCAAGATGAGGTCTTATATTGATTTTGAAATAAAGCTTAAAGCGATAGTACTTTCGCTTTAAGCTTTATTTCAAAATCAATATAAGACCTCATCTTGCTGTAAAACAAACTGGTTTGTTATAAGTATAAAACATATTCTATAGTACTGTATGTGTATAACATGTCTGAATTACAATATATATGTGGGAAAAGATGCAACGTAAATGTAAATATTCATTCTGTGCTGTATGAGTTTTTAAAAATATACACGCACAGCAAACGCATAAAACTAAAAAGGCATGAATACTCAAACTGAATACACATTTTACACTGGATTAATGTTTTCCGCTGTATTTAGTGATCATTATGCCTTGGCATCTAGTCTCTCTTGCTCTCTCTTCTTGCTCTTGATCTGAATGACGCATGTTGCCAGCTTTCTTGTTATGTGTGTGTGTGTTGCATTCCTGCCTATATAAGGCAGAGTGTGTCCAAGGGACTGATCAGATAGACACTGTGTGTGTGTATGTGTGTGCATGTGTGTTTGTGTGTGTTTATGACATATCAAGATACAAATGTGTATAATGACATAGGTATGACACAGCTATTACATGGAGAAGTTAACCTATGAGGACATTGCTGATTTCCCTATTTATCAAAAGGCTTATAAATCATAAAGAACTAATTTTATTTTTTTCTCCAAAAAATATAACTGTACGCCTAGCACTACCCCTTACAGGAAATTGAGTAGAGTATAGCAATAGAACCTACAGTTTGTGAGGGAGAGCGGGGCGAAAGTACCAAAGATAATGTTTTAGAACTATATTTTTGCTGTGGTTACTAACAAGTAACAAGTCAATAAGTGTGGTCTATCATTATCGGGTGGTATTTTTTTTTAAAATGTAGAACAACTTCAAAATAATTTCACTTTAAACAGAAATTGCAGATTGTTACTTTTGACCCCATCAGTAGGGACAAAAGTAACCCAAGGGTGGATCAAAAGCAACACAATATTTGCTAGATTTACATGCTTAATCTTGTTTATTTGAAATATATCTGACAATGACCTTGTTAATGTTAACTTCAAACTTATTTTGTCCTTTATTTTTATCATTTTTATTTTAAATTTCACTTCCATTCAAATTCCTTAAATTCCTTCAAATGTTTCAAGAAGCAATTAAACAATGCAAAATGTTTAAAAAAAATTACAATTTCTGAATATTTTTATTATTATTGGCAATATGCATTAATTTTATAAAACATCTTAATCAAAACAGTGAAAACTCTAATATAAAAGTGAAAAATAAGGTTTGTCTATTAGCAGTCAGATATAAATAACAGTGCTACTTTTGTCCCCTCTGGAACTCTTGCCATTTAAGCCTGGTTTACTGTTAAACGGAAAATCTCAGAGAGTGCAAACTTAAGAATGAGTTATTACACTCCATAACCTGTAGATTGATCATTACTGTGATACATGAAAAGAGAAACACAGCTTGTAGTAAGAAAAAAAAAAAGTACCGCTACAATAATTTTATGCTCAAAAACTAAAATTCGGAGTCCTGAACTCAGGTGATATTTGGCAGCTCCATCGAGGTTTGCATGCTGAATGTGCCTGGAAAGCAAATGTTGTCAGGGCTTCAAGAAAATTGCTTTGTTTTTTTTCATCCCATGTTACATTCGTCCCCGATCTCCCCTACACTATCTAAAACAATGGAAACCTATGGAATGGGTCTTTAAACAATAATATTGGTTATGGTCAAAACCATAAAATAATCCACAGACTACGAAAGAAAAAGATATTAAAGGGACAGTAACAATGTCTATCCGAATAGTCACTTTTATGCCATACCTACATACTGGAACAAAAAAAGGCTATTTGAAGATTATTGTCCACACTGAAAAAAAATGATTCAAAGATGATTCATCGGATTTACTTTTTTTTTTTTTTTTTTAAGGTGAGTGGCTGTAAACAATTTCTTTGGGTTGAATTTAAACAAACAAGTTAAGTTGAACATTACAACAATTTTGCAGAAATCTTTTTTTTTTCAGTGCACATAATGGAAGTCAACGGTTTCCAAACAGCCTGGCTTCCAGCAATCGTCTGTACATATATTGTTTTGTGTTGTCTTACAATCTTCAGTGTAACACAAAAGAAAACATGTACTGTACAGTAGAAGAATGTGGGTGGTTGGTGATCCCTGAGAGACCTTTTTTTCTATAACCGTAATGGTTTAGTTACCAACATTCTTCAAAACATTTTCTTTTGTATAACACAGACGAGAGATAAGCATAGACAAAACGCAAAAGGTAATTATTAAGGCATGTGAGAAACCATGACACATAATCACAGAAGAAATCATAAGGTTTGGTATGACACAAGACAAAAAAGCATTATCCCTAAAAAAAAGTATCTGCAATATGTGAAAGTGAGGGAAAGTAGACAGATAAATACAGAGATACCTCTGACAGTATTTTTCCCAGAATAGAATTGATCACACAAGCACAAAGATGCAACTAGACATCAAAAAATTATCCCTTTTTTTGAAATGTCAGCATTTACAGACGAGACAGTGGTGTGTAGACTTCTACCCACAGAGTCTGAAACATTCTTTGACTCTCTGATTAAATGCTCTTATTGAATGAGCGCTGCAAATAACTGAAAGTGGCAACTAGAATATTATTTGACCCGACAGACCTCGGATACACGCATTCAAACACAAAGGGCAACAGAGATTTCTGTTTAAAAAATGCCATTTTCTATAGATTTAAATCAGCTAGACACACACACACACACACATGCAGAGAGACACACTATGTGGACACTGCACCCAAGCCTAACAAGGAAAAAAAGTAGGCAATATTAATTGATTTTTCAGTTTGGAGTCAATGTAACGAAGAAACCAGTGAAACAGGAAAACACAAAGAAAATTATTTTTCTATTGAACTAATCTTTGATACAGTGTGCTTATTATATACATAAAAATTTTAACTTTGATCTGAAGTTAATTAAGTGTGTAATACTTTTCTACATGTAATTACATTTCTAATTACACTGTTGATCCATCCCTTAATACCTCATGTTCAACTTTAATGTTGATCCATACCTCAATACAGTATGAACACAATAAGCACATTGGACTTATTGATGCATTGTAGTTAAGGTAAATTATTATAAAGTAGGACCAAAATATCCTCTGCATAAAGAAAACAACGGAATACTCCTGATATGACGACTATTTGTGTTTTTCTGTTTGTTTCGTGCATGTACCTTTGTTTGGTTTTGCTGAAAGCTTTAATAACGGCCGTTTTTCTTCTTGGAATTGTAGATTTCATCTTCTACGAATAAAACAAACACATTTGCACACAAATTACATTTACACATAATAAAATAACAGAAAATGACCAAACCCACACGTGTACATCAGAAGAAACAAAGTAACAAATGACAGATGAAAAATAACATTTATGCTGTAGCTATAGCAACCACCAGTCCAGAGGAAAACTATTCATATCTTTCAGATAATCTTCTATCTCATGACATCTGGTGTGAAAGCCTCCCTGACCTTTCCATCACTTCATGAAGGAGGAGGTGGCAGAGCTTGTCATTCAACATTTTTGTTTATTTGTTAGTTTGTTCGTTATTTTCAAGACCCTTAGTTTGGTCATTGCAGGTATGCTAATTCTGTGACTTGAGTCCATCCTCATTGGATAAAATCAAGATTTTATGAAGAGGAGGGGTGTCTGAGTCACAATCTAATCTAATGAATCCAATCCTTCCCAAACCTCTTCCTAGAGCCACACAAACACCTTTTCAAACTGATCCTAATCAAAGAGCGCCTAATTCTATTTATCAGCTTAGCAAGACCTTAAATGAATCGGTCAGATATAAGGAAGATATTCAAAAAAGTGCATTACTGATAGTGTCCAAACACAAACAGGGCTGGGAAATACTGAGCTGATCACTGGGGTACAGCAAGCTTCTGTGCTCCTATTAGGCATGGGCCAGTATAAGATTCTGACGGTATGATAACCTTGGATAAAAATATCATGGTTTCATGGTATCATGGTATTGTGATTACTGCTCTAAAATATATTGTTTTTAAATGTCTGGCTAAAAACAAAACGTTTTTTACCTTTGAACAATTCATATTTTATTTTGAGAAACATTTTAAATATTTTGGGGCAGTAAACATGTCAGGCTAAATAATTCAAGTGAATCATTGACTTCTGTGGTCTTCATTTGTTTCAAAAACACATACGTCTTTACAAAAAAAAAAATGTAAATAAAACATCTTAAACATACTTTAGAAAGGTATAGCAGAAAATTTTGGCGGAATGAAAATCTTGACTTTTCCAAACCGCGTGATACCTTGAAAACGGTTGTCATCCCATGCCTAGCTCCACTTTTTTTTTTCATTCACACAACCTCACTGTGCAAGATCATAAAAGCATGTGGTTTCTCTTACCATTGCTATAAAATGATACAAATCTTTCATTTAGAGAGCACTTGATGAACACACTCTCTCAGGTCGCATATCTGCCTTGTTGAGTCTGTATCCTACAATGTAACCTAGTAAGCACACTTATGTCATCACAACATAAAATCTGAAAAGCACTTCAACCCTATTGTGGCCATACACAATCCGCAGACACACTGCTGAATAACAGATGCTCTTAAAAAAGGCAAAAACATGAGAAAGACGGCCTGACAACGTGTACATGTATCTGAATGAAAAAAGAACAAAAAAAAAACTATACATTCTAACCAGCTCATTTGCTTGTCTCAGTTTGCATTTCTACCTGCCTCTGCTTCGAATCATCATATGCAGCTCAGTTTGTTAAGACAGAGCTCCTTGTAATCCCTGCAAACCTATTATTTGACCATAACCTTATTGTGCATGCAAGACCATGAAATTGAGTGACATGATATGTGGCCAAGTATGCTCACCCATAATGGGAACCTTTGATTGCATTTAACGTATCTAAGTGCACACACACACACAATAGTGAACATACACTCGGGAGAGCATGCAGCCACATACAGTATACTGCTGCAGCAGTTGGGGGTTTGAAGCTCAAGATATTGATATGGAGTGTGAAAGAGAGCACAGGTTATTCCCTCCCCCACCTACACAGAAAAAAAATTATTCAATGCTGTTTCCTTGGGTTTACTCAATTTTTTTACGTTAAGTAGCTGTAAACAATTTATTTAGGCTAAATTTAAACAAACAAATTAAGTTGAACATTATTAAATGTAATTTGTTTGTTTAAATTCAGCCCAAATAAATTGTTTACAGCCACTTAACGTAAAAAAATTGAGTAAACCCAAGGGAACAGGATTGAATCATTTTTTTCAGTGTACACTTCCTGCCGGACCTGAGACTCAAACCCCCAAACTTCAGGTTACAAGTCCATATTTCTAAAGTTTTGGTATCATTGTGCATGGAAGGAGCAATGTGCTCCTCTTACAGTACCAAAACTATAAGAAACCTGGGGGTAATGTTTGACAAGCAGTTCAACAACACCACTGCTGTGAAAGTCAGTGCACTTTAGCATTGTAAAAACCCACTCCTTCCTAACAGAGCATGGCACAGCTACTCATCTGAGCACTCATAATCACTAGACTGGATTACAGCAGTGCTCTTCTGTCTGGCCATCCATCCAGCACATTAAGCCTCTGCAGAACATAGCAGCAAGTCTAGTCCAGCTGTGGCCAGAAACAAGTAAAAAAATACATGTACTGCAGCAATTCCTCACTACCCTTGTCAAACAATCCTAAAGGATTCCACTATGCATCCTATATAAGACTCAAAACAGAATTTCAATAAAAATTTGGAATGGTTTAATATGCTGTAGGACCACTTATTTTAATGGGAACCAATTGGGTTTCTATTCAGGTGTATGGGAATTCCATACACATTTTAGGAATCCTACATGTGTACTTTTCAACATTATAAATAAAACAAAAATGACATTTTCATTGTGTCACACACTTTGCTCAGTAGTTCTGCCAGGGTAAACTACTGTTATGTTAGTAGGAGATAAGATTTATGTCTTTTAAATGTGTAAATCCAATGTAGATTTAGCCTATCATTCTGGATGACACAATTCATTCCTATCCATCAAGAATAACTAACAGAAATTGTTTCATGATTTTTAACGAATTCATCAGGAGCTCGAACAAAACATCATATTATCTCATAATGTCTAATAATAATAATAATAATAATAATAATAATATTAATAATAATAATAATAATAATAATTCCCAAGCTTCTCCAAGTGTTGAGTCTGTATCAGACACGGTATGCTAGTAACATACTGTACATACTGCATCACCAAGACATCTGGTAAATATCTGAAATGCACTGAATTCTAATGATGGCAGGGAACAGTTTGGAGACATACTGCAGATGAACAGATGCTCTTTAAAAAAGAATAACAAAACATAAAATGCACATGTATAGAAAGCAAAGGCCTTGTGGCAAAGGAATTTGTGAGAATACATTTGTGTATTTATTCTGCATTGCTCACCTATAAGAAAATCAATCTCTTAGGTTAGACCTCAAAATGAAAATTGACTGATACAAACACTGCAAAGTTCAACAATGATTGCATGAAATGAGAACCAGCGAAGTGTATTCATTAACAAGAAGGGATGTTCCTCCGTTTGTGTCTAAGGTTATGATCATAAAGAGTCTTTCAGTGGAACGGTCAGAAATCTCTGATTTCATTAAAACATCTTACATTGTCATTGAACTTTAGCATTAACTCTTTTAGCTTTAACAACAAAGTAGTAGTATTTACTGTAAGGCCATCTAAGCTCTATATGTACTTTCTGTCATTTGGAGGCATCACATTGAGACACATGCCAGAAATTGAGGTCCTCTATTATGATTTCACTAAAAAGTGTAATGTTGCTGTTTGAAGATAAACAGCATCTTCAAGTTATGATGTTCAAAGTACAGTCAGGCAAAGAGAAATATATTCTTTTATAGAATTGACTTTTTATGGCCTAAAAAAAACGGCTGGTATGGACTACAATGACTGTCTTACTGGGCCTGTGACATCACAAACCCTAATATTTACATAAAGGAATACAGGCATGACATTTCTGGATAATGTGCACTAGACGGTTAGTGAAACCGAATACAGTGGGCCAGCTGACCAATCAGAGCCCACTGCATATTTCTGAGGGCAGGGCTTCACAGAACCAGGAAGTCAGACAACAATAACAGTGCTGAATAAATGTGAAATACGTGAAAGAAATAAAAAATGAAGTATAAACACATTAAAGTAAACAAATAGCTGACTGACCACTTCTTTAAAACAAGATGGTCACCTGATCAACCTCTAGCATAATCAACTAATACATTTATCTTTCTAGAAATAGGCGTTTCATCAGATAATTGTAGATTTAATAAACCTTATTTTATTAATTCCCAACATGGAAATTCAGAGAAATCCAGATCCTGCCCAAAAAGTGCTTATTAAGAGACTTTTTCGCCATTTTCAATGTAAACTGAAATAATTGTATGGAACTGCAGATGAATCTCCACTCAAATCTCTCTGGCGGAAGCTCTTTGAGTAAATCTTCTACACTGACATTTACAATTACCTCAAGAAAGGCTTGAAAATCTTAGCAGATAATATTAAAAGCATGCACTACCACTAAATGCACTTAGTGGTTTAAGTAAACGTCACATACATTTCACTTACACTCAGATTTGAGGTTAACTCCAGAAGACCTTATGTTCATTCAGCTGTTAAGCACATATATCGATGTTCAAACACCAATCACTGCTGTAAATTCACCTTTTCCTCTGCAGGCCTGGTTCCCTCTCTACCTCTGGTGGTTTGAAGGTCAGCGCAGTTCGAGACCCTCTGATGTGGACTCATTTTTATCCATCTCCTTCAATTATCCTCGGCAAGGCTGCTCTTAATCTTCCCAATCACAGAAAACAGAGCACATGCATCAGTTCCCACAGAAGAAAAGAACATTGGATTGTATTTTGAAAGTATTATACTCTCTTTCTCCAATCATAAAGGGATTTGACTTTATCACCCAGATGAGAAGTTGTCTATAACTTGGTGTGAAGAACTTTAGCCACACGACCCATCTCCCGCCCCCCACAAGTTATTCTTTTCTCTTTGATTTTCATTACTGTCCTCTTCCTTTTGCCCTCCCTCCTTGGCAAGGTCTTTCTCATTTCTATCCCTGTTTTTCTTTCTCTCTCTCTCTCTCCCTCACAGACATTCTTTCAGTCTCACTCTCTCTCTAAATAAGGATATGTACTGTAGGTCCAGTGTTCCACATTCGCTGAAGGCCCCCCGCTGGATGCTATCGTCACTACAGAAATTGTAAGTGCTGCTTTGCAATCAACAGCAATCCAGTATTTTAAAAGCAGCTTTGAAATAGCTTGTGGTAACTGGGTCCAGCATCACAATGAACATTCAAAGAAGAACTAATGGCTCAAATGGAGTTTCACAGTAGTGAGCAAATCTCACCTGGAAATGGCAGCTAAAATAGCCAGAGGTTTAATTGGAAGCTGTCAAGCAGAAGATAAAAGTAAGAGGAAATGACAAAAAATTTAAAAAATCTTTTCAGATTTTGACTGTTTTAATTTGTGTGTCATTAGATCCGAGGTTGAAAATCTGCCCACTGGTGCAAAAAAAGCTGTCTGACAAATCTGAAATCACAAAAAAGTCTTTTACTAGTCAAAATACTCTAGTTAGCAGGGGCGTAGCTTTATACACCCCCTCACTTTTAGAGACAGACCATTTAGAAACAGGTGATTAATGAAACAAATGAACGTAAAATTGTGGATATCATTCAGCTGTCCCCCCACTTTTAAAATGTTAGTAACTTGGTAGTTATTCAAAACTATAGTTCATCCAAAAGTCTAAAACTATAGTACACCCAAAAGTCGGGTGATTAGGGAATCTAGGATTTAGGTGACTTTTTTCCTCAATCCAACATTAAAAAAGATTATTAGCTTGGTGATATATATATAAAAGCAAGTCAATTCCCATCTTTTTTTTGAGTGAAAAAGTATGTACATGCAAAGCTAAATTAATACCTGTGGTTCCTGAAAAGACACTGAGGTCTTAAGAAATAAAACAATCTGTCCATTTCCAACATTACTCTTTAATCCAGTCCCCATCCCCCATTAACCCATTACTGTACTTACTTAATTTATTCGAACTAAAACAGAACGTATTACATGGTTAAATTTTATAATCTTGCACTTAATGTATATTAAGGAAAGAAATTAAAACCTAATGGATATAAAGGAAAGAAATTGAGCCTGCATGTTTTATTTTTCTCAAAGGGGTAATACAGGATTTTTGATCAAATAATGTTGATATTTGAAAGCACCAAAACCAACAATGTTTGATATATCTGCTATTGTTACTAGATTGCACAAGATTGAGTAAAAATAAAAGCAGGGATGTGTCTGTAAAGTTTCAGGCCAAAATACCCATCAAATCACTTGTTATACACTGTTGAAAGTGTCAGTTTTGGGGTCAGAGGGGATTGTAGCTGTTTTTGTCTGTGCCTTTAAATAAAAACCAGCTATTTTCCCCAGTCCACTCTCAGGACATTCATATTGGGAGAACAATTACCAAAGTCAGGATAAAAACAGCAAAATGACAGACAGAAAATCAAACATGATGAGACAGAGACCCACAGTCACAAATACCACAGTAAGATGAATGAGCTGCACACAAAAAACACACGTGTGTTTGACACGTTGTGCTGTTTTTGCTCATCTACTCATGGCAAATGTTACAGGATGCCCATCAAATGGGTAAAAATGCTGCTGTTGAGATTCATTATAGTTACTATACAAAATAAACCTGATTTAACCTTGTGTGGTTGAATCATCCTCTTTTGTGTACACTGCAGCTGTTGTTATTCTAGCAGTTATGAATTAGGTAGCTTAAAACGTTTAGTTCAAAATGCTAAAAAAATTACAATGTGTACCACTTACTGCAAGAGTTGGTTCAGGGAGACTTTAATCAGTGTTGGGTGTAACGTGTTACTAAGTAACGCGTTACTGTAATTAAATTACTTTTCCACTGAAAAAGTAAAGTAACTAATTACTGTTCATTTTTAGGTATTTTAATTACAGTTACTTATAATGTACTTGCATTACATTGTAAAATAATTAAACTCGCTGAATAATCTTACACAATTTTATTAATTTATGTTCTAAAGCTAAAAGTAAACTCTGGCGCTTTAAAATCATCGTAGTGCAGATGCATGTGATAGCGCCGCGTGCCAGTTTGCTGCTTGTCATAAAGTGGAAGATGTCGGACTCAGCTGAAGCGAGTGGCTGTTTTACGAAATGAAAATATTCCCAGACAAGAACATTATACAGTATTTTTCAGTATTACTCAATTTATTTTTCCTCATTGCGCGTCTGCGTGCTGTAGCGCGCGGCTTTTTCAAGGCTATCGCGCACCTGACATGGGCTGGTAAGAAGATTATGAGAAAGGCTAGGATACGCATGTAACAGAGGCAGTCGGCGAATTAAACATGACTGATGCTGCTCTGTTTACAGAGTAATAAGACACCTTTTGCTCGATCGGATCACAGGTAAACAAGAGAGACACAATCCAGTTCAAAAACATGCCGTATAAATCTTAAGCCTTTTGTTCACTTCCGATCATACTGCACGGGCTTTCATTCTAATACCGCGAAAAATAATGCTTTTTTTTGTAGAGATTGCATGATCCTGCCCATACCTGTCAACATTGGGATGTGAAAATAAGGGATTTTTTTTTTTCATGTATAGAATACATTAGCAAATAGTTTAGAAATAAAATTTCTTTTATTATAAAGAAATAGAAAGGCGACCCTGGATTAATAAAGGGAATAAGCCGACAAGAAAATGAATGAATGAAAGAAAAGTTATCAAATTGTATTAATCTTTTCTTCACTGTATATCTTACACATTCTGAATAAAGAGCAGTGAATGAATCATTTATTTAGATTTTTTGTTTGATTACATTAAATAACAGAGGTGTCTCTGTTATAAAGAACAGAAATTTACATCTATAGTTATAATGACGGCATTCGATTGCTTTCCTAACGTTTTATGCTCATTTAAGACAAAATGAGTTAACCATCAAGATCGACATCTTTAGATGTTGATATTATTATTAATTATGTGTATGTGTCTGTTCAAACACGCACCCAAAACCCAGTATCCACTTTCGCTCCGCTTCAAATCGAGGGTACAGAATCCGTTTGGGAAACAGCATCTATTTATCACTATGGACGCGTCAGCTGACAGTCACGCACCGCTTTATGACTGTTTTGAGGATTGCATAGGAGGAGCGACGGCACCTGTAATGAAAAGGAAAGGGAATCCTGCCGTTTTTTATGTTTATTCTAAAGTGTTTAAATGCCTAAATAAAACGAAAGCACAGAAAAGATTCACATTTAAGAAGAAGGGGCGGCACTGGTGGTTCAGCGGTATGGGTTGCGAATGGGGAGGATCAGCTCTTTAATGTTTTTTTATACCCGTCGGAGAACAACTAAAAATACGGGAAAATAGCTTTACGGGATAATAGGGGGATAGAACTGTAAAATACGGGAGAATCCAGGGAAATACGGGAGGGTTGACAGATGTGATCCTGCCTGATCGATAGATGTGCAGAATAATATTTAAGAAGGTTACATTGCATACTAAAAATTATTATGCATGTAATTATTATCGATTTTTTTAAATAGAATATAATAAAGATGATTCAGAAAACTAAAAGGCTAAACTATTTCATGTTTGACTCATATGTTTTATCTAAGTATTTATTATTTACAGAGTTAAATATTTATTATTTGTCCACTCAAGGTTTATAGGGATTTCAAGAAGTATTTAGTTAAGTTACTTATTGAGTAATTAAGTTACTTTTCAGACACAGTAATTAGAAAAGTATTTTAAATACAATATTGATTAAGTAATTAGTAATTAATTACTTTTTTAAAGTAACTTACCCAACACTGACTTTAATCCCAGATTCGTTGCAAATCCCTTCATGTGTATCAACATCAGTGAGGGTGGAAATCCACATTGCGAGGTCACGTTGTGGTGGGCCCTTAAAATCACTGGAATTTGGATCCTATTTTAAAGTAAGGAAATTTTAAAAAAGAGACTTGTTGTGTTTATATCACTCCAAAATTAGCATGAACACACTATACCTACACACATTTCTGTCCACACAGCTTCTAAAATAATTTTTTCATTTTTCTGAGTAGATGACCTAAGAACATGCTAAACGACTGATCTACAACCCCAATTCAGAAAAGCTGGGACAGTATGGAAAATGCAAATAAAAAAAGAAGAAAAAGAAAGTAGTGATTTCTAAATTTACTTTGACTTTTAGTTCATTGCAGACAACACAACGAACGAAACTGTTACTACATAACACTCGTTCCCCTAGAGCGAGAACACAAATGCTATTTTAAAAACGTCCACTATGAGTATTTCACCAGAAAGCCAATCATCTGAATCAGCTTCTCTTAACCCCCCTCTCTCTCTCTCTCTCTCTCTCTGTCTTTCTCCTCGAAGGAAGTTGGAGATGGAGGAAACAAAGACTCTCTCAGTACTTTGAGGCTCTGAAAGCGAAAAGGTGCTTAAGCGTCGTGTGGTTGACATTTTTATACACGGCTGATTGTGATTGCTGCCAGTTACGTATGCTGATGCTGCCAATTCATTGGCATTTCATTGGTCCATTTTATTACTATTCTGGCAAAATCCCCATAGTGGAAGTTTTCCACATTGAATTTCCCCTCCCGCTGGGAAATATTATTTAATATGTTACTCATTTTTATTTATTTTTTTCAAAGTAAACACATATTCCAACTTTTGTTCTTGCAACACATTTTTAAAAAGTTGGAACAGTAAAGTATTTACCAGTTTGTAATGCTGCCATTCCTTTTCACAACACTTAAAAAAACGTATAGGGACTCAAGACACCAAGTGTTTCAGGAGTAATTTTGTTCCATTCATCCTGCAAACAAGCATTAAGGTGGGCAACAGTATAAAGTCTTCGTTGAACATTTTCAAAATGCACCACACATTATCTACTGGAGACAGGTCAGGACTGCAGGCAGGCCAGTCAAGTACCTGTATCCTCTTTCTCCACAGCCAGGATTTTGTAATGTGTGCACAATGTGGTTTTGCATTGTCTTGTTGAAATATGCATTTCCTGGAAAGATGTCTTTTGGAAGGCAGCATTTTGTGCTCCAAAATCTCGATGTTCTTTTCAGCATTAAAGAGCCCTCATTAAAAAGTAGGTTTTTGAAAATTACCTTCCATGCAGCGTGTAATCTGACAGCGATTCGTAACTTTTTGATTTAGTGGCTAATTCATATGAATACATCTCATTTGTACAATTTAGTACGATTTGCTCATCCCCAAATGACGGTTGGGTTTAGGGGTGGGGTTAGGTGCTACGCCTCCTTTATAAATATCATACATTTTCGCACGACTGAACTTGTTGTTGGCAAACTGGTGATCCCTGGCCCATCTTTGCTACTAAAGACCTAGACCTTTCTTGGATGCTGCTTTTGTATCAAACCATAATTACAATCACGTTGACATTACCCGTTTCAAATCACATCATTATTTAACCAATTTACCTGATTACTAGCCCTAAACTGCTCCTGTGCCAATTTTTAAAAATGTTTTGCAAGAACCAAAATGAGAATAAGTGTTTAATTTGAAAAACAAAAAATTAAAATCACAAGGAACACATTAAATAATGTTTGTTGTATTGTCTACAACGAAATACAAGTCAAAGTAAATTAGGAAATCCCTACTTTTATTTGCATTTTCAATACTGTCCCAACTTTTTCTGATTTGGGGTTGTATATTAGTATTAGCTATATGCTATCACCATTTAATGGCCTTTTTTGAATAAAACATATGAAAAAATGCTTATATATTATAATTAATGATAACTCAGATGCTGCCATATTTGCTATGTCTAAAACAGCATTAGAGAAGGATGAAAGTCAATTTTCCATATTACCTGGTTGTTGCTTGTAACTCATGGCTAGAAGAGGCTGCTGCAGCGATGTGAAGGTATCTCTGCTTACCCATGCCACCTCTTAACACTCCGGCAAAATCATAATTTATTTTAGCATTTATCATTATTGTTTATATTGAATATAATCTTCAAGAGACCACACTTAGCTGATGATTGATTTTAAAGCGTTTGGCATGCTGTCCCGGGAGAGAGCCCAGAGCTCGTAAGATCCTCGAGCCCAGGGCCTCCTCCTGTTTGTACGGCGTGAGGGGAGTTTGAGCTCAGGTAGATCTTAAGAACTCCTCTGCTTGTCAATGGTGCCAATTTGGATTGGTCAATTCACCTATGCCATATGTCTTTGGACTGAGGGAAGAAACCGGAGAGCCCATGGGAAACCCACACGTGCACAGAAAGAACATGTAAACTCCGCACAAAATTATCAATTGGCCAAGTAAAAATTTGAACCAATGACTAATGCTGCGAGGTAACAGTGCCAACAACTGGGCCACCATGCCACTCTGTCAAGGAGAGGAGGGAGGAGTAGGGGTGGAAGGTGGATTCTTTAAGGCGAAGACAACTAAAGTAAGAAACTCTGATTATTTATAGCGAGTTAGGAATCATGCAATTGGTGAATCCTGCATTGCTAATGCTAGACTAGCTGGGGTCAATCATCGGCACTTGATCCTCTCGAAATTAGTTATCAATAAACTTCACTTATTTTTATGCACACTAAATATTTGTAATTCCTGGGCTACTTTTTTTAAAATACTATTTAAATATTTTATGAATAGCATTAGTAGACTGCATGTGTGCCAACAAATTTTTTAACAATGCTTTAGCAAATCTCTATTAAATATGCTTTGTAAAAAAACTCTTTGGGCCTTGGTCAGCAATAAATGACAACAACCACAATAATGTAGAATGAATTAATAACTATCAAAAAATAAATAAATTTTAAAAAACGCAAATTGTAATGTAATTTATGCACATTTTGTTTTCAGTTTCAGTGTGTGTTTAGGCGTCTTTGTGAAGTGTTATTCTAGCTATGAGTGTGAGGGCCTGATACACAGCTGGAACAATTTCCAGAATTAGAAAATCAAGGGCTTAACCTCATGCAGCTTCTGAAGAATTCAACCTACACAAAGTTCACATTTAAATTCAAACTCTTTCCACTTTTCTACCTTTATTAACATATAAACAATGCTCCACTTTGTACTAAGAAGGCAGCACAGAAGAGGCTGATGAAAACACTTGCCTAAGATGCATCATGAAGTAACAAAACCAACTTCTCCTTTAAGACAAACTGAATATGAGTACTTCCCCTTTAAGAGATGGGTGACAACCGGTTAACAGGTTGAGTGTTGAAATGATGATTGCACACACATCTGATTATTTACAGAGATACTAAAAACTCACACCACAGACCCACACAAACTTACAGTATGCAAACACAATCTCACAATGAGCTAAGAGAACTCTTCGCTTTTGTCCACTATAATTTATAATAAGGTGCTACAATACCAAGCATAACTTCTATTTAATTATTGTTACTTCTGTAATTAAAATTTTAAAAATTAAAATTCTTGAGCAGTGCTTAAATATCATCTACACCCATGCTACACAAACACACATACAATTATGCAGCAAACTAGTAGTGTCTGGACACACACTGCTACTACTACACAAACAGACCTGCACATTCAGTAGTATCATTATGAATATGCTGAAAGTAGCAAACCAACCATATAAATGTTCATTTTTATTTCGGATGCTTTGATATGAGAAGATAAGAACACGTCTGTGTGAGTGTGTGAGTGTGATATGAGTGAATGTGAGTCATCATGACTTGTGTGGTTTAAACATTTTGCTGATCTGTATCTCCATTTAGCCACTCTCAAAAGCTGCAGTCAAGATCTGATCCAAACCAGAACTAAAACCAGCACAGACTAAACACTGATCCCTCCAAAACCAAGCCTCCGATTAAGCATATACCCCCCCTCTCTTATTCTCTCGTGCCTTGTTTTGGTTTTTCAGCTAGTAGAGTTTAATGCACGATGAGCAGAAACCAGTGAAGAGGTGTCACTTGAAGGTGTAACTGTAGTTTCCTTCTATTTTCTCTCTCTCTTTCTCTCTCTCAAATGCACTCTATGAGTGTCAGGCCTGAGATGTTGCTGCTTTTGTGACACGCTGTCAGCCGCAGTGTGGAGGGTGGAGCGGTGGTGGTTGTGAGTCAGAGATCACTGAACAGAGCCTTTACTGAATGCCTTAAAAAGAGAAATTCATCTGCATCGCCATGCATGTTGTGAACTTGTTCCATTGAAATAAACGGGAGGGTATGAGTAATGCTCCCTGTGTTTGTATGGTAATTTCTCCATCTGCTGTTTTTCTTAGCATGCGTTTTTTTGTGCGTGCTCCTAGTCACAATACGAGCGTAACTGCATATTAACAAAATAATAATCCTCCATCTGGTACACAACTACTTGTCTCCATTCAATAACACACTGCATTCTCCTTTTCGACCAGAGAATATTTTCAAGGGCAGCAATAATGAAATCAAACTTAGATGACCCTAAAAAAAACTTAACTGCAAGACGTTATGGTCCCCAAAAGCCAAAGTCATCACCGTCGGCACCCATCCTTAACGCATAACCAGAGTAAAAGACACAATTCACCCATAAATTTAAAAAAATCCCTATTAATTTATTCACCTACAGGTCATCCAGGAAGATGTAGGTGCCTTTCTTTCTTCTGAATAACATTAAAGACATTTAGATGAATCTGTGATCCTTGGTGATTCTAATAATGGCAGTCAATGGTGACAGTCTCTTGAGATTAAATGTAAACATATGCAAAACAATCCAAATCAATAGCTATGGCTCGGTCACACCTTGAAGTCTTGTGAAGTGAAGCGATTGGTTTTCAGCATGTGCAAATGGAGTCCGATTGTAGCCCTGTCACCCCAACATAAAAATTGTCATCATTTGCTCTCCCTTCACTTGTCACAGACCTGTTTAAATTTCCTTCCTCAGTTAAATACAAAATAAGATATTTTGAAGAATGCTGAAAACCTGTAACCATTGACTTTCATGGTATTTGCTTTTCCAACTACAGGTTTTGAGCTTTCTTTGAAATGTCTTAATTTGTGAAGACTCATAAAGACTTCAAAACCACTTAAGGGTGAGTAAATAGTGAGTAAATTTTCCCTTTGGGATGAACTATCCCTTTACTTGACAACGAACAAGAAAATGTGCTTTTATACCCCTCTGAAAACAAATAAATCAACTGTAAAAATCTGTTATTTATCACTGTCACTCCAGCATTTTAGAAACATCTGCCAGTCCTCACCTAACTGTTGCACAGTTTACATGCAGTTTTACATTTCAGTTCAGCTTATGGTTTGATCTGTAGTGATTAATATGTTTCTTACTAACATGTGAACTCCTTATGGTCAGATCGTGGAGGTGCTCCTCATGTCAGTACAACATCTCTAACAACAATGAATGCAGATATTTGGAAACATAATAAAATTTGGGATATGGCACATTATGGCTAAACAATGCCATGATGATTCCACATTGTGATAAGTCTAAAATTGGCACAAGAAAAAATAGACTATGTGTATAATTGTGTATAATTAAGCACTATTTGGCATGTTTCTTTAAGATCTATGAAAGCACTAAAATAAATGTCATGCAACTCTGTTTTTTCCACTGTTCTAGTCACTGCAGGCAGCAACAATCGAGCAATGGAGATATGAGGGCTCTTGTTTCTCACCCGCGTTGGCTCTGCTGTGTGTGGCAGACTCTCAAGCTGGTAGCCGCACGTTGTGCCACTGATGCCGAATGTTGCACAGTGAGTCATCTACATAAGGATAGCACTATGGAATACTGAATACTGACATTTTTGCTAAAATTGCACCCTTTCATGTCACTACTACAGAATGCTTTGTGTCCAATATACCTCTAAATGGTGCATATTAGCACAATCGAGCAGTAATATTCTCCTATGAAGTATTATGCATGCTCAGTGTACTAATTCACATGCTTTAAAAGCACTAATATGCTCCTTTTGACATTAATAGTCAGTACTTAAGTCAGCAAAGTACATAGGTTTATTGACAAAACTGGCTCGGTGAAAAGCTGTTTAACAGGCCCTAACGGTACATATATTCAATTTAGACAACTGAACTATTCATGCAGCATTATAAAATACGCTGAGTTCCCTTTTATGTTGCCACAAAACAAATCGATTGAGTTAACTTAATCGTTTTAACAAATTTAAGTAGATTAAACATAAAACAATTAAGTGGTTCCATATAAATCTCAAGAACAGTGTTGTTTCAGCTCATTTTAATTAAGTAGCTTAAACAAGCAGCAGAAATAACATTTTTGAGTAAAGCTTTCATCCATAATTTATGTGCATTTAGACTACTATTTAAGGTAACCTAAAAAAGCCACTTTAAATTAAAAGGCTAGTTCACGTGCAAAATAAATGACCATTTGCTTACTCTTACTATTTCTTCTAAACTACAATTTTTAGCTCTGACAAATAACAATAATAAAAAAATAAACACTAGCTGTTTGCAGAAATTGTAGAAACTAACAAGCTGTGAAATTAATACCCGTTGCGAAACTGAACTTGGCTTACTGAAGAATCTCATTTGAAATTCATAAAAAAAAAAAAAAATGCCATCTTTTCTCGCACTTACTGTATAGCAGCTTAGGCATACAAAGTGGCAGAACATAATCCACAAAATTGCCTGCCACGGTTGAATTGTATTTGTATTTGGCAGGGTGGCGGATTAAAATTTCAGTCCATGGATGTTAAAAATAATAATTAATAATAACAAAATAAAAAAAAACTCATGGCACACAGGTTTAAATACTGTAACTTCTTTTCTTTTTTAGAAGACACTAAACTATTTGTATATTTGCTGACTAGCACAATGATGAAATGGGTATGTGCCAAGTTTGAACAGTGTGTCACAGGGGCGAATAAAGGGGGGGGGGGGCACAGGGGCACTGACCTCCGTTTACATCTGACCCCCGTTTAAATCGGTTTTGGGCCTCGTTGTGCCCCTTTCCTTTAAGTGACTGCTGATTTATATCAAAGCTCGCACATAAATATGAGCTTTAATTCATGTTGAACGTCGATATACCTGTTACTTCAGCTGTTTTTCTTGTATGACGAGAGCTTTCATACCTGTAGATCGAATGGCTTGTTCCGAAACAGGGATTAATATTGTCACGATGTTGCTTGCCGTGGTTTTAAAGTGGAATGTTTTAGAATGGACCAAAATTGATAGTCATACAGTATATCAGTAAGTCATATCATTTGGTCAAAAACTAAACATGTCATTCGTTGATCGAACCTTCAAGGTTTATTTTCCACAATTACGCTCAAAGCTCTGATAATTTTGTTGTTTAAAATTACCATTTAGAGCTATTATCTAAAATGTGCGCTTCATGGCGAAATCGATAGTGAAAGCCAAAACAGGTTCTGTGCTGTCATTCACCCTGCAACAAGGGCGCTTCTGTTTAGAATTATTGGGCATTTTTAGCACTTTAAAAAGGTTACAAAACAACTGTGATGGCAAATTGTTCAAAATGACAGACATCATTTTTTAATTAAAGGGATAGTTCACCCAAAATGAAACATTATTCCAATTTAATCTGCTATTTGCAGATGTAAAATTAACCCCTGAAAAGTTATCATGGCATATATATATACACTAAACATATACTGTAGTTCTAAACATATAGTGCAAGCACCAGTTGAATAACTTGGCCCCCTTCTGTAAACTGTGGCTCCACCTTGACCCCTGCGTTAAAAAATTCCTAGATTCGACACTGGTGTGTCATTCGTTAAATTTTGTCAAAGGTGCATTAAAGTAATATACATTAACCTTGATCACTAAAACTACAGCTAGGCAAAGTATGCTAATTTACTTGTTTGCATTACAATCCTACAACTGTCTAATGATTCAGTCATCCTTAATAGTAGGAAAAACAGATCCTGTGTAAATCAATGGCAAAATCTATGGTTTCCAAACCTTTCGCAAAATATCTTGTTTTGTGTTGAAGGAAAAGTCACACAGGTTTGTGACAATTAAAGAGAAAGAAAATGATGGGAGAATTTACATTTTTGAGTGAACCATGTCTTCCACATCTGACTAAAGGCCCTGGAATACTTCAAACTAAATAAAAAAAAAAAAGAGCTGAAATTATGTAATTTTGACAGTAAAATGATGTAAATGTAAATCTGGCCAAATCGAAGTTCGTTTTGGCAGTTCGAAAGAGCTCACCAAAGCAACCCTTTTGGGGGAGTTCGTTTGGTCCTAAACACCTTTGAGCCATTATTGGTTCATCACAATTATGCAATTGGTGGGTGTGTGCTGGAACTCTTTTTTTGACATGCTTCGTATCCACAAAGTTCAGTCAGACAGGAGAAAAACATCAACATAAATATACTGGTGGGTCAAGTAGCAGATATCGTCCTGATTTATTTCCACCTGTATTATCACTCACTGAGAGATTTTAAAGACTCAAAGTCAAAAACTGCCACATCAGATAAAGTTTTGAACATTGTTCCATTCATTGTTCCATAGTTTACAAACTCAGATGTTCATTAAATGCATCTTCAATCAAAAAAGTTATGGAGATTTTTGTTTTACAGACATCCCCATGAGAAAGTATTGCTGCCTGAATAGAGCCTAAGAAGGTCTTGACGTGAAAATGTATGTTTCAGATCAGGACTTGCACAAATTAAATGCTTGCAGCAAAATGCATAGTTTTGACAAAGCAAATAACCAGATGTTTAATAAACTCTTCTAAATGAGGTAATTTATTTGATCATTCCATAATTTTTCATTTTAGCATACTGACATGAAGTAGCGGTTCTACTTTCAATGGAGCTCCGGGTGAACCACCCCATACTGCGACCTGTATGTTAATGTAAATGGAGAGCAGGAGGGGAGGGAGAGAGGTGAGTGTTAAGTATGAGAAGGAGAGCGGGGGTTGAGAGACTCCAATTGATGCCCCTGCCAATTTTCCATATTGCCAGTGCCTAAACGCGCCACGACTGGTGTGTGAGTGCTCAGTAATTGCAACCTGAGTACTACATTTTAGGGATTACATAAGTGGGTTTACATCCACATCCACATTCCTGATCTCATTTGGTTTAACAATCCAACAGAGCCTTTATGTGATATAAACCCTAACCAGAGGTTTGTCAGACATGTTCCTGTTTGGCTATATAACAGGAAAGATGCAGTCACAGTACAATTTTAGGTCAAAAAAGCATACCGATAATAGAAACACTTCACACAGAAGTCAATTTCAATACAATTCATCATAAACCACTTATCCAGAGCTTGGTGAACTAGTGTGACCAATTTAAACATGAGCAAAAGCCCAACCAAGAAATTTGTTGCCCTCACACAAAACGCCAGTGTGATTATGTTCTTAGAATTGTTTATTGGTGTATTTAACATTATAATTGACACCACACACAGGCATCAGACAAACTTATTGTACATTGTGCACTTTATGTAGTAACATTTTACTTTGTTCTAGATGTCACTGACATCACACAATCAAATAATTGTTTTATAAACATTATTTGAAGTACAAATGGAAGTCAGCCTACGACTGTTCTGATATTACTGCCTGACTTGTAGGCCATCTGACTGACGAGAAGGTGCAGGGTTCAAACTGAGCCCCATCTGACACGGTTGATCGTCAGCAGTGTCACGACAAGAGAAGAAAGAGTGTGAAAACTCAACAGACCTCAGAGGATCCAACATCCCCTACTAGAAATTCACACTTTACCACATGACAGCTGAGCACAAAAACACCAATCAACCACAAGAGCTGGCTGTGAAGAGTTTGGCTGTTGCAAATGGACTCTAAAAACAGCAGCTGGCAGAACTACAGAAACCAACCTTAAACTTCAGCTTTTCCCCATCCGCTCAAATTGTTTAAAAGGTTATTGAAGAGTTGCAGCCAAAGCTTATTGATTAGATCGGCAATGATTAAGTTCCTTACTAATTCAAAACAACCCTTGCATAATGCACACGTTATGCTTCAGCAAACCATAATCCATGACTCACAACCAGCGACAACTGCTTAACTCAAATTTAGCTCATCTGCTGCACTTTAAAGGGTCACAAGCACCAAAACACATTTTTTGTGATATCGACAGTCATAAATATGTCCCACGTTGCTAAAAACACTATTAGGACACATACATTTCACAAACAAAAAGTGAAAATTGGTTTTGCATTATTTTAAGCAAATTCGTTCTTACAGTTTGAAAAGAAAGCTACGTCACGGCCATGGGATCCTTATGTAAATTCCAGCGTGGAGACTGGATGTCTGTACTGGCCTGTACAATGTGACGTCTTTGAGTTTTCAGCATTAATTCATCAGATAGACCACCAATCAGCGTGCTCTATTGTGAATGCGGTGCAACTTCATTAATATGCATGATATAGCTTCAAAGCCAGTTTTTACCTGTTACAGTGTTCAGAGAAATGCCACGTTGTGTTGCCAACCGTAATTCTAACAAGTGGAAGAAGAAGAATTAGTCGAAGACATGGGCCGTCAGTGTTGTGTTTATAAATGTGCCGCAATGAAGGTTTTGTTTCCATTTACCGACGATGAGAGCACCGATCGCGTGTGGACATGTGTGGATTACAGTGGTCTGCTAACACGTGACATAAATATGTTTGTAAAGAACATTTTTTACCCGAAGTTTCACAAACAAATTTCGAGAGGAGCATGTGATAGGATTGACTACAGCTGATCCCTATCACTAATCACTAACTACCCAATTGGATCATTCCAAATTTAATATAAATATCCAGCCTAAACACCCCCCACACCCCACACCCCACCATCCATCCCTTCTCCCTCCTACTCAATTCTAAGTTCGGGCGACGCGGTGGCTCAGTGGCTCTGGTTTCCTCCCACATTCAAAAAACATGCAACAAAAGTTAAAGTCACAAGCACCTACTATGTACAAACTGGCGCAGTTGACGGTCTATCCCTGGGAAGTTATCGAGAACTACCTGATCTCGTATCTTTCCAAATGCTTATTGACCAGGCAGGCGCCTTGGGTTCATCTATCTCCGAGCTCAGGGTTCTCTCCCTGGACAGCATGCCAAACCTGCAAAAATAGTCAAGCATTATCTAAGTGTGAACTCTTGAAAGCTTTTTGCATCTGAAAATGGTGAAATCCAGATTTGCCAATCGTCTTCTTTTAAAAACGAAGCGGTTCCAGCTCCTGTTGATTGTCCTGTCTCTACAGATTTGGTAAGTGAGCGATCAGTGTTCTTTTGTATACGTTTATTCAGATTGCAAAGTTAGTATAGACAGCAGTACTCTTTACGTTTTTAAAGACTGATTTAGTTACTAAAATGATTTAGTTACTAAGTTTACAGTACATTAACATCCCTTCAATATTATGGACTGAAAGATCTGATTTAATTGCTGCTCTCCAAATGTAAACATGTAGACACCTTAATCAAACTTTTAACGTCGTGTAGGATTTTCAACACATTTTGTGACAGGACAGTCTATACACACATGGCTGTTTAATGCTGTATTCACACCAGATGCGGCAAGCGCGGCAAAATCGTGCTATTTGCGCGTAAATAGACACGTGAAAATTTGAGTTTACTTGCTTCATTCGCGCGTACAAATCCGCTTCATTCGCACGTCGAATTGACTTGAGAACAGACGCGGATTCGCATGATGGGCAGGGTTTCTGTCTATGGCTTGGTGACTGTAGTTTTATTGCTAAATGACTAACAGGAGTTTTATAGAGAGAATAACTGTGTTTATGTGCTTTATGAAGGCTGAAAAACAGCGTTGATTCGCTTGGAGCTGTATCTGAGTCCATTTGATTATTTCAGAGGTGCACCCAGCTCTATGAGCTCATAAACTCCTCCAAAAACTGAACCTGGATAATGGGAGCTTTCAGCGGTGCTTCTGATTGAACCGAGCCCAGTTTGATGAACTGTTGTCGGTGACGGCAGGAGGATTTTTCCCCGAGACACCAACAACAGGCGCTACGTCATAATCACACCCCCACAAGAGCAAGCTCCTGATTGGTTAACACGGTGCAAATGTCCGCTGAAGTTCAGATTTTCAAACTGGAGCAATTCGCGCGAATTGTGCGTTAAGTGCGTTAAACGCGCAAAACGCTCAATTTGCGCCGCGCCATTCGTGCGTATCGCGCAATTCGTGTTATTAGCACGTATCGTGCCGCAGGATGCCTATTCGCGCCTTTGCATTGACTTAACATGTAAATCACTCGTGCTTGACACGTCTTCCGCGTCTAGTGTGAACGCAGCATAACACTTTTCTCTGCACCTATCAATTCTCTGCATCTACTGAGAAATGCAGAGGTTTTTTTTTCTCCCATATGGCATGCGGTATCAAATTCTACTAAAACAACACCCTTCCAGCAGTTCATACTAGCATCCAATATCTTGTTTGTCATGGGGAACATGCATGAAATATTCCTGAATGAAAGTAAAAGTGCCAAACTGCACTTATTCTCTATTGTGTTATAACATGTAAAACAGGATCATGAAAGGAACATTCAAAAAGCAACTCATGTAAACACCTTAATGATATTACTGTTTTATTCAGATTAAGGCAACTAATTTGATCACAGATGTCCATGTAAACATAGTCACTGTCTATCTTCTCTGCGTCTGTGTTGCCGCTGTGGAAATCAGCGCGTGCATGTACTGAAACTCCTATTTTCATGCAAACCCTTCCATCTTTTGCCACTCAACACTTCCCACCTAAACAAAGCAAGACGCACCCACTTTCCTGACTTTTTTCAAACTAGAGGTGTCAAAACAGCCTGCTGAGACAGGGAGATTTCATGGCCCTTTTTTGTTTTGTTTTGTTTTTCTTTGGGGATTGAAGGCTTTTGAACTAATCTACCATTGGTTCTTAATAATAAAACATTTCCATTAACCCGCAGGGGAAAATGTAAGTTTATATTAAGAAGAGAATTGTTATATCTGCCATATTTACTCACCCTTCAATTGTCTCAAACATGTTTGCGTTTCTTTCTTCTGTCGAACACAAAAGTACATATTCTGATATCTACTGGTAAACTGTACAGGCACCCATTGGCTTCCATAGTAACATTTTCGATGGTTCCCAGTAACCAGCATTTTTCAGAACATCTTCTTTTGTGTTCAACAGAAGAATGAAACTCATAAAGGTTTAAATCCACATGGGAGAGAATAAATGAAAGTAGTTCAAGTGCATTAAAGCCTAATTGAATTTCAAGTCCATATATCCATTTTCATAGAACACAAGACTAATGGCACTTGAAGCTGCCAGGCTCTCCACACTCCACAGGCTGTCAATGACAATAATGCTTTCCACATTTATTTATCTGAACAAAATTTCTCACAGTACACGTGATCAATTTCTCTTCCAAATAAGCATGTTTGTGTCTCAATGCCTGTGGTTGCATCAAGTATTAGGATTAAGTTCTGATGCAATGCAGATATTTCAATTTGCACCATGGTTTCATTTGATTTTATCTTGGTCTCCTGATATCTTTGAGGAGAGCGTATTTACCTGCTATTTACTCAACCTCAAGTGGTTCTAAATCTTTGAGAGTTTCTTTATTCTGTTGAACACAAAATATATTTTGAAGAAATCTGAAAATCTATCAATGACTGCCATAATACAAAAACAAATACTATGGAAGTCAGTGGTTGCAGGTTTCTTTCTTCTCTATCTTTTTTTGTGTTTAACAGAAGAGAGAGAGAGAAAGACAAACAGGTTTAGAACAAGTGAAGAGTGAGAAAACAATGACAATATTTTCAGTTCTGGTTGAACTACCTCTTTAAGCTCATGCAGTTTAATATATGAAGGGAAAAATGCGAAAACAAAACAGAGAGTAGAAGTTTTAATTTCTGCTTTGATAGCTGCAAAATTACACAGACTTTGGGTACTTTGGGTTTAAGAATTAGTGATGGATAGAAGCTGCCCTTTCTGACTGTTCAAGCATATTCAAACTAATAGTGTTCAAGCTATGAAAGAATTAAGAAAAATTTACTACGGAAGTCAACGGTTGCCAGCTACCAGCATTATTTAAAAAAAAACTCTAATAGGTTTTAAATAGCTGGAGGGTGGGTAAATGATGACAATTTTCATTTTCTGGTAACTGATACCTCTAAATAAGAAAAAAAAATAAAGTTGAACTAAAATCTTTATTCCAGGATGAACTTTGGTTTGACCAAATTAAAGAAAAGTATTTTCTGTATTGATTTCTCAGCTGCGTTTTTACCTATATTTTAAATTAAATATTGCATTGTGCTGTATTTTAGAGTCAAAAGACTGTACGTCTGTAAACTCAAAGTAAAAGGAACTTGTAAATTTCATCCAAGATGTTATCTGTTTTCTTTTTTCAACACACATCATTAAAAATAAAGGCTCTAAAAGTAGGTCTAAAAATGGCAGTGATGCAACGGATGAATCATTTTGGGTTTATCAAAAAAAAAAAAATTTATAATCGGAATAAGAACCATTTTTCAGTGGATGTTAAAGGGTCTTAATGGAACCATCAATGCCAATAAAGAACGACTATTTGTAAGTGTGCAAGACTACAGTTTGTGGAGTAATTTGGCGGGAGAGTTTGTGGCTGGTATTGCAAACTTAGTACTTTTTTTTTTACATTTCACAACTACTTTAACACACACACACACACGCACACACACACACACACACACACACACACACACACACAGTGTTGTCTCTTAGCCTCCAGATATTTCCTGCTCTAAAGCCTACGTGTTATCTTCCCCCTTTTACTTCCTCCTTTTGCTGGTGGCTTATTAGTGATCACACACATGCTGTCCGCCTCACACAAACACTCATCAGCGCCTGATACATACGTGCCCCGGAGCGCACACCTCCCCACGGAACATTGGGTCAACGCTTCAGGACTCATGAAGATCCAACCACCGGAGAACCAAGGAACCCAAGGGACTGATCTCATCCAAGCTAGAAAGGTAAAATAAGAACCTAGATTTAAAAAGGAAGTAAAGAGCAAAGAGTTGCGTGGTGGAGGAAGAACAACCTCCTTTAAAAAAATACTGAAATCAAGCTTTGCATACAGTAAGTCTTTCATACAAACATATTCTTTTTTTTAACTTCCTTTTAACCATAATTACCTGACATACTGAGCAGGTGCTGTTTCCCACTCAAGGTCTCGCTTTTGTATTCAGCTTACAAGAGTTTTCTAGGAAATTAAGAACCATTTATTATACAGTTGCTTGCATTTCATCTGACGACAAGCATGAGGAACAGGGAGGAGTAAAATGGACTGACCTTCCTGCTGTAAACCTGCTTTAATATAACTTTTTCCCTTCATCTCTCAGGTCCATCCTCACACCCTGTCTCTCTCCCTGAACTAGACTCTTCTCTTAGAGTATTTGACAGACTGTGGTTGACACTCGATCTGAAGGGGTGTCAGTTTGTCAAATACCCCAAGAGAGGAGGCACGAGTCTCCAGAAGTCTACGACACTTCATTTGACCCAAGTGATCCAGCTACTCCCTCATGTTCAGCCTTTTTTCCTTTTGCAAATTGCGGAGGACGACAAGAAGAGGTTTACATTCATTTATAATGTGCATTTGATTTCATTAGCTCTATATAAATGCAATCTTTATTTACCAAAGATTTATTTACCAGATCCATAGAAACAAACAACAATAAAGAATACCATTACCATTGTGCTGTCTGTGCAAGGGAGAATTGTTTTAAAATATTGCATAAGAAGACATGATTCAGATGAGCAGTTTGAGTAAATAGTCGACCACACTGGCAGTTGCTGGGTAAGTGGGATTGGCAAAAACAGAAGTTGTGAAATTTATGAGTTTGATTTGTCAACGTGCTGCTATGCAGGTGGGAATGTGCTTTTGTTTCTGATAATTAAACCTAATGATGTTTGTTAACCTTCAGTGATTCAATTCAGTGTGCAAAGTTTTATTAAGGAGAACACTAAATATTGAAATTCCTCTTTTAGAAATGACATACTAAGTTAATTAGAAACATTTCTTTCATTTCAGAAGAAATGCCAGTGTTGACAAGGTTGTTAATGTTTTGATTAGCTGAAGTTTAAGGCTTTGGTCCAATAAAGTAAAAATAAAGAGCACACAAAGGATGTTGAATTCAAATTAAATCACATTTCACCTGCAGAAAATTTTCTATGTAATAAATGAAATACTTTATCTTCCTATGGTAATTAACTGTGTTACAGTGTTGAATTACTTTTAATGGGCTATATGCAGTGTTTTTCAGCCAATGATAAACTTCCGATGAAATGTTCATGTGACTATTTGATTACAGCATCAATGTTGTAATGTAGAGTAATTAAAATACGGTAAAAAATATCAGTTAAGACTTAAGCATTAATTTAGCTGTTCAAGCGTAAAACGAGATGAAAGTTTTTTGGCTATGTACTGACTATGAACTGGAAACTCCATTGAAAATACTGGGGTAAAATAAATGTCCAAATTAGATTTTTAAAGAAATCAGGTCTTAAACATGGCGTTTTTGTAATGTCAAGAGAGTTCAAAGGAAGCGCTTGGCTAACTGAAAATTAAAAATCTGTGTGTATAGCCTATTGCAATTCAGTACATTCTAGTTCCTGTCATTTCACTTCAACTTCCTGCACTAAATTCAAAATCTAACTCATGAGTTGAAAGAGAGCCATTTGCACAACACTGGTGAAATTCAACAGTGTGATTTTCTAACTCTGCCCATAACATTTGTATGAATAGAGTGTGTTTGCCAGCAAGCTTGAGCTGAATTGTTGTATAAATTTGTGGTAGGGAAAGGAAAACACTGAATGTCTCAAGAATATCAATCTACCGGCAAAAACATCTTTCTTCAAACATTTGCAAAACCAGGTGTTATACTGCAGGGGTTTCATGCAGTGCTCCTAGAGTCGAGGTTACGAATGGGCAATGAGGTTCTTATATTCACTACCTGGAATTTTTGGAAAAAAAAAAAAAAGAGATATTTATGAGTTTCTTTTGTCAGCACGTGTTGCTATACATGTGGAAGTGTGTGTTTGTTTCTGTCGGCTAAATCTAATGTTTGTTAATCTTTAGTTATTTATTTCAGTGTGCAAAGTTTTATTAAGAAGAATTCACTAAATATTGAAATTCCCTTTTTAGAAATGACATCTAATTAAGTTAATTAGAAACATTTCTTTCATTTCTGAAGAAATACCAGTGTTGGCAAGGTTGTTAGACTAGCTTAACTTTAAGGCTTTCATCCAATAAAGCAAATAAAACCTTGTTTCTGAATCACCTTTGGGACTTTGACACACAGAGGATGTTCAATTCAAATTAAATCACATTTCACCAAGTCTACAGAATGTTTCCTATGTAACAAATGAAATACTTTATCTTCCTACTTTCTTTCAACGTGGTGTGTGAACTGCTAATGCTTTTCAGCTGACAATAAACTTCCGGTGAAAGGTTAAATGTGACTATTTGATTACAGCCTCGATGTTGTAATGTAATTAAAATACAATTCGTTAAATAGACTTAAGCATTCATTTAGCTGTTTAAGCCTAAAACAAGATGAAAGACCGTGTTACCGTCAGAATCAGCAGGTTAGCGCAGAAACTCCATTGAAAATATTGGGGTAAAATATATTTTCATATTTTAAAGGCATGGTGTGGGGGAAATGGAATTTAAGATTACTTTGAACAATTTGGAATTTAGGATTATTTTGAAGATTACTGATTTTTAATGTAATCAGGTCTTAACCGTGGCGATTTTGTAATGGCAAGACGCTTGGGCTGGCTGACTGAAAGTTAGGTCTGTGTTTATATACCCCATTGCAATTCAGTACATTCAACTTCCTGCACTAAATTCAAAATCTAACTCAAGAACTGAACTCTTTCGTTTGCCATTTGGTCAACACTGGTGAAATTCAACAATGTGATTTTCTAACTCCGGCTATAACATTTGTTTTAGATTACATACACTTCAGATTTTAAAGTATTATTACTAGTCTATAAATCTCTAATTAGCCTAGGACCTCAATACATAACAGATCGCTCAGATCTTTAGGGTCATATAAACTAGAAATTCCAAGAGTTCAGTCAAAGCAAGGTGAATCCGCCTTTAGCTACTGCGCCCCTCGCTGCTGAAATCAGCTTCCAGAAATGATTAGATGTGCTCCAACATTAGGCACATTCAAATCAAGACTGAAAACACATCTGTTTAGCTGTGCCTTTACTGAATGAGCACTGTGCTACGTCCAAGAGATCGCACTATTGTTCTTTTTTTTTTTCTTTTATAACCTGTTTAACTCATTTTATTCTGTTTTTATCTGTTTTTTTAATCATTTTTGTTATTTGTTTTTGTTCTTTGCTCTTTTGTTTTTTGTATTTTATTCCTGTTTATGTAAAGCACTTTGAATTGCCACTGTGTATGAAATGTGCTTTACAAATAAACTTGCCTTGCCTTTATATGAACAGAGAGTGTTTGCCAGCAAGTTTGAGCTGAATTGTTGCATAAATTTGTGGTAGTGAAGGGAAAACACAGAATGCCTCAGGGATATCAATCTACTGACAAAAACATCTTTCTTCATGCAACACATTTGCAAAGCCAGGTGTTTTACAGCAGGTGTTGTATGCAGTTCTCGGCAGTGGCCTGGAGTCAAGGTTATGAATGGGCAATGAGGTTATTCTTGTGTTCACTACCTGGGATTTTTGGATGTACAACATTTTGCTTACCAGCATGAAGATTGAATTTGTATTGGTTCATAAGGTCACATAGAACAACATGAAAATCTGCTGTGTTCACACTGATCTAGACACATGTGGTTTTTAACTTCCAGGCATGCAGATGAGTTTAAGCTAAATTTCTGCTCTACTTGCCATGCACAACATATACTGTGAAAATAGGAATAAAACACTGGCCATATATATAAAAAAAGGTAAAACAAGATGTTATTAGTTAATTTGGCGTAGCACAATATACATGTATTTAATGAACTCACATGTTAACAGCTTTCAGCTACTCCCACATCATACAAGCCAGAGCTACTTCTCCAGAAAAATACTGGGAGATACAGTGAACTATACCATAGGGCACAACAGTCTCCACAGGCAAATTTATATTTTAACAATAACAGATAAACCTTTAAAAACAGACCTTTTGTGAGGTCTGAGGTTGTTAATGGAATGTATTCGCCTTTGTTGACTCCACACTGTAAAAAGTAAAGGTGCTTCAAATATCCTGTTGAGCACTCAAGGAACTTCAAAATGTATTTTAAGTGCCTCAAAGCTCTTTCTCTTAATAAGGGGTTTCTTGAGGAACCACTGACTGGCTTTCCAGTACTTGCAGGACCCTTTTGCAGTAATTGGGGTCCTTCAAGCACTTTTTGTCAATACTGAGATTCTGGAGTCACTGTTTTCTTACACTAAGACTTCAGAGCACTTTGAAAGTTATTAGAGGAACTCAAATTCCAAAAAATAGTTAGTGTAAGATCTGTAAACTTATATAATGGTTCCTGGTGGATCTTTCTTCTAAAAACTAGCACTTAAAGGAACCAAGAGTTTTTGTGACAATTAAATAGGACAATTGTAGAGACCAGAAAATGAGATGCATGTTCATTTACTTAATATTTTCTTACATATTTGTACTTTTAGAATAATATGAAATTTGGTGTGTTTTTTCTCTCCTCTTTTTGTGGCACTGTGAATACATAAGAATATCATTGATTAGAATCTAAATTCTTAATTTTCTTAACTTTCTTGCAGTTAGGAGAAATTGTTGAAAAATTGTGAAAAAATATGAAAACGTAAAAGTGATTTTACAGGGTAAAATACAAATGAGTCACAACAGAGGGAAAAAAGAGACAAAACATGCACAGGCATTTATGAAAATGATCATTATTAGGGGATTTATTAAATTCTCTGTCACGTGACCATTAGACCCTTGAATTTTGACATTAAAAACAATAATAATAAGAAGAACAATAATTGCAGCAATAATAACAACAACAATGATAATAATAATAATAATAATAATAATAATAATAATAATAATAATAAATGTAATTTTTATAATAATTATAATAAACTATTGTTATTGTTATCATCATCATTATTATTATAAAAATAGAACTATAAAACAGTCCTCCAAAATGCACACATGAAAAATATTCAAGATATTACTTAACATAAATATATAGGCTATGGGCTCTGGTTTATTAATAAAAAAGGTATTCCTCCTGTTTGTTTTGATAACCTGCTAATGAATTTTGTACATTTTTATTTTTCTGAATTAAATGTTTCTTCATCTGTTTCTTGGAATAATGGAATGGAATTTATTGTGTTGTCAAAAAAGTTTATTAACAGGGACTAATAAAATAATATAAACATGACGCGCGCACTTATAAACATGACACTCGTCTTCGTGCACGCGCAGGCCGCAAGAGCGTTTTCAAATTGCGCTTTGTAACGGCTCCTTTCCTGACGGCTGTCATCGTCCCTAATCCACGAAAGGTGAGTAAGTTGGCAAAATAAATATTGAAATTAGATACGATTTGCACACAAATAACTACCCTTACACGCATGACACTTGTTTTATGAATGCCGCGAAGCGATTGCTGTTGTAGAAGATTAGGTTTCGTTTTGCGATAATAACAATCGGCTGTATATACATAAACACTCAACTACGACTACCTCACACAAATATAAATATTTTGATGTAAAATATGAGTTTATGTCGAAATATTTGATTAGGTCACTGAACACGAAGCTTGTCTGAAAGCCATTGCAAGCGGCCGTTAATTTCAAAATAAACAGATAACGTTATAACATTACATTCATAGTGCCTAGTAGACGGCTTTCCCCCCACAAATAACCTTATATTAATTTATTTTTGTCTTTCCTTACTTATAATGTTAGTGTGTAGCAAGTGTCTTGTTGCTTAACTGTAAATTATATGATTGCTTTAGCCGCGATGATATCTAATATTCTTTCCTCATATTGTTTTTTGAGTAATATTATGCATTTGTTATTATTTGCGTTTGTTAAACAGTTACATGTGTGACAAATTGTGTCTAAGTTATGTAGCCTACTTCAATTCACTTTGTATTCATTTACACAAATAACGTACATAAAGCCTGTCTTTTTTCTTCTCAGAACATCCACATAAACCCTGAAATTGTTCAGTATTCTTTCTCCAACAGCGGTTTGAGTCACCTGAAATGTAAGTATTTTCTTTTAAAGTAAATGAATTGGAAATAAATGAAGGAAATGCATACTTAATTTAGCAAACAATATTAATACATCTTTATCCAGCTGGGTAACACTGAACTGATAATATTAAACTTTTAACCTTTTAAGTGTCTAAAATCACTAACTTATTTTCTCATTTGCTTATTTCTGATGTATCCATATCAGGTGTAAATTATTGTGAAAGATATGGACTAGAAATTTAAAGTTTGCTGTATCAAATTTCAAGTGGCAGCAGGATTTGGGGCATGAGCAATAGGGCTCTCTTCCACTTTCAATACGCACAAATAAGGTGCCCCTAAGAAAGGCACATAACCCCATGGCATTATAATTGATGTAAATCATTGATTTAAGTCAAATTATTTTATTTTGTCACTTAAGCTACAGTTTACATTCGATTGACTGGTGTCTTTGTGGATGCTTGGGTGACATCATTCTTGTTGTTATGATTTCTGCGGCCTTATGGCCTGTTTTTGGAGTGTCTTTTTTACAGACAGTGAATGCACCTTTCATAACATTTTATAAATAAATCTCCTCAAAATGTTTTGTTTCTTAAGCATCCGCTTCTAGCTCCTAGCTTTTAGCTTTAGCCTTCTAGCATAACTAGCGTAGCCAGCTAAAACTATCATCTTCTTTCCCTGTTACTGTCCTGTACTCTTCACCCTGTATAATGTCATGTGTGTGTCTGTCTTTTAGTTCAGGAGAAGCATCTGTGGACTCTGTGGAGGCATTGGAGCTGGCTATTAACATGGTGTGAAGAACAGAAGCTGCTGTTTATTAACAACTGGAATCTTTTCTGGGATCGTCCCTGGCTTTCCCATGCTGATGGGCTGCACCCCAGCAGTGCTGGAGCTGAATTCCTGTCGGACAACATCTCCAGGATGCTTCGTTCTGTTTGACCAGTAAGTGAAAACTCACATTTTAGCCATATCGACTTTTGTTCGTCCCACTTAAATCACAGTAATGCATATCTGGCTAACTCCCTAGAAACTGTGTTTGTTCCTCATACTATTAGATCAAGAGGTAAATTTAATATGTGTTCTAAAAAAAAATCTATTAAGAATCAAACCAGAAAAATGGCAAATAAGTCAAAATACCTTTTCGGTCTTCTAAACGTCAGGCCACTTCCACCTAAAACACTTATTGTAAATGAATTATTAACAGACAATAATTTTAATGCGCTAATGATCCTAATCTTAATGTCTTAATGAAACCTGGCTTTAACATGATGACTACAGTATATTAGTTTAAAACGAAGCCACGTTGCACCAGTGCTATGAAAATAAACTTGAATTCCAAACCTGTTTGACTTTCTTTCTTTAGTTGTGCAAAAAACATTGTATTTTGATTAAAGCTGAAAATCTTTAACCGTTATAATAAATTATAACCATTACAACAAAATTATGGGAGACAGTGGTTATAGGTTTTCTGTTTTCAGTTCAACAGATGAAACTCAAACAGGATTGGAACAAGTGAAGGTTGAGTAAATGATGACAGAATAAAATTTTCTGGGTGAACTGTCTCTTTAAAGTGGAAGTGAAGCACTCAGTCAAGTTTACATTGTTTTGTAAATTGATTTCCACTTTAATGAAAATATATTAAACAAACTCCATTAATGTAACCATTATTGAAGAAAATGCCATGTTTTACTGTAGTTTTTAGAGCTAGATTGCAGCTATTTTGGAATATCGCTATGTCTGACGTCACAGGGTTGGTTCCATTCCCTCAGCTGAACAGATATAGTGGAAGTAATAGACTGAACATGGAGACTGGAAAGCCTAATTTAACCCAATACGCGAAGTTGTGGATGTGCATCACAGAGCTGGTGCAAATACAAGCATTATATTTATGTCTAAAACATAAAAATACATTTATACATTTTATATTTTTCTTTTATTACTGATCGTTTGATGTGCTTTGGTCCACTCTCTGTATTTCGATGCCTGAGTGACTTCACATCACAGGTTTTTTCGTCCATTATTCAATGTTAAAAGATCATTTTAATCAATGCATTATTCTCATTGTAAATCCCTCTCGTCGGGCAGCGCTGCACCATTGTGAGAGAGTGGACCAAAGCACATTAAACGAACAAAATTTGTAAAAAAGAAAAATAGAAAACATATATATATATTTTTTTAATATATATTAGACACAAGTTTGTTCCTTGTATTTACACCAACTCTGCGATGCACGTCCACAACTTCCCGCATTGGGTTAAATTAGGCTTTCCAGTCTTTTTCCTGTCCAATTAGGCTGTTCAGTCCATTACTTACACTATATCTGTTCAGCTGAGGGAACGGAACCAACCCTGTGACATCAGACACAGCAATATTCCAAAATAGCTGCACCCTAGCACTAAAAACTACAGTAAAACATGCCCTTTTCTTCAAAATGTTTACATTAATCGAGCTTGTAATATATATTCTCATTAAAGTAGAAATCAATTTACAAAACAATGTGAACTTGACTGACTGCTACACTTTCACTTCTATGCTTTAAAAAACAAGAATCACTTTATATTAAAGCACCTTAACTACAGTACTTAAAGTTAAATTAATAATATGGTACAGTGCACTTATTATGAGTGGGAAAATATGCGGGGTGCACTAAGGACGGAGGGATCTTTTGTGTTGTCTTATTTCTGCTTGTGGTCAGATATTTGAGAGGTTTACATTATTTGGATTGTGCCTTTATTGATTTGGGCACTCTGCAAGCAGTGAGAAAAAAAATCCCTTTTTTATATGTTGAGGCAATTTCTGACTTTATTCATGTTTCCTTTTGTTATTCAGAAATGTCCTGCATGTTCTGTGAATATGTCTTGATAAGTAAAAAAATGGCTCTGGGAATGCATATTCTTTGTTTTCATAACTTCTTAAGTTAACTACTTTTTCATTTACTTTTATAGGGACACCTCCAATGTGAAGCAGTGGACAGCTGAAGATGTTGCTGGCTGTTATTGCTAGACATTATTTAAGTTTGATTGTTTGAATTAAAATGTATATTACATTATTAATGACTATGTGAATGTTATTGTGATGTATAATGATTAATAAAAGTGATTATTCATTGAAAATGCAATGTTTTTTATTCTATAAACACATGCATAGATAGATAGATAGATAGATAGATAGATAGATAGATAGATAGATAGATAGATAGATAGATAGATAGATAGATAGATAGATAGATAGATA
>CAIGQQ010027482.1:5046-21608 GCA_903798035.1 Danio albolineatus
TCATACACACACTCACAGTCACACTCAAACACACACACTCACACACACAGAGTCACACAAATATTACCTCAATCACACACACAATCACACACATACAGTCACACAAATATTCACTCAAACACACACAATCATACACACACTCAGTCACACTCAAACACACACAGAGTCACACAAATATTCACACTCAAACACACACAAT
The DNA here is from genome assembly GCA_903798035.1 of Danio albolineatus. Lineage (NCBI taxonomy): Eukaryota > Metazoa > Chordata > Actinopteri > Cypriniformes > Danionidae > Danio > Danio albolineatus. Next base: position 5,246 of record CAIGQQ010027482.1, read on the forward strand.
CACACAGAGTCACACAAATATTCACACTCAAACACACACAATCATACACACAAATACTCACAAACACAGTCACTCAAACACACACACACAGTCACATACATATTCACACTCAAACACACACTCACACACAGTCATATTTACACACACACACACACACACACACACACACACACACACACACACAAATAATCACAAGTCACACACACACAGTCACACAAATATTCTCAAACACACACATACAGTCACATAAATATTCACACTCAAACACACAATCACATACACAAATACAAACACACACAGACAAACACAGTCACACTTAAACACACACAAATACTCACACACAGTCAAACTCTCACACAGTCACACACACACACTCATATATTCACACAGTCATACACGCACAGAGTCAGACTCAGTCACACTCACACAGTCAAACATGCAAACACAGCAACACACAAGCAAAACACACACACACAGTCACATTCAAACACAAACACACACACACACACATAAACACACACAAACACACTCATATGTTCAGACATACAGTCACACACACAATCATACAGTTACACACACAGTCACACAGAGTGAGTCACACTCAACACACACAAATACTCTCTCACACACACACAGTCACACACACACTCATATATTCAGACACACAGTCAAACCCACACAGTCACACACACACACAACACAGTAAAACTCACAGTAACACTCAAGCAAATTGTCTCTCTCTCTCTCACACACACACAGTCATACACACACACATACACTCATATATTGTTTCACAAACACACACACACACACACACACACACGCACACACACACACACACAGTCAAACTCAAGCACAATCACACACACTCAGTCACACACACACACACACACAAAACACAGTCAAACACACAGTAACACACAAGCAGTCACACACACAGTCGGTCACACACACGCACACACACATACAGACACATAAATATTCACACACAAACACAGTCTCACACACACACACACACACACACACACACACACACACACACACACAGATACTTAAATATTCACACATACTCACTCACACACACACACTCATATATTCAGACACACACAGTCAAACTCAGTCACACTCACACAAACACTCTCTCTCTCACACACACACACACAGTTTCACACACAAACAGTCAAACTCGCGCACACACACACAGTCAGACTCACACATATGCTGGGAGGTCTATTGAAGTGGGTTGTTTAATTGGGAATGATGTGGCTGGGGGTTTGGAGTCGAGCCCAGTCTTGGCACAAGCGGCCATAATTAACCATCACGCATTAATGTGTGTGTGTGTGTGTGTGTGTGTGTGTGGTAGCGGACGGTTTGAGCCCTCTTATGCTGGAAAAATGCCCTTTCGCTCAAGCACACATTTTATCACTCTGGCACACACACACACACACACACACACACACACACACACACACACACACACACACACAGACAGTCGGTAGTGAGGGCTGAAAGATGAGGCAACATGTTGTAAGTCCTCGGTAATAATACAAAGACAGCTTAATCTATTCACAACCTCACTGGAAGCACAATCAGACCATCATAAACCAGTCCACTGCCACTAGATCGAGTTCTGGAGAGCCGTCAAAACCTGCCTTGCGTTATTCCTTCAGTTCAGCCAAGGATCGCCAGGATATACTGGAGGAGTCTAGAGTTTACGCAAGACGAGTTTTACTTTAAACGCTTGAACTTGTTAAACTCTAAGATTGACTCTAATTGGTTGCTTGTGCTTTTTTTATTTTAATTTAATTATTTTGTTCTGGAAGTGACTCCAGTATTGTTCTTCTGTGTTATGACGGATACAGGTGTGGCGTGAAGTAGAAATGAATTTAAAGTTTGTTTGCTTATTTTGAAAGGTATTTAACCCGTTCAAGTGTACGATCAGACTGGTGTGATCAGCCTTGGCTGGTTCCTGAAGCGTACGATCAGACTGGTGTGATCAGGCTAGGCTGGTTCCTGAAGCGTACGATCAGACTGGTGTGATCAGCCTTGGCTGGTTCCTGAACCGTACGATCAGACTGGTGTGATCAGCCTTGGCTGGTCCCTAAAGCGTACGATCACACTGGTGTGATTAGAGCATTCAGAGCGCACGTCATCAACTACTAAAATTAAAATCTTACGGCGCACACTGAGGCACAGACGACATGCGCACAGAGACCCATTCCCGCGCACCTCCTGGTGTAAATTCCAGTTGTTTACATGCACGCCGATTAAATATGCGCCGCTCATGCGTGGTGAAACCAGAGTAACAGCCTTTAATGTTACTTTTGACATGAGGTGTTGGCTTGCAGAGAGTTTTGCTAGTTGACAAAACTGAAGTTGATATAATATGATGATGATCTTATTTTGACTGAGTGTGGCTATAGAAGCAGAGAGGATGGATAATGAGGCAGGGAGGTGAGACTTTATAACATTAAATCTCAGCCTTGAGTCAAGTCTAAGTTGAACAGGTAAATCTATCACACATATATATTTTCCTATTTTATAGAATTGTCAAAATTAATTGTTTTGTGGTTACATTTAGGATTGATTTCTGTTGTTTATTCATAATAATTATTCTATAAGTATAATACTAATAATAGTATTATAATGTAATGTACCCGGATAAGTGTGGACCAGGGGTGCCCAACCCTGTTCCTGGAGATCTACCTTCCTGCAGATTTCAGCTGCAACCTTGATCAAACACACCTGATTTTAATTACCAAGTGCTTCTTCAAGTTGGTTTAGATGGTTTAATTATTGGTTGGAGCTAAATTCTGCAGGTCTCCAGGAATAGTGTTGAGCACCCCTGGTGTTGACATAGCCGAACACAGGGTGAAGGAAACACTGGTCTTGATTCCAAAGTAAATCAAATACCAGTCCTTCAGTGAAAGAACCCTTATCAAATGTGTTCAAATCATTTTAATCTTTACAAGCGCTTAGTTTTCTTTAAGATTTTCAGACCAGATAAAACTCAAGATCCAGTGCGATTTTTAAAATGTTTCCAGTTAATAACAAGCAATAATGTACATCCTGCCAGTTGTTTCTCCAGAGTAAAGAACAAGAGGTTTCTCAGCAGCTGTTGTATTAGACTTAAGGGTTTATTCTGAATAACCACCGGCTGGATCTACATTATGCTGATTATTACACGCCGACTGGACACAAACTAAACTAATAGACACAAAACATCAGTCTGAACTGAACTGTAAAAAATACTTGGAAAGCAAAGAATTACACGCAAGAGAGACGACTTTAATGCTTTCTTCTTAAATCATCCAGAGTTTGAATGTTAGAACGTTCTGAATGAATAGGGCATAGGGTGGATAACGGGGAATAGAACACAGCAAGGCACTATGCTTCTAACTACAGCTCTACAGGTGTAGGTGCAAGCGTACAAGTTTGCGACGCAGTTTGCGAATGTTCGTTGGAATGACAGATTTGGGAAACACTAAATCAACAAACTATGTTTGTAATGACACAACTTGTGAGCTTAATTGGCTAACGATGGTTTTTTAATTTAATTTAATAGCTCTTTAATTAAATCTAAAACTCACAGAAAGGAAAAATGGATAAATGGAGCTACACTAACCTACTTACTATTATCAGGGCCGGCCCTGTACATTTGGGGGACCTAAGCAGAATAATTTTGGGGCCCTACCTTGCTCCAAATAGTGGAGTATTGCCATTGCAAACCTTCCCATAAATAGTTATATAACTATTAAACACAATCAATAAAAGCGAAAAGCAAATTATTTCTTCTACTTAATAACTGTCCGAATGATTTAGAGATTTTAAAACAGCACTGTTTTTGTTAGCAGCTTCAAAAATTAAGTATTAAACAGTGATTCCTACTTTGCGTCCTTCTGGAGTATTTAAAACATATTCTGTTAATTTAGTGAACAGATTAAAGAGTCTATAAAAGATTCCAGGTTGAGATTTTTTTTAAAATATCAATTCCAGAAGCAAAACATCTGCAATGACGCGACACTGAACAATAACTAGCCAAAAGTGAACATGCATTACTTAGTAATATACATTTTTGACACGTTAAAGCTAAAATAAATAAATAAAAATAACAAAACTATTCACATTAATGCAAATATAGATCTATAAATAATACAATCAGTAAGTAAATAATACAAATATGAAAAATGTTAATATAAAAAATGCATAAGAAAAAGGAAGGCAACAAATACTAAGTGAATGTTAATACCCAAACACAAATGTATTATTCCCTTCAGTCTCCTCAATTAGGACATCACTTTGATAAACATATCTCAGGAAAAATATCACCAGTGTGCAAAATATGACAGTAAAAGACACTTCAGTACTATTGAATTTCAGTAAAAAAAAAATTAAACGGGTCTGTAAAACCATGAAGAATAAAATATTTCCTATAAGTAGACAACGTTTATTAATCTGTAATTGCCTGTTTTAGATAGAAGCTGCATCCCAAATGACACACTATACACTATGCACTTATGCACTATGCACTTACACACTCAACAGTATAGTATATGTATGTAGTGTCGTCCCAAATGGAACACTAATGGCTTTTTTAGCAAACGGAAGTTCAAGCCGTTTCCCTGATGGCGTTTGACGGTTGTCAGATTCATTGAATAAATGACCAAAATACCAAATAATACCTGCATGAGTGTAACCACATTGACCATCGGGAGGCGCTATAATCACTCTCATAGGAGAATACTGCTTTCACAATCCAAAATAAATAAAGTTAACGAACATGTGCGCCCGATAGCTCCGCCCCTTCCGCTACGTGCGCAAAGCTGTGGTCATTGAGTGTGAAGTGTGTGAATCATTACACGGTGGAATGAGTGCATCATCCAGGTAATTAAAGTGCACTTATAATTTTTTGAGTTTTCGGTGTGAACGCACTACTTACACTATTTATACTATGTGATTTGGGACGCACCTTATGTCTTTAACATCATCATTAGCACTTTAAAGCGATGCTGTAAATGATTTTGTGCTTCTTTCTTCTCATCTATCAGTTTTTCTACGCCTGAAGAATAACGTTTCATTTCATTTTTGCGGTCCAATTTTGAAAAAAAAAAAATCAGGTGTATGAATGGGGCAGGCAATGAAGCGAAGGCCATGGCTGTGTCAGTGCATGGATTGGCGTTCTTGCGGTGACCGGTCGGTCTTGCAGGTTACTTTGGAAGAACAAACTTGAGCCTCGAGAACACAGAACGCTAATAGCAACTTTATTATTTTATTTTTAGTGAAAATGTGTAAATATTACAGTACTAAAGCACGGTGAATGAAGATCATTTGTAAAATGCAAATAAAAACGATTTCAGCAAGGAAACTGCTTGCAGCAATCGTGGGTTTTGGTGGCCCCCTAGTGGCCAAGGGGCCCTAAGCAGCCGCTCAGTTCGCTTATAGGGAGGGCCGGCTATGTCTATTATTCAGTCACAAGATTGCGCCAAACAGTTTTAGCGGAGTGACAGATATACAGTTTTTACATTCACTAATGGTCAAAATGATTAACAGTACCTATATGAGTCTGAGTTTTTAGTTTAATCTGTTGTTATCTGAAAATAACCCGATTCATAATGCAACGTTTGACCAATCAGATTCAAGTATTCCACACAGCCATGCAAGAATCACATTTATGCATTTACCAGACAATATGTCAGAAAATATGTCAGTCATACAACACCAGGCAGTATAATTGGCTCCATATAGGCTTTGCATATACAGATGGTCGGGTCAGTCTGTTATCTGCGTTTCCCAAATTCAATCCACATCTCTCATGATCCAACAATTTGACTCATCACATCATATTTTGAAGATGATTCACACCAATGTACACATGCATACAGTGAATAACTGGGTCTGGAATGTGTTCTGTGTTTCCCACCAGAGAGCACCGTCAGCCGGAGCCGCCGATACTTTCCGCTGGTTCTTCTGAAGACCTCCCGACAAACCAACATCATCAAACCAGACTGGAACACTACAAGAACTGCAATCTACCCCAAGGTCTGACCATCAATCAGGGACTCTCACTGTCCTCCTCACTTTCTACCCCTTCCCCTCAGGACTCACTGTGGCCCGTTCGGCACTGGGGGCGTCAGGTCGCACATGCCCCGCCGAAGAGACAGCGATGGAGCTTTCTCAAACGCTTAAAGTCTAAAACGCTTAACGTGACTCCATGCTTTACACACGGCTGAAGTCAGAATCATTCGCCCGCCTGTTTGTTCCAATATTTCCCCAATGATGTTGAACAAATTCAGGAGTTTCTCGCAGTATTTTCTCCAATATTGTTTCTTCTGGAGATAGTTGTATTAGTTTTATTTCGACTAGAATGAAAGCAGTTCTTAATAGTTTCAAAGCCATTTTAAGGTCAGTTTTATTAGCTTGCTTAAGCAATATTAGTTTTGGATTGTCTCCAGAACAGGGCTGTGCGATTTGGGGAAAATATCTAATTGCATTTTTTTGGACAGATATTGCGACGATTTAATTTTGTAGTCGAGCTTTAGCTCAATAATCTCTATCGTAACTTCTTACTGCTAAAATGCAGTGGAACAGACACAATATCAACCTATATTAGCAAACATCTCTGAAATTGTACTTGCTACTAGGTTACTAGGTTTTTTACGTGCCGGTTGTTGTATTTCCTCGTCCTGTGGCAATAATTCTGCGACAGCTTTAACAGATTACCTGTTTTTGTTTGGTGACTTTGAAACTAAGGCCCAATCCCAATTCTATTTTTGTACCCCTACTCCTTCCCCTTACAACCGAGGGTTAAGGGGAAGGGCTTCAAAACTTCCCCCTAAGAATTGGGCCAGCACTTCAACACCTGCACACGTCATCATATGTCATCGCGATCTCTTGCTTCATATGAGATCAGACGATCACGACTGCTGGAGTTACTCCAGTTGTGTTATTGTTTGGTGTTTATCTTCAGGAAATCACTGAAGGCGTATATTATGTTATCATAACCATCTAATGTGGCGATAAGATCGTAACTGTACTGTGTGTTTACACAGTGGCCATATTTATCTGTGTAAACACACCAAAACAACATTAACATTATAGCAGACACTGTAAAAGCTCATTCCCAGACACTAGACATTACTGACAGGGTATTCCAGTGTCATCCAGTGTCAGAATGTTGTGGGACTGCTGTACAGGAGATATGATTATGGATTATAGATCACCAAATTTAGCGGTTTTTTTTTTTAAAAGCATGACAGTAAAACAGGAACGCGATTATGAATATATTAAAACATGTGTTTGTTTGTTGTAAAAATTTGTAATAATGAAAAAAAATACTAATTTGTGGATCTCCTTACTTCCGCCCTAGTAGCAAAGAATTCTGGCCCAGATTTGGCATGAATCTGGCAGAGCAGGCATTCATGCGGCACTGGCATACAGCATGTGGGCCAAACATGGCCCTGGTTTGGCAGAGGTGACACCGTCTTTAAGGCGGCACACAATACTTGGGCCAGATGTAAAATGTAGTATTCGGGCCAGATGTTATTAACTGATATGTGGGCCATGTAAGTTTGGCCAGTTTGACCCACATTTAAAATACATTTTTTTTTATTTTCAAGAAAAGAAAAAATAAATTTTACCAATCAGGTCACTTTGAGAAAAAGCACAGCCATAGCACGCCTAAAGTGCAATGATTCATGGGTTTATCAATTTCCTTGCTATAGTGACACACCAACATATCTAGCCCAGTTCAGGTCCAATTATGGGTGATTAACTTGGCTGAGTCTTGGCCCAGATATGGTCCATGTTTGGCCCTTGTCTGGAAGCTAGACTTGGTCCAGTCATGTACTGTAATTCACTGCGGCATGTGGGCCAAGCAAAAGCTGATTGTGTGGGCCAGAGCTGGGCCAGAGATATTTTGCTATGTGGGCGGGTTCAGTTGTGGCTGGTGTATTCTGGGAAATTTTCTTACCCCTCCGTTTTAAGTGTGGTCCTGAAAAATCTTCGTTGGAAGGGGTGTATAGCCCTCGCCCTTAGCCCTACGCCTTCAAGCTAAAGAGAATTGGGACACCACTACCCCTTGACGTGAACGCGCAAAACAAGGGGTAGGGGGAAGGGGAAGGGCTAAGGGGGAGAATTGGGATTGGGCCCAAGACATTCTCACATTACCGACGTGCTGTTTTTCTTTGATATTAATGAATATATTAATGCTTCTGAGGCGGCAGACGCCATCAACCCACTCGTTCGCGCTTTCCTGTTTGTTTGGGATTTTTTTTTGGTTTGGATTGTGGCCGTTTTGCAGAATTCGGTTGTGGAATTCTGATTGGGCAGAACGAAAGTGTGCACACTCAATTGGCTAGTAAGACTGTGGCTCTCACTATTTAACACTAGGGAAGTTAAATAATATATATTTCATATCGCAGCCTGTTTGGCGTTTGTGATTCGTTTTCGATTAATCGCACAGCCCTACTCCAGAACAAACCACTGTTATACAATGATTCGCCTAATTACCCTAACTTTACCCTAATTACCCTAGTGAAGCCTTTAAATGTCACTGTAAGCTGAATACTAGTGTCTTGAAGAATATCTAGTCTAATATTATGTGCTGTCATCATGGTGAAGAGAAAAGAAATCAGTCATCAGAGATGAGTTTAGAAAAGTGTTGATAAAATCTGCTCTCTGTTAAACAGACATTGGGTTAAAGAATATACAGGGAGGCTGATAATTCAACTGTAAGTGATATATATACAGACCAGATTTGGTGTGCAGTTTATTATCAATATCTCATGTGTGTGCAGATTAGTCCAGAATATGAACACATTGCTAGCATTAAGCATTGTCTTGCTATAAAAAACGGTAGCATTAAAGTGCTTAATGTGGTGTAATGCTTTTAAAAAGTGACATATAAAGACCAAATTTGGTATAAAGTTTGGTAAAGACATGTTCTATATACAGACAAACAGGCGAATCCAGAATATAAATACAACAGCCTAAATTGAACTTTATCTCAATTGGATTCCAAATTACGCAAAAAAAGTTGACTGATGTGGATTAATGTTTTTAAAAAAAGACGTTTAAAGACCAAAGTTGGTATAGAGTTTGATAAAGACATGTTCTATAAACAGACAAGCGGATGAACCCAGAATATAAATGCAACAGCCTGAATTGAACTTTATTCAAATTATTTACATTTTTATAAGAAATTATGCATTTTCCTCCCGTAAAACACGCTCAATCTGGATTAACGTTCTAAAAAGTGACCAAATTTGGTGTCCAGTTTGTTACAAATATCATCTATGTATTGATAAGAAGCTAAATGCAGAATATGAACACAACATGTTAAACTGCACGTACGTAATTTTCCTCCAATATAAAACTGTTAACATGAAAATGCTAAATGTTGCTTTAAAAACAAGGCATAATGACTAAATTTGGTACACAGTTTGGTAAAGACGTGTTCTATGTACTGACAAACAGACAAGCCCAGAATATAAATGCAACAGCCTAAATTGAACTTTATCTCAATTTGTATTCAAAATTATGCAAAAGTAGTGTCTGATGTCGATTAATGTATTCAAAAAGTGACGTTTAAAGACCAAATTTGGTATAGAGTTTGGTAAAGACATGTTCTATATAAAGACAAGCGAATGAACACAGAATATAAATGCAACAGCCTGAACTGAACGCTAAGCATTTTCCTCCCATTAAAAAGTGCTTAATATGCATCAATGTTTTTAAAAGGAGATATATAAAGAGCAGATTTGGTATAGAGTTTGGTAAAAATATATATTTTAATAAGCAGATGAAAACAGAATATAAATGCAACACCCTTAACTGAACTTTATTCAAATTATAAAAATTTTTAATGAGAAATTATGCATTTTCTTCCCATAAAATATGTGCTCAATCTGCATTAACATTCTAAAAAGTGACCAAATTTGGTATACAGTTTGTTACAAATATTATCTATGTATTGATAAGAAGCTTAATGCAGAATATGAACACAACATGTTAAACTCCACGATAATAATTCTCCTCCAATATAAAACTGTTAACATGAAAATGCTCAATGTTGCTTTAAAAACAAGGCATAATGACTAAAGTTGGTACACAGTTTGGTAAAGACATGTTCTATATACAGACAAGCAGATAAACCCAGAATATAAATGCAACAGCCTAAATTGAACTTTATCTCAATTTGTTTTCAAAATTATGCAAAAGAAGTGACTGATGTGGATTAATGTATTTAAAAAGTGACGTTTAAAGACCAAAGTTGGTATAGAGTTTGGTAAAGACATTCTATATACAGACAAGCAGATGAACCCAGAATATAAATGCAACAGCCTGAATTGAATTTTATTCAACTTATTAAAATATTTATAAGAAATTATGCATTTCCCTCTCATAAAACGTGTGCTTAATGTGGATTGACGTTCTAAAAAGTGACCAAATTTGGTATACAGTTTGTTACAAACATTATCTATGTATTGATAAGAAGCTTAAAGCAGAATATGAACACAACATGTTAAACTGCATGATAATAATTTTCCTCCAATATAAAACTGTTAACATGAAAATGCTCAATGTTGCTGTAAAAACAAGGCATAATGACTAAAGTTGGTACACAGTTTGGTAAAGACGTGTTCTATGTACAAACAAGTGGATAAACCCAGAATATAAATGCAACAGCCTGAATTGAACTTTATCTCAATTTGTTTTCAAAATTATGCAAAAGAAGTGACTGATGTGGATTAATGTATTTAAAAAGTGACGTTTAAAGACCAAATTTGGTACACAGTTTACAGGTATACAAACAAGGTATACAGACAAGCGGATGAACCCAGAATATAAATGCAACAGCCTGAACTGAACGCTAAGCATTTTCCTCCCATTAAAAAGTGCTTAATATGCATCAATGTTTTTAAAAGGAGATAGAAAAAGAGCAGATTTGGTATAGAGTTTAGTAAAAATATATATTTTAATAAGCAGATGAACACGGAATATAAATGCAACACCCTAAATTGAACTTTATTCAAATTATTAAAATTTTTATAAGAAATTATGCATTTCCCTCTCATAAAACATGCTCAATGTGGATTAACGTTCTAAAAAGTGACCAAATTTGGTATACAGTTTGTTACAAATATCATCTATGTCATCTAAACTCGAGTGTGACCGCAGCATTACTTTTAAATGCATCACGTAAGGGATAATGAATGATAGACTGTTGAATTATTGGAGAATAATCCACAGCTGAGGTGTAGCTGAGTGTTTATTATCGCTCAGGTGGGCTTTATTCTCTGAGAATTCCCCATCCCGGAGGCCTCCAGCACAGATGCTGAATCCACTGTTCAGATGTTGTGTTTGAGAGCTGTCAGGTGTGTGTCCTCCTGAAGCATCTCCAGTGTGTGTAGCACTAGTGTCCTCCACATCTCCTCCTGTTGTGTTCTGACGTGACGTTTGACCGTTTGTGAAATAACTCCAATCATTCAGCGGAGTGATATGGAGCTGCAAAACCTGCCGGAACTACTTTAGCTGTGCGTTTATCTTAGAAGGCTCAGCAGCCAATCAGAATCAAGCATTTGACAGTCACGTTAAGCTGTTTTGGTTTTTCACATGAAGCGTTTGAGAGAGTCCCCGTCGAGGGCGAGCCTCTGGATCTCAGACTGACCTCACCTCAAGCAAACACCACGGACAGAGAAACAGAGACTTGAATCGAGTCGCATCAGGACCCCATCCCAGATTAAAGGAGCAGATCAGCGGAAGTCCAATGTTTGATCATCATTTACTCACCCCTATCTCTCTCCAAACCCTGCTGTTCGTGCTGAAGGTGACCTGAAGAGCACGCGCTGAAGGGAAGATGCTCTGTCAAACTCTGAAACGACAAAACAAACTGTATGAAAGCATGACGCCATAAATCACAGGCCATCCTTCGGCTTTAGGAGACGACGATGATGATGATGAATTCAGTCTTTCCTTTCTCGTCCGCATCACACATTAGAGAACCACTAGCTGTGTTTCCATCGCATTTCGGAATATTCATTCATTCATTCATTTTCTTTTCGGCTTAGTTCCTTTATTAATCCGGGGTTGCCACAGCGGAATGAACCGCCAACTTATCCAGCATTTGTTTTACGCAGCGGATGCCCTTCCAGCCACAACCCATCTCTGGGAAACACATCCATACATCCTCATTCACACACATACACTATGGACAATTTAGCTTACCCAATTCACCTGTACCGCATGTCTTTGGACTGTGGGGGAAACCGGAGCACCCGGAGGAAACCCACGCAACCACGGGGAGAACATGCAAACTCCACACAGAAATGGCAACTGGCCCAGCCGGGGATCGAACCAGCGACCTTCTTGCTGTGAGGCGAACGTGCTAACCACTCGGCCACCGTGGCGCCCATTCCGGAATATTCATTTATTCATTTTCCTTCAATTTATCACACTTATTCATCACACAGTGGAATGAACCGCCAACTATTCCAGCGTGTTTTACATAGCGGATGCCCTTCCAGCTGCAACCCAGTACCGGGAAACACCCATACACTCATTCACACACACACATTCATACACTACAGCCAGTTTAGTTGATCAGTTCCCCAATAGCGCATGTGTTTGGACTGTGGGGGAAACCGGAGCACCCGGAGGAAACCCACACCAACACGGGGAGAACATGCAGACTCCACACAGAAACACCAACTGACCCAGCCGAGGCTCAAACCAGCGACCTTCTTGCTGGTTGCTAACCAGGGCTTAATTTATGCCGGAACACGCTGGATCAGATTTCAGAGGTGCCGGATACGGATTCGGCATATTCCGGGTCAAATTAAGCCCTCATTTTACTGATTCCCCTCCCCGTCTGCTGTTCACTTTCTTCCCGGCCTTCCGGCATACACCGCCAACCCTCACACCATCCTTTCTCCACCCCACGCTCTTCATTCTCATCTGCGACAGCCCCCTCGTCATCACTTTCGTGCACGACACCTCTCCATCCTCGGGTATCATGCCGGATCCGTTACCCCGATCTGTTCCAGGACCTCTCAATTCACAAATTAAGCACTGGTGCTAACCACTGAGCCACCGTGCAGCCCCCAAACCTTTTATTTACAAATAAAAAATGCAAATTAGCTACGATGTGAACGGATTTAGTGAGGAAACTCATGTGCTTCATCAGTCTGCATGATGAGGAGTTTCAGCCAGACGCTGATCAGATATACATGTGTGTTTGAGGGTCCCAGCAAGCACTTTTTGTGTTTAAAAGACGTCTAATAGATGTCCAAGGCCCCGTTTACACTGCCAGATAAATGTGAGCCAATTCTGATGTGTTGCTCATGTGTGACACAGATCGGGTCTGTTCTATGAGTGTGTAAACACTAATAAACGCCTGCATTGGGATTTTCAGAGATGGGATTCAGGCCTCCTTCATATGTAGAGGTAAATCAGATAGAAGCCTGATATGTGGTGATGCGAGTCTCATGTAAAGAGGCAGATGGGGTTACTGAGGCGTTCTGTTCTATACGTCATTTAATACGTCATTAACGGTAAACAACAACAACAACAGAGTAAACATGGAGGAGGAAAGTGGTCAGTGGTGGACGGCAGAAGTGACCTGCCTTCTTGCCCTGTGGGGAGATGGGTCAGTGGAGGACACCATATATAAACCATAGGTGCAAGCTGCGATAATGGCCCTTTCCCTCCTCCTCCATCTGAAGTTGGGCGAACTTCGTATGTATCGCTAAAAGCAAGACGATTTCTTCCATCGTGGCCAGTGTTGCGGAGATGCAAGAACACGCCTTTAAGCATGCATAATAGATGTCTATAAGTCAGGTCTTGATGCTTAGTTTGATTTGTTTACCTTCCACATTCGTTTGTGACCCATATCCGATTCATGTGTTTACATTTGCCATACAATTTACGACATCGCACATGCTTAAAGCGGGTTCTAGCATCTGCGCCACTTCGTATATAACGCTAAAATCAAGACGATTGCTTCCTACGATGGAAGAAATCGTCGTGATTTTAGCGATACATACGAAGTTCACTCAACTTCAGATGGAGGAGGAGTTAAAGGGCCATAATCGTAGCTTGCGCCTATGGTTTATATATGGTGTCCTCCACTGACTCATCTCCCCACAGGGCAAGCAGGCAGGTCACTTCTGCCGTCCACCACTGACCACTTTCCTCCTCCATGTTTCCTCTGTTGTTGTTGTTGTTGTTTACCGCGTCGGCGTCTCCACACACGCTCTTCCTTCTACGTCATTAAACCGTGGAGAAGTACCACCCTGTCACAAGTTTAATGATGTACAGAACAGAACGCCTCAGTAAACCCATCTGCCTGTTTACATGAGAGTCACATAGCGACATATCAGGCTTCTATCTGATTTATCTCCACATATGAAGGAGGCCTGAAACCATCTCTGAATATCCCAATGCAGGCGTTTATTTCCCGTTTACACATTTCGTGTCTAAACATGACTAAACTTGGGCTGTCAGTAAAAATCGGTCAATAGTCAACAAATAAACAGAAATGATTGACGACACATTTATAGTCTGTCTAATCTGACGACTAGTCTAGTTTGGGCCTATTCTTAAACGTCTATTAGATTTTCACTGACGGCCTGAGTTTAGCCGAGCTGTCTATGTTTAGATGTCTATTAGACGTCTGTGAAATACCAAATAGTTTGAGGGTCTTTACATCATTAATGTCTGTCTGCAGCTCTCCATCGTCGCAGATCTGAAACCCCGTTCTCCGCCCTCTGTCAGTCCGTCATCACGGTGCTTCAGTATTATTATTATTCCCTCCAGAACTGTCTTGAGCATCTGTCTGAGCTCCCGCCTCCAGAAGCCACTACATTCATTGCGTTAGGTCGTCTGATGTGCAGAGCTCATTTATTAGTGACGAATCCCAACGCTTCTCTGAACAACATCTGTGACCGTTTATCAGCAAGTTCCCCCTCAGCTGATGATGGATTATGAAGCGTGTTCTGCATGCTGTCCCGGGAGAGAGCCCTGAGCTCATAAGATCCTCGAGCCCGGGGCTCCCTCCCGTTTGCAGGGCGAGAGGGGAGTTTGAGCACAGGTAGATCTGGAGAACTCCCCTGCTGTAGTAGCTGATGAACAGATAGTGATCGCTCTTCAGAGATAACTACTTACTAGGAGCATGTCTATGGTGCTGATGTGGATTAGTCCATTAACTTAAGCTGCATGTTTGTGGACGGTGGGAGGAAACCGGGGAACCCGGGGGAAACACACGTGAGCACGGGGAGACCGTGTAAACTCCACACAGAAACGTCAGTTGGCTTGACCAGTGATGTTCTTGCTGTGAGGCAACAGTGCTAACCACTGGGCCGCCGTGCCACCCATCTAGGAAAGGAGGAGGAGTAGGGGTGGAAGGGGGGATTCTTCAGATGAAGATGGCTGTGATGTGGAGCTCAGGGTGTTTATAGTGGCTTAGGAATCGTCTGATTGGTGAATCATACATTGGATAATGCAGCACCGGCTGTGATCAATCATAAGCACCTGATCCTCTTTAAATTACTTTATAAATAGGCTTCACGTTATGCACTCTTCCAGTGTTGCGCATGAATCTACATCGCATCTTTCAATGGAAACACAGCTATTGTTACAAAGACCGACGCTCTCATACGTCTGCACACACACACACACACACACACACACACACACGTCTCTTCTGCTCCTCATCGACTCCAAACTCAGCTTGATCCTCAAAACATTCGAGGTCTAATGAGCATCTTCACAGGGAACGCAGCACATGCACCCGAGGGCGAGTGAATGATGGCAGACGGCTGATGCTGGTCCTCCGTTTAACCACCTTTCTGTTGCATGGGTAGAGAAGTGTTTTGTTTTTAAGCTGAAGACTTTAAAGATTAATCCGTTTGTTTATTGCTGTTGTGACGCCTCACTGTCTTGATGAATAAGAGACTCTTAGGATGGCTTGTTGATTAAATGTGATCCTTTTTGAACTGTGAGCGTCTGTGCGTCTCCGCTTTATTTGTGTTGGATGCGGTCTGGGTTTGTGCGCTGATTTAAATGGCGTGTGTGTGTGTGTGTGTGTGTGTGTGTGTGTGATTGTGATCCTCCAGCAGCACAGATGAGCGGGGAAAGATGGCGGATCTCTGCGTTAAAGCGCTCTGCACATCACTGTACATGTCATCTCTTTATTGTTGGGCCGCTATGACGACTCCTGCGTTGCTAGGCAACATGAATTACAATGACATGAAGTCCTGTGTTCTAGAATGAAGGAGGAGCTGAGAGATGCCTTCACTCCGGCTCAGATTTACATCACACACGGCGCCTCTGTGTGTGTGTGTGTGTGTGTGTGTGTGTGTGTGTG
>CAIGQQ010027483.1:8599-23681 GCA_903798035.1 Danio albolineatus
ATCAAACCTTAATAAACACCTGAGGAGCCACACTGGAGAAAAACCATTCACATGCACTCAGTGTGGGAAGAGTTTCAGCATATCATCATCCCTTAATCAACACATGAGGACCCACACTGGAGAGAAACCATTCACATGCACCCTGTGTGGGAAGAGTTTTAGCAGCTCATCTCAACTTAATAAACACATAAGGATCCACACTGGAGAGAAACCATTCACTTGCACTCAGTGTGGGAATAGTTTCAACCAATCCTCACACCTTTATCACCACATGATGATCCACACTGGAGAGAAACCATTCACATGCACTCAGTGTGGGAAGTGTTTCATCCGCTCATCATCTCTTAATCTACACATGAAGACCCACACTGGTGTGAAAGAGTATGTGCTTGAATTTGAGAAGACTTTCATTACAGCTCCAAAATTGAAACTGCACCAGATGCTTCACACTGGAGAGACAGTACAAGTGTTCACACTGTGACAAGAGGTTTAATCAGTTAACACATCTGAAAACACAAAAGAGGATTCACACTGGAGAGAAACCGTACAGATCTGATCAGTGTCTACAGAGTTTCTCTCATTCGGCGCAGCTTAAGAAACACAAGGACAAAAAGTTGCACACATGACATGAATGCAGCAAAACATTTTCTCATGTGCACAGGATGTTTCATGTCTGAATAATGTTTGAAAAGGCTGGGTGACGGTATACTGTTTTCCAGCACTCCTATACTGCAGTAGGTGGGGTTGTAAATGTGTTGCGCTGTTACCGTAAACACGATGGCGTCTGAGAGAAGAACAGTTTCATAAACATCTGGCAAACAGCACCTCTGTGGCTTGAGGTCTCTTTGCAAGTGATTGTACAGGTGCGGATACATCTGTACTCCACTCTCCAGTAGGGCTGGGTACAGTTCCTGCGCGCATGCTCATAAAACTCAGCTACGGCAAACCCCTAGGGGCAAAACGCATTGCACACACTTACGTACTAAACATCAGAAATGTACACATCACAGCATCAAATAAAGTCTGTTACATAAATTTACCCCACACAAACTTAAACTTAACTTTAACAGTACACAAGCAAGAAGTGCTTAAAGTTAACTGATTTTGTATGTCTGTTTACATTTCTGAGCCCCAGCCATCGCGCAGTTATTCTCATCAGTCACGGAGGACGACGCTTGTGGTGGGCACGTTGTTGGAGGCCCTGAGTCAGGAAAATACTGAGGGGATGATGATGACTGCTGGCGTGATCTTCCTGCAGTCAAACAGAGAGCAACTTTCTTCTCGTAAATTATTACCGTGTACTGTGAGGTGTTTTATCATATCTGATGCATTGCCAGTCTTGGTCGCGATAACTTTTTTACAAATATTGCATCGCACACTGTTGCCATCAATCTTTGCATAATGTAGCCATACTTTCGATCGCTTAAATGTTAAATTTATGCTATACTTTAAAGTGTAGTGTACGCATTACAGCAGCA
Organism: Danio albolineatus; assembly: GCA_903798035.1. NCBI lineage: Eukaryota > Metazoa > Chordata > Actinopteri > Cypriniformes > Danionidae > Danio > Danio albolineatus. Next base: position 10,078 of record CAIGQQ010027483.1, read on the forward strand.
CATTTGACAAGCTCTGGGTGAGTGGGCATAATTGGCATAAACTATTGATTTTCAAGACAGCCTCGCCGCAGCCAATCACCAGCATTTGATCCGTGCACGTTTAGGATGCCGCAGGTTTTATAGCTCACTGACGTTGACAAGATTATTCCCTTGGGTATCGAAATTTGGTACTGAACGAAAATTATTTTTTCGATACTCGATAGTATTGAGACTATTCGGTCGGTGCTTAAAAAGTATTGCACTCGATACCCAGCCCTACTCTCCAGTGTATTCATGTAGCTAGTGTTGTTTTGGATGATGTTCTCTGTCTGACTCCCTGAATGAGAAACAAATTTAAAATATCAAATATTTTATGATTTAGGCAGAGCGACAGGTATTAAGTTTTACAATATTAATACACTGTGATGATCCCAAGACTCCAGATTGGAGTATGTGGTAAATCCTGATTGGATGCCTGCATTACTCATCAATGGGGATATAAAAGTTGTTGTGCTAGCTACCCCAGGACACTGTGGCTACACAGTAGTCTTCATGTCAAGACCTGTCATCTTATATCATGTAGTTAAAGTGTTGTTGTGATTAATCCTAAATTCTTTATCTTTATTATTATCCCCAGACATTAGTTGGTTGCTTTGACTGATTGTTCTAGGAGTTACATTTTATAATAAATAATTTGCATTCAGGCTATTTTGTTGGTTCATCTCTCTCTTTTATGTTGCGACTCAAAGAAGCGGGTCATAACACTTTGTAAAATGTGTCCGGTTGTATCCGAGATCTTGTCCTTTCAGTCATGACCATTGGTGAGAGTAGGAACCTAGATTGAGCAGTAATTTGAGAACATTGCCTTTCAGCTCTTTCACCACGACAGACAATCACATCAACTGCATTACTGCTGCCATAAAAGTAAAAAGTAAAAGTATTTTTCAACTCAAGATGTGCACCCAAATGAAGTTTGCCGTCACGTCACTTGTATATGTATATAGGTCTGACTAAACTTTCTTTGAACACAGAATGGGAACCAACTGACTCTTCGCTAAGCCACACCCAAAATCCGCCACCCACCAATCGTGGCTTAGCAACCGTAGCTACGCGCAGGAGCTCTGTCAAGCTTTCCAGCGAGGGAAACAGGCCAAAGTGTTGTGCATATGGATTGTGCAAATCTGATACCCCGGTATTCTAAACATTTGGACGGGGTGGTGGAATTATTTCCCTTTTCAAATCCTAAAACCCAAAGAGAGACATGCCAGCGTTGATAAACTCTATGAGGGGCGCTAAAGGAGCCGAGTTAAGTTGGTTTTGTTTCGATATTCCTGACACAGTCATATACAGCAATAACTCACACACGTCTTACACTAAAAAGATCTAAACTGTGTTTCCTACAAAAATACAGAGCAGGTTATGTTTCCCAGCTGTTTTTTTTTTCTTTCTTTTTTTCTGCTCCGTTTAAGCCCTAGCCATAGTAGTCCTACAAATAACAATCATATTTCCATCTGATTACATATCAACAGAACAAACCGAGATGTGATCACAATCTGAGCACTCGCGATCAATAAACTTCACCCGCAGCTGTTTTTCAGTCATTTATAACCCTCATGCCCATGTCAGAGCTACAGTTCACCAATGTTTTCGTCAGTCTTTTGGAGATTTAGTAATTGGTGACGACGTCTGCTTTTATATGTGGTGTCAGATTAATATTTGCTGGTAGGGAAAATCTATTTGTTCACTTCTGCAATAATACTTTGATTTGCATTTCAATTTAATTATTTAGTCCACTTAACTGCAAATTAAAATAAAAACTATAAAGATACAAACATACTGATATAGGCACTGTACATTGTTATGGGTCAATAATGCCTATATAGTCGGCGCCAGTGGTGTATTGTGGTTAGTGCGTCGACACATGGACTCTGGTGCTCATGGCAACCCGAGTTCAATTCCGCCTTACGGTCCTATGTCGATCCTACCCTTCTCTCTGCTTCCCATGCTTTCCTGTCAATTCTCTCTACTGTCATATCCAATAAAGGTGAAAACCCAGAAAAATAATTATATAAAAAAAATAATAATAATGATAATATAAAATCAAACATCAACTCAAACACGATTTGTTAAAACAGATTGTTGACATTTGCAACGTCGCCTTGCGTTGTCAGGTTTGCAGTGTTATAAACGTGTGCATGAGTGACTTTGCAGCGTGATGCGCTGCAGCCGATTAAATGATATTTGCTGCTATTTGTTCAAGTAATATTTGGTTTATCCTCTGCCTATTTAAAGATAGAGAAATAAAACACTTTAGTATAATAATTTAAATATTGTTTTGCCTTTAAAGTGATAATAAAACATATTAACGTGCCTGTTATCCATGCCAAATGTTAACCGATTTCCACGATAAGAGCTTATTTATTTAACCAAAATCTGACAATAAACATGGTCCTGGCTGACCTTTTGTTTTAGAAGAAAGGGGGATATGTGCTGAATTCACCTCAAATGTTTCATCATTCTTGTTGATAATTGAAAAAAATAAATACACCAAATAGGCCTATGAAAAAATGTATAAGCTACCAAACGAAATTTGTTTCAAAAATATTATTTTTCCAACAACAAGAGTTTTTTATTTATTTATACGTCTCACTCGCTCCTTTCCTTCAGCTTAGGTCTGCCTGTTCCATATAACACTGCGATAAAAAAAGAAACCCAAACAGGCCTAATATTTTACTTACATAAAAAGTAGCCTACATTTACGAGTACCTTTTGTGAAAGGAAGGGTATGGCTACAATGCCAGTGGAAGAGGATCTCAGCAGTATCAATTATGTTTGTATGTTAATGTTAAAGTCTTTTATATATTTTATTTTTAGGCACTTAATATAAATCTTTTAAGAAGCAGGGCTCGAAATTAACTTTTTTACTTGGTAGCACTGGTGCTCCCAACTTCAAAAAGTTGGGAGCACCAGCCAAAATTTAGGAGCAGCCACCAAAAATTAAGGAGCACCACAACTATAAAGTATATATTAAGAGATTTCTTTTATTTAAAAACAAAACCACAATCACTTCAAATCAACAACAATCACTTGGGCTTTAAACATCCTTTGGCCAGGATTTGAAATTTGGTCTTCTGGCTCTTTGGCCCTCCTCCATCCATCTCTTCACTGAGGGTGAGGCATCGAACTCCTCCAAAGGAGGACCCTCAACACTTATTCGGATTAGATCTTCGACTGTGTTGGGATGTAATGAAGATCGAATGTCTGATTTTATGCGCTTCTGGACCGAGAACCCTCTCTCACATTGCGCCGATGACACAGGAAGGATCAACATGATCCTTACAAGGTGAAGGATATTCTAGAAAAATAAAAGCATCGTTTACATTTCTTTGCTTGTCAGAAGCATTCTGTGACAGCATGAAAAATGAATGCAATAATTATAACGGTCTACAATACATTGATTAAACTACTGTAAAATGACTTTACATAGCCAACCTGTAAATCTGAACAATAGGGTTCCTTGGTCAGAAGAACTTCCCATAAGCCATGGTAGCTCTTGTCTTTAAAGGACATGAACACCAGAGTTTTTAAGGCCTGGAACTCCTCCTCAGCAAGGGTACGGTCACAACCATTCCTTAATTAGATAAAATTCAACTGTAACTGGTTGGCACTTAAATGCTTTCAGCTTTTACAAAAAACAATCTGATACCTTTCCAATACAACTTGAAAATGGTCCAATAAGAAGTGGACCTCCTCAATTCCATAATCAACCAGCTCCTCCACCTTCTCTGGCCACACATCATGGTTGAACACCTGGAGACATTGGACCACTTTGGTTGCTGCAGTGTCTGTTCCAGATTTCTCCTGACCTAGAGATGCTGTAAAAAGATGTTTCTATAAATATATAAATTGTATTACTAATGAGTAAACTGGGTGGAATAAGGTTATTAAATGGCCTTTCTTTTTTTGTTGTTTTTTAAAGATGGTGATTTCTTTCAGTGCAGGTTATCAAGAGTAGGTAGTTTAAATATGTTAGTCATCCTGATCGTAATAACATACAAAGCAGGCTGCTGAATCGGAGATGGAGCTGTTTAACTATTGCAGCAACAGTGGTCTCTATCTGCTTCTGCAGTCTGGGAGCAGTCTCACTGATTGGCCCATCCTTAGACATATTCCCTGCTTCTCCTTTCCTCAGAGGAACTCCCTTGACAAAAGAGAATGAACAGTGTCCATTACAAATGAATGAAAATATTATAAATTCTATAAGATTTTAGTTAAATAAATTACACTACACTACAAATATATATTTTTTATCATGCCCCCACCTACATTCATGACACACATTAAAATTAAAATGGTCAGTGAGGCTTTGCTGTATTGAAAACTTTTAAAAATGGTTATGTACCCGAAACATAAATTGAGGCTCCATTTCCTGCTTCTGCTTCCTAGCTTCTCTCTGCCGTTTCATGGCTGCATGGAAAGACGCCAGCCTGCCACTAGGACTTGGCCTCAGAGCCATTGCCTCAATGTTGAGGATAAGGTTCCTCAAGCTGCTGACTGCCTGTTAATGTGATTCCATCTAAGCATAACTTTGTTGTACTCTAAACATGGCAAAGAGCTGAGATTTCAAATAATGAGGATTTATTCTTTTACCAGTTAAAGCTTACCTGGGGGAGGATCACATCATTTCTTTGCTGTAATAGACTGTATTTACTGATGGCAGAAAATAAATCTGCCAAGAAGTGACAGAATGCAAGGAATGATCCATCCTCCATGGTCTCTTTGATCTGTATAGAAGAACACAGCAAATTTATACACTCCCCCTCCCTTTAACTCATTTTACAGGGGCCAATTCCATACATTACCACCTATAGTTTACACTTACATGCTTCGCTCTGCCAGCTATATCAGCATTTGTTGATGATGCTGCCAGGTGGTCCATATGAGCATATACAGCTGTGTACTGCCCAGCATCTTCCAGGGTCTCCTCCTTCGCTTGCTTCAGGAGCACATATAATGCCCTTGATACATGTGGTAACCATCTTGTCCCCTTGACTCCACTTGGATTGTTCACGGACACATCCAGTTCAACTCCAAGGCGTTTCAACTCCCTTCTTGATTTTGAGCTGAAGTGGTAAGTCTTCCAAATTAAGTGAAGCAGGTGGTACACATTACCTACCCAAGGTGAATCCTTCTGGGCAGTCAGTAGGGCAAGCTCCAATCTATAATGGTAAAGATATCTGACATTTCAGTTTGCTATCAAGACAGAGAGCCTTTATCTTTTTTTTAAATCTGAGAGTTAATGACAATTATCAACTCACCTATGAGGCATACAGTGAAAAGGGATGATGTGATTTCCCGCCTCCTCTTGGAGTTTCACTGATACTCCACCTTTCCTCCAAAAATTCACGGCTGCTCCATCAGCTCCCATGGCCACTGTCTTCTGGAGCCAGCCCTGGCATGACTCTCTAAGGCCAGCAAATGCTGACTTGGTGGCGGCATAGATTCCTAAAATTATTCCCACTGGTTAGAATACTGTTTACACAGGGTTAGCAGCATTAATAATTAAAAAATTCAATTTAACAAATAACAAGTTAGTAGAGCTGCACAATTTATTATATACATAAAAGTTTATAGTTTCAATATAAACACTACCGTCTACAGAGGCGATTAAAATAGAGCACAAGACACTTTGAAAGTAAGAACTTCAAAGAACAATTGTATATCAATTACATCGTTACGCCACTAGGTGGTGACAAGTCACTGTTGTAAAACGTATTCGTCAAAATACATATTGAGATCACTGATCTATATAGAGTCTCTATATAGATCAGTAATTGAGATACTGAAAAAAGTATGATATCCATTGTATATTGGTATATAGCCTAATACTAAATATGCTCAATACTAATATTAATAATAATAATCATCATCATAACGATAATAATAAAGCAAACATCCTTACCATCAGCATTTGCGTGTTCCACATCAACATGTCCGACGAGGATGTTTGTGGGCTTTCCATCAACCAGGACGCGGACATACACTATGACACACTCCTTGATAGACACGTCGGTGTCGCCATCGATCATAAAAGAGATGTGCTGAGCTGACGATACTTTATCCGCGGTTTTCTCGCGGATGGTATCTGAAATCACGCCAATTATATTGGCACATGATTTATCATTTGCGTACGTCATGTTGATCTCAACGCCGTTCTTTTTCATGAGCTGTAACATAGGCTTAAATTTAGTAAATGCAAGCTCTTCTTTTGCGAGGGTGTATGCCGTATTAAATTTGACGTCCAGCTCTGCCAATTGAGCGGAACGGAAGGCAGCATCCTGGCGATTAAACGCCTTAATAATTGAACCCGCTTTATTTGCCACACACTTGTCCCTACATTTCTTGTGCTTGGCACTCTCTCCGTGTCTAACTAAACTCTCACGCTTAAAATGAGTCGATTCTAAGGCAACCACAGGTTTTACAGTGAACGCAGTGCATTGAGCCGTCAACATAGCGGAGCCACTCGAAGTCTTTTAGCCACTCTCTTCTAAAGCTATACGATTTCTTTTCAGCTGGTGGATCCACATTAACCACATCTCCAACTTCAGGATTATTTTTTACTTTAGGTGGCTTAGAAAAGAAATCTTTCAGCGTTCGTTTCATCTTCTTTCACTTCCCTCACTCTCTATTCAGTTTTTTTTACGCGCGGTAGTTGTCACGTGACATCGGAGCGCAACTAAAGGCGGTGATTGGCAACAAATATAAACCAATCTAAGGTCTGCATTAAAGTTATGAACGTAAAGATGCAGTTTAATTGGTTATGTAACATTGTATACGACGTTGGGCTGCTCGCTGTATCAGCGCACATAAGGCACACAAACCATGCAGTATTTACAAACAGTTTTTTAGAGAAATTAAAATAGGTCGCACCACAACAATTACACGCACTCGCACAAATGCTCCCATATATATTTTGAGGTCGCACAGGTGAAATTTCGGGAGCATATGCGACCAAAATGGTCACAATTTCGAGCCCTGGTTTACAATGCAAATCCAATTAGAACCACTTTATTTAGTAAAAAAAGCAAGTCTCTCATAAATCTACTAAAAGACAGAAAATGGTCACACTTTATTTTGATGGTCCGTCTGTTGAATTTAAGTTACATTGCAACTAATTCTCATTAGATTATAAGTAGACAGTTAGGTTGGGGTTAGGGGTAGGGGTAGGGTTAGTGTAAGTTGACATGTACTTGCAAAGTTTCTTACAGTCAGTTAAATGTCTGTAGAATGTCAGTATCAGCAGATATTAAGCAGACAGACTACTGATACTCAAATGGACCATCGAAATAAAGTGTTACCGAAAATATTACTTTACTCACTGTATTGTAAATAAATCATAAGAATATTTTCATATTCATTCATTTTCTTGTCGGCTTAGTCCCTTTATTAATCCGGGGTCGCCACAGCGCAATCAACCGCCAACTTATCCAGCATATTTTTACGCAGCGGATGCCCTTCCAGCCGCAACCCATCTCTGGGAAATATTTTCATATTAGTCAATATTATTAATGAAATAAATAAAAAAAACTGAATAAATCTGAATTTACACACATTTACACAAATAAATAAACAGAATCAATGATGAGCTAAAACTCTGCGGAGTTCTGCGTGCAGAGATTCCATGTGGCCCTGGTCATCACTTATATTGCAAGTCATTTTTCTCCAGCCCCTCATTTGGACACTTTTCATAAACTGGTCCCCATGACAAACTAACTGAATAGCCCTGGTGTATATAGGAAGTTCAGTCATTTCTTTACTAACAGAGGCCAAACACCGAGTGAATGTGAGTGAGTCTTTTTAGTGCTGTGATGATGATACTGATGATTGTCAGGTGTGTATCTAATTAGTGAGGGTGCTTGTGGTGCTTCAGTGGGGGGAGAACCTGGTGTTACAGTGACAATAAGTGACGGTCGGGTATTTCCTTCAGATAGACAGAGATACAGTATTTTTAGTTTGTTTGTATGCTTCATTTGTATATTGCTATCTAGTTTAATATTTACAGATTGTTATTTGTTATATCATCAGATAAATTGATCTGTTATAATGTATTTGTATGCTGTCAGCTTTAACACATATTCCATATTACTGTCGTGTTATTTATTTGTAGTTTATGCTGTCAGCCTGTTCAACATTTGTAGCCTTTGATTGTTATTTGATTTATTTACAGTTTTACTAATATTGTAGCACATTTATCTATTCTAAGTTTATAGATTGTCATCTTGTAGAGTATTTAATTGTAGCTGTGAAATATTATTTTTTTAGTGTTAGGACAGAACCAGACTGGAGACAATGGTAGATGAAACTTCCTAAGAATGATAAACTAATGACTTGACATCTTTCTATTGTATTTTACAGGTCAGAATGGACCACATGGAGAAAAAGGGAATCACACACCTCAGCAATAACTGGATGGTCAGGAAATTATTTTTTAAATATCTGATGGGCGGTGAATTGATGGACGTCCTTCCAAGATACTGGAGTGGTAGTTGGGATAGATTCTAATTAGCTCTTGTCTGTGTCAGGTTTTTCTTTGTCAGGTAATGAAGAGAGAGCAGGCAGAAGATGGAGACTCACAAGAGCATCTCTGGAGAACAGCAGGTAGGGCTTTTTTGGGCTGTCTTTGTCTTTTGCAGGTTGGAGTGGAGCAGGAGACTCACAAGAGGAATGGTGGAGATATACTTGAAGACCTGGAGCTCAGCAAGCAGGTAGAATTATGTACTGCCTTACATTTGCTAGTTAAATAAAATTACCTTCATAAAACATTTAAAATTCTATGCTTTAATTTTTGATTACTGATGAGTGATGGTCAGGTGTCACCTTCAGATGGATGATAAATAGATGTTCTTCTAAGAGGAGGGGGTGAAGGTGGGCATAGATTGTTAGATAGATGTCTTCTTTGTGGGAGTTATTTAAATTGTAGTTAATGAACACAACAGGCTGAAAGGGAGACTCACAAGAGAAGCAGGAGACTCACCAGGGCTGTTGCTAGACCCCATTACGGAGACACGTGCCCCAGTAAACGGGGCAATGTAGTAAATAACAAAACGGGGTTTAATTGAAAACAAACTGACACATGTGTGCAGAAAACCATTCTTGTGCACCTCACGCACCAGTGCTTCTGCTCTTGGTGGGAATCTTGGTTGTTTAATACGCACACTGAAGAAGAATACACACTACTCATACATTGTGAAACTGGTGTAACAGCCTTTAATGCAGTGATGTTGACAAAACTAACGTTTAAGTAATATGATGATGATCATATCTTGACTAAACATGGCTCCTGTAAGATGAGTTTGAGTATGAAGCACAAAGGAGAGATGAGGAGTCAGGGAATTTAGACTTAATAACATTATCGGCCATCTGAGTCAGGTCTCAGACAAAAGATAATGTTAATTATGTCTAGCAACACCCCTGAGACTCATAAAGGGAACAGTGGAGATATACTGGAAGACCTGGAGCTCAGCAAACAGATTGAACTGCTTGAACAGACCAAACAATGGAGTTAGTTTCCAAAGAAATGTATTGAGATTAATTTGAAGACCTGATATCTTTCTCTTTGGCAGACTGGCATGGAGCATGTGGAGAAACTGGGAAACACACGTCAGTAAAAGTACATCATTATAAGTTAGGTACTGCCTTAATTTTTTAAGTTGAATCAAATTAAGTTTATAAAACATTTATTCATTTTCTTTTTGGCTTAGTCCCTTTATTAATCAGGAGTCACCACAGCGGAATGAACCAATAACTTATCCAGCATATTTTTCTGCAGCGGATGCTCTTCCAGCCGCAACCCAGCATTGGTAAACACCCATACACTCTTGCATTCACTCACATACACTACGGCCAATTTAGCTAATTCAATTCAACTAGCCTTGATTTAGCTCGTCATCAGATCTGCTATAACCCTTTGTTATTTCACCTTCTTTGTAAAGTTGCCTATTAACCAGATCTGCTCCGGTGACGTGTAACCCACTTCTAGCCCAAATAACCTTACATTTGTTTGCATGTCTTTTTTTTTTTTTTTGGGCAAAAACTGTCTTTGTTTCACCAGCAGGTCCTATTGTGCTGAAGCTAGCCTTTTCCCACAATTTCAGTCCTCATAAAACATGTTTATGGAACAATCATTTTATTTTATATCAAAATAAGTCTTTATTTTATGAAAATTGGGTTAAATATATTATGTTTTCTTCATTGGATATGATGGATAGCCATGGTGACATTCTTAATCACAATAACTTCTGCTTCAAACATGGTTCTGCTTCTCAGCCTAAAGAGTTTTACACAATTATTAATGCTATTCCTAAACACATCATAGTCTTGATCAGAGGTTTTCTTTCACACTATTCTGTAATGTTTTAACTTCCATCTCTGTTTTTGGCCATTTTATGTTTCAGAGATCCAAAATGTAATCAGTTTGTAAAGAATATTCTTATTCAAAGGCTTCATCCTAATCAGCTCAGACCTCATTTTATTTTTAACAATTTTAATTCACAGGAATTAGATAAAATAAGAACAAGTTACATTTCTTATACCATCCTCCCTGAAATTAAAGAGCTTCAGTTTAAAATGATTAATGATGTGTATCCATCAAAAGAATTCCTGAGATTAATATTTGATACTGAGGATAACTCTTGTCAATGTTGTGAAAGTGATATTGAAACCACTGAGCAGATTTTCTACAACTGCATATACTCAGTTATTTGGGCGAATACCTCATGTCAATATCCATGCAAACCCTTTTTGCTATAAACAAGTTAAATTGGATGGTAAATAGATTACTCTGAAATTATTTACCGTAACAATAAAAACCTAAAACTATCACCTACACACACTCACCACTTGCAGACAGCACACAATATAATCCATCAGTGCACATGAGCAGTACAATATGTATTGCATACAAATAATGATTTGAATGAACAAAGAGCTGAAGTGCTTCAGTAGTCTGTTGAGTACTGCAATTAGCATGTAAGCTAACAAATCACTCATGTTCTCATTCACAATAGTGACACTGAGTTTCCCATACACTGATTTATTTGTAGTAATGTGGGAGTTTTCACATAAACACATCTTTAAAGGCAACCAGTCGTCTACAGAAAGTTTAATTGTCTTCATAAAGATTTTCTCAAATTAGTCAATCAAAATAAATGTGTGGTGTTTAAAACTAAAGTCTTCATTTTGTTGTTATCAAGACAAAATCTCATAATCTGACACAAATCTGATCTGTCGTAACTGGTAAATGGCATTGTGTAGTCTGAACAGGGCTTTAGGGAGTCTTCATCGGTTGGTCACTGTCATTGTTTTATCCTAAGTTCACACCGCATGAGTTTAGCCGGACTTTCATTCGCCAACAAGTTTTGTGAAGTTGCAGATAAATCAAACAATGTGAATGATCAAAAACACAGTCTAAAGGTGTAGGACAGTGTTCCCTGCATCTTCCCAAACATGCTCTCCTCCCTAAACTTCGTAAATCTCTTTTCAGTGCTGACCATTTATTTATTTATTTAAGTTTTAATGCCATATCAGCAACATCGGCTATATTCATGTATATCAATATATCATATCAGCTTCTTAAACATACATTGTAAACATTTTTTTTAACATACAAGCACACTCAAATATCAACAATACAGAAGAGTCATATACAATCTTTTTGTTTAATAAAAGATAAATATTCTAAAATTGCTCCACAAGGCACCTTTTCAAACATTTCACTTAAAATATTTCCCGAATAAAAACGCTCTCTAATATCATTTAAAAATACACATTCGATTAAAATATGTTTTATAGTCAAAATATTCTTACACAAATCAAAAATAGGTTTTTCTTCCCCTTTCAATAAATATGTGTGTGTAAGTCTTGAGTGTCCGATTCTACATCTCATATGAACAACCTGGTCATGTCTACTTTCAAAATTGTAATTATTCCTTTCATTTACAAATGGACTCACTTCATACAATTTGTTATTTTTACACTCATCCCATTCCATTTGCCATTTCTCATTAATATACAGATGTAAAATAGGTTTTACATCAGACACAGGAATTTTGCATTCTGTTTTTTCCAAGTGTAGAGCTTCCTTAGCTGCTTTATCTGCGACTTCATTACCAATGTGTCAGTGCTGACCAAGTGAGCAATGTGCACAAATATGGTTTTCTGTTCATAATAAAGTTGAAACACATTGTTAGATTTTGCTGTATTTGACTGAACTGTTCTTTGGTGGCTCGCCAATGTATAGATGACTCTAATACATAAAGTAAGTAAGCTGACCAAAGTTCTTACGGGGAGAAGACTTTATTGAAGACAATGAATAGTGCAGTTCCTCAACGATGATGTTAACTCGTCAGTCTTCAAGTAACTTAACCCAAAGTTCTGTCTGTGAGACAATATTTAATAACAAGGGAAGTAACCCCCCGGAGATTACCCAACTGCTTTGGTTGGGTCACAACTCTTGAGTTCATGTAGGCCATTTTGTTCACACCTTCTCAGATGCAGATACTTGTTTGCAAATAAAACAAGCCATACAATCTATCAACATATAGAGTTTGCGTTCTTGCAGTGCGGTAGCAACTCTGATCTACACTACAATCTGATCTGACCCCTGATCTACAATATAAAACAGTTGTTAAAATCTTCACCCCTATTCAGTTATTGAGTTTAAATCTTCAGGTGTTCAAAGGGTCTCATTTTCAGTAACTTGTTATGTATTCAAGAGTTTACACTTTGTCCGGGGGAAAGCTTAAAGCTCATAAGATCCTCGAGCCCTGGGCTCTCTTCCGTAAACAAGGCGAGAGGGTTTGAGCTTAGGTAGATCTCGATGAACTCCCCCGATTTGTCTCTGTTCTAATGACAGATATAGGGATGGCTAAAGGTAGATATATGGCTTAATAAGAGCTTGACTTTGGTGCCAATTTAGAATGTTCGATTTACTTGGGGCGCATGTTTTTAGACTGTGGGAGGAAACAATGGAAACTGGGGGAAACCCATGCGAGCACGGGGAGAATGAGCAAACTACACACAAATGTCAACTGGTTCAGTAGAGACTTTAACCTGTGACATTCTTACTGTGAGGCAACACTGGACCACCGTGTCACCCAATCTAGAAAGGAGGGGGAGTAGGGGTGGAAGGGGAATTCCTCAACATGAAGATAACAGAGGTAAGAAACTCTGGTTATTTATAGTAAGTTAGGAATAATCTGATTGGTGAATCATGTGTTAGTATTGCGGGACCAGTCGTGGACAATCATAAGCATGTGATCCTCTCAAAAGTAGTTTCTAAATAAACTTCACACGAATGAACAGCCAAACTACATGAAAAAGCTGCCGTTTTGAATATACCCTTTTTTGTGTGGACAAGAACTCAAATTTGTGGACTCTGCTCTCCATAGTGAAGCTTCAGGTGAATGTTGAGGCTTTTTTTTTGTTTAAAGCTTTTTCCACAATCACTGCATCTAAAATTATCCGCTCCTGAATGAGTCAACATGTGTTGCCTAATGGAACCTTTGCGTGTGAGACTCTTTCCACACTGATCACATGTGAACACTATGGTTCCAGTGTGACTATTC
>CAIGQQ010027485.1:24027-35880 GCA_903798035.1 Danio albolineatus
TAATCATATATGTGTGTGTGTGTGTGTGTGTGTGTGTGTGTGTGTGTGTGTGTGTGTGTGTGTGTATTAGGTGCTCTGGGTTTAGTTGTTGGACATCCTTTGGATACAGTAAAGGTAAGTCTCTCATTGATAATAAATAAATGTGATTATGATTATCGACTCACGTAGATTATGCATTTATTTTGGTCATAGGTGCGCTTGCAGACCCAGTCTGTGTATGGCGGGATACATGACTGTGTGATCAAAACGTACACACGTGAGGGAGTAAGTCTTAAATATGTTTTTTTGGACATCTTGTCTTTGACACACAATTTGTTTTACACTAATCATAATAATGTTTATTTTATCAGAAGTGAATTACATAGTGTGTGTGTGGGTGTGTTTAAGGTATAGTGACTAATTATATAGATTTAACCCACAGCAGTTAATAGTAGCCCAAAACCCTTTGTGACACTCAAGTATTGATGATGAAAATAGCAATGATAATGGCCAATGATAGCAGTTTCCCAGTGCTGGGTTGCGACCGAAAGAGCATTCGCTACATAAAACATATGCCAGAATATTTGCCGGGTCATTCCGCTGTGGCGATTCCTGATGAATCAGGTACTAAGCCGAAGGATAGCGAGTAAATGTGTGTATGATAGCAGAAATGTTGTTATCATTTACATGTACTCATCCAGCAGCAGACGGAGAGAGTGTGTCCAACATGTGGTTGGTCAAGCCCACTCACCTGCATGGAGCACACTCAGAATTGCACATTGTTTTCCAAGACATACGAGGTGCTTATAACAAGTGTCTGCAGCATATGAAGAGCAAAAGAGTGTGTGTCCTCCAGGTGGTTTTTAATAAGGAAGTGTCTGGTGCTAGAGGAGAACGTGGGTCCTACAGGTGGTTTGCCAAGCCCACTTGCCTGCATGAAGCAGTCATAATCGCACATTTTTCCCAGAAACATGGATCGTTTATAAGAGTGTAAATGAAGAGTTTGATTGCAAAACGCGATAAACGCCATTTTTTGACATTTGGATTTTATGATTGGAAATCACTGTTCAGATGTTCCCTTATCTATGCGTGAATTTCTGCCATTAACACAATTTAAGAATGAACATTTTAGGCTGACTACAAAATGTATTTTTTCACAAAACGCGATACCCGCCAGACCAGTTTCTTTACAAAGTGCGATATAACAGTTATAGAACTGTTATAAATCGAACAGTATATGCGCGAGCTCAGCATCCCCTGGGAGGAGAGTCACCGCCGGCGAAGTGCTCCGAGTTTGCTCATTGATTTAACGATAATATCATAACAAAAAACATGTTTTTAAAAAGAGGATTCACTAGGCTAACTAAAAACGTTTGCCATTTAATTGTTTATACTGTAGGCGAGCTGACAGTCACAGGCTACGTCCGTCTGTCAGTCAGAGAATCAAAGCTCAGAGTCGAGCTAACCTCATGGATTTTGATGACGGATTTGTAGCCGGTCATTCCAGCTGCATAATAATAATAGTAACAATAATGATAATAACTTATTATTATTATTACAGCAAAATAAGTCATTAAATATGACGGGGCGAGGCGAGCTTGTGTCCGCGGACTCGGTGAAACAGAAAGCGCCATCGTGGCTCTGCCTGCTCTGATCATACAGGTTTGGTTATCAGCTGCGGTGTGGAAGGAGCCTCCACTCTTTCTGTAACGAGCTACAAGTCGTTTATTTACTTAATCTTACTTATCTATATTATAACTAATCACAATTAGTCCGAAGCTGTTTAAGGATGGTTGAAACGATAAACATCCTGCAGTAGTTTGCTCTGACAGCTCAGCCGATATGTTGTAATCAGACGTTTTCAATTAGGGACTGCCCTGGATTACTGGCACACGCCATAGTCACATTATGTCTATTATGGCATTATGTTTTTGAATATTATGAATATTTACGATCTATTGATAAATTATTGTTAATTTTCCCACTGATGATCCAAAAGTTTTCTTCAAATGCCGCAGTGAAGCCTGCTTAACGCCATTGGTGCCCCAGCAAAAAAAAAAGAAAAAGTTATGTTGTATTGTGTACGTTCTGGCCAAAACTAACTAACTAACTCAGAATCTTATTATGAATAATCAATATTTATATATACTGTTCCATATAGGTTTTATTCATTTTAATCAATTTAAGATGTTTGACAATGTTCAGATAAATATGTTGCATTTTGGCATGCTTTTTGACTTTAATATGAACAATTTATGGACGTAAAATTCAATAAAAAATATCCTGGATTTGAAGAATATGTGTGCCTGGCCTTCACTGAGCTCCAGTAATAGTTTAACGTACAGAAATTGTGAATAAAGTTGACTGTTGATGTCTTCAATAATAATGTCAAAAAACCAACATTTCTCAAAATGGATATATCTCGTTTTGCAACGAAACTCTTCAAATAATGGTGTGAATACATACATAAGGAGTGCTGCTGTTGGACAGTTAAATTCTTACAAATCTTGCTTCATTCTGCAGTTGCATGGCTTTTTTAAGGGCATGTCCTTTCCTGTGCTTTCGGTGGCCATCAGCAACGCTGTGGCGTTCGGATCCTACAGTAATGCCCTGGATTACCTGACGCAGTCCCACCACAGCGACCACAGCCAGCGCTCTCCGCTCTCTCACGTCTTCATGGCCGGCTGTTTCTCAGGTTTAGCACAGGCACGTCTGCGAGTCAAGACAGCAAAAATGCCAAAACACTTAGCATGTTGCTAATTGGTGCTGTTTTGCAGTTATTCGTAACCGCTCCGATAGACCTGGTCAAAGTGCGTCTGCAGAACCAGACCAGAAGCAGATCAGCTGGGAATAAATACAGAGGGCCTTTACACTGCGTCGCTGTGATTGTAAGAGAGGACGGTCTGAAAGGGCTATTCCGGGGATTCTGGGCTCTTGCACTTCGAGACGTGCCTTGTTTTGGACTTTACTTCCTGCCATATGAGTTCTCTTTAAGGATGATGATGGAGAAAGGGAAGCAGCCAGGTGAGCACAAAACCTTTTGTCGTCCTGGGAGGTCGTCTAAGGCAGGGGTTCTCAAGCTGGGCCCCCCCCCAAAGCTGGTTCATTGCAGTTGGGGCCCCAGTGACTAGTTTATCTTTCTAGTTTATCACATTTTATACGTTTGCAGCCTTTATTGGTTTGATTTTCTGCATTTTTTGTATCCGTAGCAAATATTTTGAGGGGTGTTTTTGACAATTGAGAGCCACCAAATGTCTAATATGATCAAATGAATAGGACAGTTTCGGACTCAGTCAGGGTGCAAGGACCTTAAACTTTTGAGGCTTGCGCAGCTTCTCGAGGAGAAATCAAACAAATAAAAGTCTATAGCTACGTTTCCATCCAGCTATTTTTATTCGCATTTTGAATCGGCTGATGGAAATGCCATGATGCGTGTAAATTTTTAAAATGTGCACAAAAAACATCTGCGCATAACTGAGTAGGATAAACTTTTTATTAGATAAGAAAAGATGCACATAAACTGTAAAGGAAACACTTTTACCGCATAATTTCCAGTATGCGCATTAAAAAAAAGGTCATGTGACTTTGATATAAGAGATCATGTGATGATAAAAATGTTTGTAAATGGACAAACAAGCAGGCTGAGTACACTGTAAAACACCTGAAATGTTGCTATCTATTGATTTATACAAAAAAAATTTAATATAATTAATAATTGATAATATATTAATAATTCATAACATAATAAACCAAAACTGACATGCAACATATTGAACACCTGAAATGTCTTCTTAGCTATTTATAAAAATACTGCATAGGAACTATCTATCAATTTATACAAATAAAACATTAATATAGTTATTAATTGATAATATATTAATAATTAATAATATAATAAACTAAAACTGACATGCAATGGATCGAACACCTGAAATGTCTTCTCAGCAAGCCATAAAAACATTGCATAGGAACTATCTTATCGATTTATACAAAAAACATTAATATAATTATTAATTTATAATATATTAATAATATAATAAACCAAAACTGACATGCAACACATTGAACACCTGAAATGTCTTCTCAGCGATTTATAAAAATACTGCATAGGAACTATCTATCAATTTATATAAAATAAAAAGCATTATTAATAATATAATAATTAATTAATCAATTATTATATCATAAATATCTACATCTACTCCTTGTGACAGGATAAAGCAATTAAAAATATCCCCGTAAGTTACCTCTGGCTCATATAGTCTACCCACATTAACGTTAACAATGGATGGGGCGATATGAGACCATCTGATGGTTGCAGGGAGGTTTCACCGTACTCCCAGCACAAAACATTTACTGAACTAGCATTGTATGCTATTTAGCTAAAATTACAGCTAACTTTACACTATGTGATGACTGACCCAAACAGTCATCTGGTGTACGGTGTCAGCGTAGCGGAAGTTGGACGACAAAATGCGGAAAAGCGAAGTATTAAAAGTGGACGGGGTGGAATAAGGTCAATAAAATGATAGGAACTTCCCATCACTCTTTATTCTTGTTCATGTAAAGCACTTTGAATTACCTTTGTGTATGAAACGTGCTGTATAAACTCGCCTTTCCTTTAAAAGTTTCTGTAATATCACCCACAGGTCACTGTGCAGTGCTGGTGGCCGGCGGTGTTGCTGGTGTGGTGACGTGGGCCTGCGCGACCCCTATGGACGTGATAAAAGCTCGACTGCAGATGTCAGGCGGTGGCGGTCGGGTCTACAGCGGAGTGCTGAACTGCATTACTGTGAGCGTTCGCGAGGAGGGCGTGCGCGTCTTCTTCAAAGGTCTTCTTCTCAACAGCGTGAGGGCTTTCCCTGTCAATGCCGTGACCTTCCTCAGCTACGAGATGATTCTGAGAGCCTGTGTGGACTGAGCGCTGCAGGGCTGATGGGATCTCGTAGACCTTAACCTTGAAACAGGTGGCATTTTTAGTACGTTTGGCCCAAATTCTATTATGAGATATGTATACCCCTACCCCTTGAAACAGAGTGTGAAGGGGAAGGGCTTCAAATGTATCCCTAAGAAATGGGACAGCACTACAACACCCGTACACACCGTTGTAAGCTCTTCATATGAGGTAGACGACGGCGACTGCTGTAGTTATTCCAGTTATTTTTTGGTATTTATCTTCAGGAAATCACTGAAGGCAACGATGTCATGTTGTCATGACGATATAGTGTGCTCGTAACTGTACGGTATATTTACACCGTGGCCGTATTGATGCATGTAAACACAAGAAAAGCATTTAGCAGGGCATTTACATCTGCACTTTTCACGATCGCATCGCTATCCAGGCAGAAGTCAACACATGAAGTGATCGGTGTAAATAGCACCGATGGCTACTTTCCTATTGAAAATGATGGCAACATTGCTTTAAAAGTTGCCTCTAAATAAGCTGTTGATATCATACGCTCACCGGCCACTTTATTAGGTACACCTTACTAGTACCTGGTTGGACCCCCTTTTGCCTTCAGAACGGTCTTAATCCTTCATGGCAGAGATTCAACAAGATACTGGAAATATTCCTGAGATTTTGTTCCATGTTGACATGATAGCATCACGCAGTTGCTGCAGATTTGTCCGCTGTGGGGACCAATGATTAATAAAGAGACTAAGCCAACAAGAAAACGAATGAACGAATGAATGAATGAATGCACAGTTCGTTGAACTGCAATAAAATACCTGCACATTTTCCATACTGCTATTTTTTTGTTTGCATAAAACTTTGAATTTTGCTCATTATACATGTATTAATATTTTTAAAGTATTTAAATTCTAGATTCACAGACATTTTTGACATATTCTTTAAAATATGTGGCTAAGAAATAGCTATTAATTTATTTTTTTTGGTGGGGCCAGTGAAAATTTTGGCAGGCCAAGTAAAAATCTGAACCACTGGCCAGATCTGGCCAGTAGAAAAAAATCCTTAGCATTGAACCCTGCATATGCTGGAATACTTGGCAGTTCATTCCGCTGTGGCGACCTCTGATAAATCAGGAACTAAGCTGAAAGAAAATGAATGACTGAATGAAAAATAAATGTCATATGGCAAAATAGTGATGATTTAGACCCACAAAGTAAAACCTAGTCAATAAATAAGTCAGCGGTGGAGACACATATTCCATCCGGTCTTTATTTCCAAAATAAATCATCAGGCGTTCATTACATCTCATCTTCTTTATCTTCACATTACAGACTTCGTTTTCTCAGCCGTTCTTCGAAAACGTCACTCCGGCCAGAATCCTTTCATTTAAAGGGGATAGTTCACCCAAACATGAACATTGAAACATAAAACGCAGACGCTTGTAAAGATTTATGAATTTATTTCTTCTGTTGAACACAAAACAACATATTCTGAAGAATGTTGAGGGGAAAAAGCAGCCATTGACATTGATAGAAGGATAAAAATAATGGAAGTAAATATCTGTAGTTTTCCCCAACATTAGTTCAGGTTTTGAGGAAAAGAGTTTGAAAAATAATTACTTTCATTGACATTTTTATTACTTTGAAGTGATGTACTGTCTGGGTTGTGTGGTATATAATTATTCTATGGACTTTTTTCAATATATGTTATGTCTTTTGCAGTATATGGTTTCAAACGACATCAATAGCAGGAATAAAGAGTTGGAGAGTTGGAAGTAAATAGCTGCTGTTGTTTTCCCCCAACATTCATTCTGATCAAGTGAAGGATGAGTAAACGATTGCAGGATTTTCATTTATTGGGTGAACTGTCCCTTTAAATCTGCTCAGGGTTAAAGTAAATCAGTCATTCTGATATTGAAGAGTCCCGGGCTGTTTTTAAGGAGATTGTTTAGTAGTTTTTGCCTGTTTCTGACCCCGTCTATTGTTTAAACTCTTACAATTTTACAACTAAATACTTTACTGGTGGCTGATGTGCTCTAACAAGCAAAAACATGTATGAGAACACACATCTGTTAATACACTCTGAAATATGACCTACTTAAAATACTGCTCATTTAGTTTTCAATTGGATATTTTTAAGAAGCTCGTAGTGCAAGAAACAAAATCTGTTATTACTCATAACTCCACCTTAAATGTGGATTTGGTTTTAAATTCGCTTATGTCAGGGGTGCCCAAACTCGGTCCTGGAGAGCCGGTGTCCTGCTCCAACTTTCTTCAGCACACCTGCCTGGAAGTTTGAGAAAGAGCCTGATTAGCTGGTTCAGGTGTGTTTAATTGAGGTTGGAACTAAAATATGCAGGCAGCCGGCCCTCCAGGACAGAGTATGGACACTTCTGGCTTATGTTATTAAAAAAAATGCTCCTAAAGTTTATTTACTTTATTTATTATTGTATAAATATGACTTATCGCTTCAGATTTTAGAGTGAAATATGAGCAAGGCAGGTTATATCATAAGATTCAAGTAATAATCAGCTCATGATCTGCTGATTAACATCTTCATATGTATATGCTTTAATTTCCCTGACTATCAGCAACAGAGAGTTGAATTTTCAACATCAAAAGTCGACTTTTTTACCATTTATTAATACTCTTGTGTTGCATTATAAGACCATGATCTTTTTTTTTCTGACAGATTTTGGTGTTAAAACGACTGACTTTTAATGCATTTTTAATAGTTTGAAGTGGTCTATATAGATATAGTTAGTATTGGAGTTGTAAATTAGTGTACAAAATAGTGTTAATAAACTACCAGTACATTTTCTGATATAATCCAAGATCACATTTTTATGAATATTTTTCATTTCTTATACAATATATTGTTTCAAACTACTAAAATGTCGATAAAAGACACTTTTTTGTTTTAAATTGAGAGTTGAATTTGTAACATCAAAAGTTCCCCCATTTATTCATACTCTTGAATTGCATTAGAAAACCTTCATCTTTACTTCAACAGATTTTGGTGTTAAAAAGATTGACTTTTATTGACATTTTGTTGAAATTACCAAACAAAATGGATCTTATTTCTATATATATTTTTAATTACTTATACAATATGCTTTCAAACAACTAAAATGTCAATAAAAGTTACTTTTTTTTTTTTTTAAACTGAGAGTTGAATTTTCACTCGGCTTTTTGCCCATTTATTCATACTCTGGAGTTGCATTATAAGACCTTCATCTTTGCTCCGACAGATTTTGGTGTTAAAAAGAGAAGTCACATTTTTAAACTGAGAGTTGAATTTTTAACATCAGAAGTTGACAAAGCAAAGTCTCATAATGCAATCCATAGTCCTAAAGTGTATTTACTTTATTTATTATTGTATATATATGACTTATCGCTTCAGATTTTGGAGAAGCATGAGTAAGACAGATTTCATTATAAGATTCAAGTATTAATCAGATCATAATCTGCTGATTAAGAAAACATCTTGAAATGTATATGCTTTAGTTTCTCGACTAAACCCAAACACTAAAGTTAAAATCTGTAAATTAACATTTGATGTTTTTCCCCCATTTATTTATACTCTTGAATTGCATTAGATTGCATCTTTACTTCAACAGATTTTAGTGTTAAAAAAGATTGACTTTTGACATTTTTAATTGGTTGATGTGATATTGTCAGTCAGTATTGGAGTTGTAAATTACCATACAAAATGGATCTTATTTTTATATATATATATTTTTCATTTTTTATATAATATCCTTTCAAACAACTAAAATGTCAATAAAAGTCACTTTTTTAAATGGAGAGTTGAATTTTCAACATCAAAAGTCGACTTTTTGCCTATTTATTCATACTCTTGTGTTGCATTATAAGACCTTCATCTTTACTTCAACAGATTTTGATGTTAAAAAGAGAAGTCTGAGAGTTAAACTTTAAACATCAAAAGTCTACAGAGCAAACTCCCATAATGCAAATCATAACAGGAAATAAATGGAAAACGCCTGCAAATCAGCAAAAGGGAAACTGTTAATTAACAGATTGGTTTTTTTACAGTGAATGTGGCCTCATGGATGTCTTGTGGCTTCAAAAATTGTAAGAAGTTTTGAACTATTCATGATTTAGCTCAAACTATTAATGTTTCATAAGCACCAATTTGAAAAACTGAAAAAGTTTTTTTTTTGTCAAAATTAAATTTAAAAAAGGCAATATACTAATGAAAAAACAAAACCTAACTCCAACAATCTAATCAATATCCTCTATATTATTCTAATTATTCCTCTTTTAACTTTCAACCCAATTATAGAATTGCTAATTTAAATGACAAATAGCTCTCTAAACGGAAACCCTTCTCTGGTCTCGTTTGTTCAATCAAACTCTATTAGTCTGCATAGTCTCATCTTCTTATCAGACACGGTCTGCATGGTCCTGTTCTTCTTTTGTGTGTTCTTAAAGTGCTGCAATTCCTCCGACTGCATGTTAAGATTGTGTTTTACCGCAAAACAACAGTCCAGTCTGCCGCTGCGCTGACCGATGGCTTACGGATAGTCAATACTGCAGGATTAGAGGCAAACTCAAACTCCAAAGTGGACTCCACACCATCTGAAAAACAAAAAACAATAAATATGCTTAATTGTTTAAAGTGAATGAATGAATAAATGAGTAAATAAATAAATAAATAAAGTTAACATTTTTATAATTAGGCAAAAAATATATATGATTTGGGACAAAAATGGTGACCAACTGCGGTATCAAAATATTTTTTTATATGAAAGCAATAATAATAATAATAATAATAATAATAACAACAATACTATATACTAATCGAATCGTTATGATAAACTATGTTAATCTTTTCAGTTGATTAAAATTTTACATGAGACCGTAATTAAAGGGGACCTATTATGCAAAACTTACTTTTAAAAGTGGTTTAAACACATTTGTGTGGCAACACTGTGAATATAACCAGCCTCTAATGATAAAAATCTATTAATTAAAATGTTTATAATCACACTAGATGAAAACAGTCTGCAGAAACACTTTGATTGACATTGCCCCTTTTGTACGTGTCATCAGAGGTGGAAAGCCCCGCCCACGATAGTGACGATCTCTCCCTCATTAGCATAGGATGTCAGTCTTGTTTTTGAATCTGCCACTATGCTGACACACAGGCATTTGTAGCTCCGCCCTCTTTTAAAAGGAGCCCAGTCTCATTTGAATTTAAAGCGATAGTCACCAAAACAGCACAATTAGGACCAAAGCCTAAAAGATTTCAGTTTTGAAGAGTTATACCACATTATTAGTGGGGTATTTTGAGCTGAAACGTCACAAATACATACAAGATTTATTTTAGATCTTGTAAAAAGCAGCATAATAGGTCCCATTTAATATTAATTTCATGCTATAACCAGATATAAAGAGATTATTAACCAAGATTAAGATATTATTATTAATAAATATAAAATGTTGAAGAGAAATATGATGAATTTTTAGGCCAACAGTGAAAATACTTAAAGGAGTGAATTGATTAGCTGAAATAAATCGAATCGTTATGATAAACTATGTTAATCTTTTCAGTTTATTAAAATATTACATGAGACCGTAATTAAAGGGGACCTATTATGCAAAATGTACTTTTATACACGGTATAAACACATTTGTGTGGCAACACTGTGAATATAACCAGCCTCTAATGGTAAAATTCTATTAATTAAAATGTTTATAATCACACTTGATGAAAACAGCCTGCAGAAACACTTTGATTGACGTTCTCCCTTAGTACGCGTCATCAGATGTGGAAAGCCCCGCCCACTATAGTGACGATCTCTCCCTTATTAGCATAGGATGTCAGTCTTGTTTTTGAATCTGCCACTATGCTGACACGAAGGCATTTGTAGCTCCGCCCTCTTTTGAAAGGAGCACAGTCTCATTTGAATTTAAAGCGACAGTCATCAAAACACCACAATTAGGATCAAAGCCTAAAATATTTCAGTTTCGAAGAGTTATAAAACGTCACATATACACTCTAGTGACAGAGACGTATTTTACATCTAGTAAAAAGTGGCATAATAGGACCCCATTAATAATGATTTCATGCTATAACTAGTAGTAAAGAGTTAAGAATAATGAAGTCAAGTTGGCCAAGAAAGTAAGCAGCAAGTTTCCATATATTATATGATAAGCAATGCGACACTGACCTGCACTGATGAGAGAGACTGAGGACGGTCGACTGCCTCCAATGACCACGATCCTCTCTATCCAGGACTCGGTGGAAAACTGAGCATCAGGAGACAGGTTTCTAATGAACAAAGCAAGATGAGAAAGCATAAACATGAGTGCAATTTTTTAGCCTTTGCTTGGAAATGTAATGAAATCTGGTCAAATTTGGGGTGCTTCAATATTTATCCTCTATAATATTGGTACAAACACTTTCCATAACTGCAATGGTATACAACAAAATGTTTAATTTATTTTAAACTGAATCCATTATTCAGGGCGCAGCAAGAAGGTCGCTGGTTCGAGCCCCGGCTGAGTCAGTTAGCATTTCTGTGTGGAGTTTGCATGTTCTCCCCGTGGTTGCGTGGGTTTCCTCCGGGTGCTCCGGTTTCCCCCACAGTCCAAAGACATGTGGTACAGGTGAATTGGGAGGGCTAAATTGTCTGTAGTGTATGAGTGTGAATGAGTGTGTATGGATGTTTCCCAGAGATGGGTTGTGGCTGACAGGGCATTCGCTGCGTAAAACAAATGCTGGATAAGTTGGCGGTTCATTCCGCTGTGGCGACCCCAGATTAATAAAGGGACTAAGCCGAAAAGAAAATGAATGAATCCATTATTCATGTAAAATAATGCAAAATGTGTGATGGAAAATAAGTTATGCAATAGAAAAAAAACTAAAGGAGTATTTCTTACTTTCGATAAAGAGTATGTGGCTCTCTCTCTCTCTCTCTCTATATATATATATAT
>CAIGQQ010027486.1:0-14466 GCA_903798035.1 Danio albolineatus
GTAATTAACAAACAGAAATCAGGTAAGTCTGAGCAAGAAACAACTGCTACAAATGACCTGATTAAAACTAGTACTCCCTTTTTTATATATATAGTGATGTTTACTTACAATGGACTGACATTATGCTGTTTAATAAATTAAATCTTCATTAAAACACTTCTTTCACACATTTCTGTTACTGTATTCAAACAATAGCCCTCATTGCTGTGAGTAAAATAGTACTAAGTTGGTTAAAGGGTTAAAATAATATTGTCAACAGCAGGTACATCATTTAGCATCGAGTGAAAGCCTTATGACGTCACGCGCCACGCTAAAATAAAAGTCTTTTGTTTAGCTTTTTTTTGCACTTACTGTTGCAGTCATGACTTATTGATACATTTCCCCCTCGTTTTCCACTGTACACTATATATCTGCTCTCTTTCAAACACACAGATATTCAGTATTCAGTAAGTTTAATCCACTCAACTTTTAAAGCAAAAAATGCCAACATTTTAAATGCCAACATTTACAAATAATCTGATGGGTGTTTTGAGCAGAAACTTTACAGACAACTTCTTAGACACAAAAGACCTGTCTTAAATATTGCAATAGGGGTAACATAGGTGCTCTTTAAGTAAAAAGTGCCCATTACTACTACATGTTTTAATTCCATTAGCTGGGTACTGTAAATATTCGGTTTCCCTCACAGTCCAAAGACATGCAGTATAGATAAACTAAATTAGTGTAGATGTAAGGGGTGCTCCCCAAATTATATGGTGCGTACATTTGCGTCAGTTGCGTCTATGACGTTTCAAGGAGATCAACACCTGAGTTCAATTTGTAATAAGCCAAAATCTTTAAAGGGATGTATTTTCTTGGTCTATTATCATGCATCTAGCCATTTCAAATGTTTTCCAATTTCATTCAGCAGTGTCATTTTGATGCCGAGAATATGGTGCTGACGCCTTATACTTTTTTCAGAAAGTATACAAACACTAGTCATCTGTGAAGGATAACGCATATATGACCGTCTTTGGACACTGGGTCTATAGGCCCTGCTAAATCAGTGTGCACCATTTCTAGAGCTGCTTAGGCTCCTGCATCTGGCCCTCTATTTCTAGTATGGACAAACTTTCCCTGTGTGCAGATTTCACAATGTGGGATGGCTTTATCTCTCTTAAACTTAATCACATCTGTCCCAGAAGAAATCAATTTTAAAGCTTCCTTTTCAGCACTTGTGGGGCTCATGTTCCTATGAAATATGAAATAGGTTGAAACTTATTTGGGCTACAGTCCATTTGCCAGGATAAAAACAATATTTATCAACCAAATAAAAAACTAAATAGTTGTAAAGAAGCTCTTAGAAACGACTGAAGAACTTAATACAATGTTGATCAATGCACACACACGTTTAGATTTAATATATTTTATAATGTTAGCATTCAGTTGTTATTTAAGTGTAAATTCAGAATGTGCCACTTACCTTTTCAGTCTTCAGTGAAGTAGGATAAGAAACGGCCTTAGTAGGCTTTTCTTTGTATGTTGTTGTTGGTTAATAATCCCAATGTAGGAATCTACAAATGTAGTTTGTCCTCAAAAGTTGTTCTCTTTACTCAGCAAAATAAGCTAATGAAGATTCTGTCAGGAACCCGGAATATATATATACAACCCTGCCGAGCTACTGGATCTGGAATGTGATTGGATAAGACTCAATTGGCCTCCATTAATGCTGGTACAAAGATGCAAATGAGCAGTGGGGGAGCAGTGAAGACTCAAGACACATTACTGTGGGGGAGGGGAAGATCAGCAGCTTTACGAACCGCAGTTTGCAGAGAAATAATGATGTACTGGGAAAATAAGTCGACTTTAGCTACCTTCATTTGTATTGTTGCTGCTGTTGTGTAGGCCTATTGATGGAAGCTGTCATGTTGCTGCTGCTGCATTTTGTGGTCAATTTTGATACACTTTTGTTGAGGTATTTTGATTTGAAACACTTTTCAATGTATTTTTCCCAAACCTTATATATAAGGTTTACACTTGTGATACAAACCGCAAAACTTTTTTCCTAAGGTATAAGTAAGAGTTATCCAAAGATATCCAAGATGCCATTTTAAATCGCAAAGAAGTCAGTGTTTTTAAAACAAATGAAGACAGCAGAAGTCAATGATTCATTTTCATTATTTAGCCTGACATGTTTACTGTCCCAAAAGGTTTTATTAAAAAAAAAATATTGTGCTCAAAGGGAAAAGGTTTTGTTTTTTACCCAGACATTTAAAGAGAATCTATTTTAGAGCAGTGATTACAATATTGAGAAACTGTGATATTTTTATCCAAGGTTATCATACCGTCAGTATCTTATACCGACCGTTGCCTACAATGGAACACACAGGAGTAATTGTATTAGCCTAGGCCAACAGGTCAACAAAACTTCTGGCAGTAATTTGGAAAAGCTTGCATTTGACTATTAACACCAACATTATGGTTTAGAACAATAACTTTCTAACGAGACCAGTCATATATCCACAGCAAAACAGAAGCAAATTAGACATTAACACCCACTCCAGCCATTAGGAGTTCAGGTCAGTAATCATGGAAGAACAAGCTTCAAACGAGACTTTTCATACCTCCATCACTCAGCAACATTAGCTAATTAGTAACGTTAACACCCATTCCAGCCGGCCATTGAGAGTTTATATCAGTATTCATGTAAGAACAGAACATATTTCAATAAAACGCTTTATATGTGTATATTATTGTAATATATTTTGTTCTTACTAATAATATAAGCATACATATATTAAAAATACAATCAACATCCAAACTGGCAGCTTACATAGAAAGGAATTAACTTTAAAAGATTTAACTTAAAATAGCAAATAACTCAGGAAACAGTCGTTTCTAATTCTTCAAGAGTGCAGGTCCACTCGAGAGGTCTCCATGACCTCTGACCTGGCTGGGTAAATCTTGAGGAAACAAATCATTCATGACACTGAGTATCATATAATCTAGACTCTTAAACATTCAACTTTATTAATAATCACAAAGACATAAGAAAGGTTATGTGTTACTCCATCCAGCAGATATCCATCAGAAAACCCACACCATCAGTACATACATGAAATAATGTATTATATATATATATATATATATATATATATATTCTTTTTTTGTATCTATATCACCAAACTAAGTATAAATCCACTCTAACATGTTAAAAGTGTCTTTTTTTGATTGTTGTTGTTTTTATTTTGTTTGTTTTTTTAATTGGTGAATTTCATGACCCTAACACATACTCTTATAATTCTACACTTCATCAGAAATCACTATTCACTACATATAGATTTAATTTAGCTTTTATCTTTAAATGGAAACTAAACAATTGACTGTCATTTAACTTTATTTATCTTATCCTTGTCCTATCCTTTGTTTTTTTCTTTTTTATCTGTTTGATGTGTATAATTTCACCTAAATTGTGTATTTTTAAATAGATTTTCCTTGTATGTGTACTGTTTCAAACTTTTAAATGTGCAACCCTTTAAAAGAAAAAAAAATACACTTCTTTATTTAAAACATATAAAGCTCTTTCAGCTAAGAGCAACACTTTTCCCCTTCACTTGAAAAGTGATGTGATGTTTAATTAAATAAGAAGAAGAAAAGGAAAATGATGGGAAAAATAACTCAATGATCAGAATCAAATTTCCCATCATTTTCCTTTTTCCATGTGATCAGCCGAGGACAAAACAGAAGGAATCCACAAATATCCACAATATCCTGGACAAAACACTGAAATAACAGGCTCTGTATGAGAGCTGCTCTTTGAAGAGAATAAGGCAGCGAGCCTAATTAAAAATAATTTGCAGTCAAATACCATAAAAATTTATTTTAGCAAAAGAAAACATATTTTGGACAGAATTCAGTGTAAATGTAAGACATTATTTATAAACCACATGATGAATGCTGTGAGTTTGCGTCAGGATGATACATGAGCTGACTTTTTGAGCAATGTTATGCAGTATTACAGGGTCTGATGCCGCTTGGATACTTTCATGAAATTGGCAACAAACATTTTACATAAATTTAGATGCAAGTTATTTTATATTTATGTATCAATAGGATGTGAGGTCTAGTTATCTGCCTATCTCACTCACTATCCTTCAGCTTAGTCTCTGATTTATCAGGGATCGCCACAGTAGAATGAACCGCCAATTATTCCAGCATATGTTAGACACAGCGGGTGCCTTCCAGCTGCAACCCAGTACTGGGAAACATCCATACACTCTCACATTGGCACATGCACAAATACACTAATTTAGTTTATCTATACTCCATGTCTTTGGGCTGTGGGGGAAAACGAATATTTACCTAGCTAGTGAAACTAAAGCATGTAGTAGTAATGGGTACATTTTTTTACTTAAAGAGCACATATGTTACCCCTTTTGCAAGATTTTTAGATAAGTCTTTTGTGTCTCGAGATGTTGTCTGTAAAGTTTCAGCTCAAAACACCCATCACATTATTTGTTATACATTTGAAAATATTTGCATTTTCTGCTTTAAAATTTTAGTGGATTATTATTATTATTATTATTATTATTTTTTTTTTCAAAATTGTCTTAAAATGTTTAAATTAAAGGCTTTGATCAACTTCAAATACTGAATATCTGTGTGTTTAAAAGAGAGTAGATATATTGTGTACAGTGGAAAACGAGGGGGAAATGTATCAATAAGTCATGACTGCAACAGTAAGTAATAATAAAAAAAGCTAAAGAAAAAAAACTTTTATTTTGGCGTGGCGCGTGACGTCATACGGTACTCCGGAGCTGAAGGTGGCGGTAATGCACCAAAAAGCTGGATGCCAACCGCCGTAAAATCATAAGAAGAAGAAGAAGACGTCATAAGGCTGCGCCGCTCCGTCGCTGTGAATCAACTGGAGTGGAGAAGAAAGGTTTGTTTTAAAGCTTTTACATGAATATAAACCGATTTATTAAAGTTTCAGGTTTTTAACTCGATGCTAAATGATGTACCTGCTGTTGACAATATTATTTTAACCCTTTAACCAACTTAGTACTATTTTACTCACAGTAATGAGGGCTATTGTTTGAATACAGCAACAGAAATGTATGTAATACGTGTTTTAATGAGGGATTACTTTATTAAACAGCATGATGTCATTCCAGCATAATGTAAACATCACTAGATATAAGAAATGAAGTGCTAGTTTTAATCAGGTCATTTGTGGCAGCTGTTTCTTGCTCGGACTTACCTGATTTTTCTGTTAAATACTCTCATATAAAGAAACTATTGAAGCAAGTGTTGAAGAGAAGTTATTTTGTTTCTGTTCATTGTTTTATTCATTTTAAACAGAAGATTTTTATTGTTTTGTTCATTTTAAACAGGATAAAGTGTCCAAACGCAGAGAAAAACTCCTGCTGAAGCGACTGATCTCCACACTGTTATAAAGATGGCGTTTATTAAAGAGGAGAGTGAAGATGTGAAGATTGAAGAAACATTCAGAGTCAAACATGAAGATCCGCAGGAACAAACAGGTTGATTTTTCCTTCTCAAAGACCAACTCAGTCATTTGATCCTCATTCATATATATTTTAATAAGAAGAATACTAAATTAAATCCATCTTGCAGCCCTGAGTGTGCTGCCTAGTTCTCCTAAACGCACATCAGCACTCACTGAAAGACAGGAATGAGTTTCTTTCTTGTGACTTGTTCTCATGTCTTTTGTCATTCTTTTTATGTATTATTAGTCCCCCATTTTCTCTGCCTTCTTAAGGTTATTGATTTTCTTGTTCCCCTACTGTTTGTAAAGAGTTCTTGAGCACTGGCGCTATATAAAATAATTTAAAAACAATAAATTAAAAAAGGTTGAACTGAGCTGAGGATATTTGACCTACAGTATTCTCCTAGAAGATATCTGCTATTACAGTGATAGTGTTGGCTTAGTACTTTCCATTTGCATATGTCACGTTGATCACAATTCTCTTTATTTCATCAACTTCTTTATAGGCTTAAACTTGTTTCTATTAGTTGTTACTAGTTCTCACAGATAGTATCTGAGTTATTATTATAATAACTAATTACCAGGGCTATTGTGTTTAAACAGGGTTTAATTATATTCCTCACAATAACATTTGTTTAAACGTGCTCCATGTATTTACTGCAAAGGACATCAACCTGGACAGATTGTTGTGCATAGATTTAGTTTATTATAGTTTCTAAAACATTTGTTCATTTTTCTATTTTAAAGAAAGTTTAAGTTGAGAAAAAAAAAGTGTATGGATACAAGTAGAGCTTGCTTGTTTTTACACAATATTTCAAATCTTTTGCTAAGAAATATCTAAAATATTTATTTTTATCACTCATTTATTATTGTATTGATACATGTATTAAATTATAATATCTTTTCCATCTGGGCCATTTGAAAAATTCCTTTGAGTCTAAAATTTTGTTCATTATAGTCTTAAAAAGTCTTAAATTTAACTTGGTGAAACCTGCAGAAACCCTGGTTTAAAGTATGTCAAAAAACCATGATGCCCCCAATATTAAACATGCTGAGTGAAATGGGCACAAAAATTAATTGTTATAAAACATTGTACAGTATTTTAAACTATATGATGTTGTTGTGGGACGACGTGAGACAAAACAAACAAAGTATAGTGGAACAATAACGTTTAGCATTGCACTGACTACAACTGGCCAACAAACTAGTCTAAAAATGACTTTTGCTGCTCCAGAAATGGATTACAGCATGCTGATGATATGCAAAAAAATGAGTGTAAAGTTCGTCAGTATTGACCATATTCTTCATGTACCAGCAGGCGCCGCCATTGGAATCTTTTTCGCTTGAGACTTTTTTTTAAAAAGAATAAATTTTTAGATCCCAAAAATAGTGTTACGCTGCTTAGGCATGGGACGATAACCGTTTTCAAGGTATACTGCAATTTGGAAAAGTCAAGGTTTTAAAACCGCTGAAATGTTCTGCTATACTGTTCGTTCAGTATATGTAAGTTTTTTTTTTTTTTTAACTTTAGGTTTCTTAGGACAACAGTATCTCCAGCAGAAAAAACTTTTTAAATTGTAAATAAATCTGTGTTTTTGAAACTAATGAAGACAGTAGAAGTCAATGATTAATTTGAATGATTTAGCCTGACATGTTTACTGCTCCAAAATATTATAAAAGTTTCTCAAAAGAAAATATATTGTTTTCAAAGGGTAAAAAAAAGTGTTTGTTTTTAACCCAGACATTTAAAAAGAATATATTGTAGAGCAGTAATCACAGTACAGTGAAAGCATGATGTTTTTATTCAAGGTTATCATACCGTCAGAATTTTATACTGGCCCATGCCTAATGCTGCTTGATGTTGCAAAACCATAATTTCTATTAAACAACAAATGTATGAGTGTATTGAGGTATAAGTTCCCAAATATCAGTCCGTTTGCTGAAACACATACAGTTTTGGCCAAATTAAGCCTCAAAATCACCCCAGAATGGATGAAAATGGCCCAATAGCACACAAGGGGAAAGGTGCACATTCCAGCCTTTATGCAGATGCTGTACAGGTATGTCTCATGTCTGCAAGGCAAATATTCAGCTGTGACCCTAGAACTTTTTTTCTGATGCGTTTACCAGTCAGGCACAGAATGAACAAGTGTTCCCTGTCTGCTTTATACATTTTAGAAAAACATTTTGTTGTAATTATGAATATATACAAATAAAAATAGGTCATTTACAGCTTAATCTCATTAAGTCATTAAGACAGCTTAATCTGTGCAGAATGTCAGACCCTGAGAAATGTTAAATAAACTTCCTGATCGGAGAAGAAGCTGGAAACCGGCTGTTGGTATCATTTTAAATGTCTCTTTGTGATTGGTAAAATGGTCTTAATGTCACTGTACTATTTCACTGGTATATGTGGATTTGGTTTTTGGCTTTGATAAGATCTTTGCCAGATGCTCCCCTCCTTAGAGATGGTTTACTCCTCAAATTCACCAGGCAAGGGTCTCGGTGACGCTTCTATTATCTGTAATTTATGGCTGTTTGTTCTGAGTTGAGTATTTTAAAGGGCCACGAAACCCCCCTGGCTAGGCTGGGTGTTTTCACACCTACAGTCTGGAAAAGCTCAGGAAAGTGGGCGTGTCCAGCTCTGTTTAGGAGGGAGTGTAAGGGGAGGGCATGAGGGAAGGTTTTACATAAAGATGGGAGTTTCCATTTGTGCACGCGCTCATTTTCAAATAAGCGACGCACACACACACAGACGCAGAGGGAGAAGTGACTGTTTACATTGACATCACATCAGTCATCTAATTATTAGCCAAATTATTAATTTGTTCACTTTAACGGCAGTTTGGCACTTATACTTTAATCCAGGAACATTTCCTGTCCCCCGTGACAAACGAGGTGTGAGAAA
The DNA here is from genome assembly GCA_903798035.1 of Danio albolineatus. NCBI lineage: Eukaryota > Metazoa > Chordata > Actinopteri > Cypriniformes > Danionidae > Danio > Danio albolineatus. Next base: position 8,397 of record CAIGQQ010027486.1, read on the forward strand.
CTGCTAAGAGTGTTGTTTTGATGGAGTGTTTGATACGTAAGGCAGAAATAAAATCCCTCCGCAGACTATCCTGTCACAAAATGCGGCAAAAATTCTACACAAGCAAACTGTTTGACTGCAGTGTTTACACTCGGAGAGCAGAATTTACAGCGGATCTTTCAGTCTTTAATATTGTACAGATATTATCGTACTGCAAACTCGGTAACAGTTAATCATTTTGACAAAGGTCTGTCTTAAAACACTGACAGATTTACGAACTCTACGAGCTACTAACTTCTCTATCTGAATAAACAACTAAAGAGCACTGATGGCTTACCATATCTTTAGACCAGGACAATCCACATGAACTGGAGCGGCGTCTGCTTTAAACCATTTCCAGATGCAGAAAGCTCTCGGGTGAAAAAATAAAGATCCTTACTGACGCATTTCTGCTGCGCGCGCGTGTGTCCAGCTGTGCTCTCATAGCGGGAAATGGAGACTAAACATGCAGCACATAAACACAACACTGGCGACCTGCGTCTCCTTTCACTTGTTTTGGAAGCACAACGTGTCGTCGCTGCCGTCTGGACACTGCAACACGTACACACAGTCTTCGAAGCTCTCATGCATATTAATGAGTTGCGCCGCATACACAATAGAGAGCGCTGATTGGTTTGAACAAAGGCTATGTCATGAATTAATGACGCACGCTCACTGACTTTGTTCACGCCGGGACAGACTTCCAGTCACCCCGTGGGAGAATACGCATGGCTCTCATCGGCGTGACGCAGCCTCAAAAAATAGTTTCAAACCGGAAGAACGAATTTGCTCGAAATAACGCAAAAACAACCAATATTCACTTTTTAGACAATTATATGTGTCCTAATAGTGTTTATAGCAGTGTGGGACACATATATGACTGTCAACAGCTCAAAAAATGTGTTTTGGTGTTTCGTGGCCCTTTAAGGGAAATGTGAACAAATATCATTGGGATCTTGTAGCCAAGACACCCCGTTGCTGCAGCGTACTTCTCTGGTCAGGTATGCATCTCTAACTCTTTGATTTATTTTTGAGTAGTGGATGTTGTATTTTTACAGTATCATCTCTGTGTAATTGGTATTATACAATTTTAACTGACAAATAAAATGTTAAGTTTCGATTTTAAAGGCACATTTGACTGTACGGAGCCGTTTTGGCATGACAGCATGGAGATCTTAATCATCTAATCGCTGATTTTAGCAAGTTGCATGGGCTTGGCTAAATTGACTAGTGAGCAGTTTGCAGCCAGTCTATTTAAATATTAGTTAATCCTGCACCCTCTGACTATCTTCAGAGTGTCGATATACTGTCCGTGAGAAGATGCATAAACCTGGGATGTGAAACTCTTAAGTGGCGTTTGGTCTCAATGAACGAATAACTGAAGAGTAAGGAATCAAATATAAATCAAAACTCTAAATTAAATCATAAATGATGAATGTGATTCGTTCTTACAAATAGAAATACAGTCTAAATTTGACAGTCACTTAAAATTGGAGTGAGATTAAATTCTGAGCTAAAAAAACTAATATAAATAAATTCTAATAAAAAACAGAATTCTTTTCAGAAGCACTAGAAAAGGCTTAAATGCGTTTAACCTTCGACCATGCTGTTAGTTTCGTCATTGGGCTAATAGATGGACCTCTACACTTTCAAATCTGTGTCTTATCAATATGACCAAGATGACTTTTATGATCGATTATGTAAGAAACTCTGAAAACTGGACTGACACAGTTTCATTCATTCATTCATTCATTTTCTTCCGCTCTTCCGGGGCCGGGTCGCGGGGGCAGCAGTCTTAGGAGAGAACCCCAGACTTCCCTCTCCCCAGACACTTCCTCCAGCTCCTCCGGGGGGATCCCGAGGCGTTCCCAGGCCAGCCGAGAGACATAGTCCCTCCAGCGTGTCCTGGGTCTTCCCCGAGGCCTCCTCCCGGTGGGACATGCCTGGAACACCTCCCTAGGTAGGCGTCCAGGAGGCATCCGAAACAGATGCCCGAGCCACCTCAGCTGACTTCTCTCGATGTGGAGGAGCAGCGGCTCTACTCCGAGCTCCTCCCGGGTGACAGAGCTCCTCACCCTATCCCTAAGGGTGCGCCCTGACACCCTGCGAAGGAAACTCATTTCGGCCGATTGTATCCGAGATCTTGTTCTTTCGTACATGACCCAGAGCTCATGACCATAGGTGAGAGTAGGAACGTAGATTGACTGGTAAATCGAAAGCTTTGCCTTTCGGCTCAGCTCCCTCTTCACCACAACAGACCGGTACATCGACCGCATTACTGCTGCCGCTGCACCAATCCGCCTGTCAATCTCACGTTCCATCCTTCCCCCATTCGTGAACAAAACCCCAAGATACTTGAACTCCTCCACCTGGGGTAAGGACTTTCCTCCAACCTGGAGATGGCAAGCCACCTTTTTCCGGTGGAGCACCATGGCCTCGGACTTGGAGGTGCTGATTCTCATCCCAGCCGCGTCACACTCGGCAGCAAACCGCCCCAGTGCATTCTGAAGGTCCATGTTCGATGAAGCCAACAGAACAACATCGTCTGCGAATAACAGAGATGAAATCCTGTGGTCCCCGAACCGGACCCCCTCCAGCCCAAGGCTGCGCCTTGAGATTCTGTCCATAAAAATTATGAACAGAATTGGTGACAAGGGGCAGCCCTGCCGGAGTCCAACATGCACTGGAAACAAGTCTGACTTATTGCCGGCAATGCGAACCAGACTCCTACTTTGTTCATACAGGGACGAGACGGCCCTTAACAGAGCGCCTCTGACCCCATACTCCCAGAGCACCCTCCACAGAATACCACGAGGGACACGGTCGAATGCCTTCTCCAAGTCCACAAAACACATGTGGACTGGTTGGGCATACTCCCACGAACCCTCGAGCACCCTGGTGAGGGTATAGAGCTGGTCCAGTGTACCACGGCCCGGACGAAAACCACATTGTTCCTCCTGAATCCTAGGTTCAACCATCGGACGGATCCTCCTCTCCAGTACCCTGGCATAGACTTTCCCCGGGAGGCTGAGAAGTGTGATCCCCCTATAGTTGGAGCACACCCTCCGGTCCCCCTTCTTAAAAATGGGAACCACCACCCCAGTTGCCCAGTCCAGAGGTACTGTCCCCAACCGCCATGCGATATTGTAGAGACGTGTCAACCAAGACAGCCCTACAACATCCAGAGACCTAAGATACACAGGGTGAATCTCATCCACCCCTGCTGCTTTGCCACTGCGGAGCTTGCAAACTACCTCAGTGACCTCAGCTTGGGTGATGGGTGAGTCCACCCCTGCATCCCCAATCTCTGCTTCCTCAATGAAAGACATGTCGGTGGGGTTGAGGAGATCCTCAAAGTTTTCCTTCCACCGTCCGACCACATCCCCAGTCGAGGTCAACAGCTCCCCACTTCCACTGAAAACAGTGTCAATGTGGAGCTGCTTTCCCCTCCTGAGGCGTCGGACGGTTTGCCAGAATCTCTTTGGGGCCGACCGATAGTCTTCCTCCATGGTCTCCCCGAACTCTTCCCAGGCCCGAGTTTTTGCTTCCGCAACCGCCCGGGCTGCAGCACGCTTGGCCTGCCGATACCCATCTGCTGCCTCGGGAGTCCTGCAAGCCAACCAAGACCTGTAGGACTCCTTCTTCAGCTTGACGGCATCCCTTAAATCCGGTGTCCACCACCGGGTTCGTGGATTGCCGCCCCGACAGGCACCACAGACCTTACGGCCACAGCTCCTCACGGCTGCGTTAACAGTGGAGTCGGAGAACATGGACCACTCAGTCTCCATGTCTCCAGCCTCCCTCGGGATCTGGTCAAAGCTCTTCCGGAGGTGAGAGTTGAAAATCCCTCTGGCCTGAGGTTCAGCCAGACGTTCCCAGAGGACCCTCACAATACGCTTGGGCCTACCAGGTCTGTCCAGCCTTCCCCCCTGCCAGCGGATCCAACTCACCACCAGGTGGTGATCAGTTGACAGCTCTGCCCCTCTCTTTACCCGAGTGTCCAAGACATACGGTCGGAGATCAGATGATACAACCACAAAGTCGATCATTGACCTCCGCCCTAGGGTGTCCTGGTGCCATGTGCACTGGTGGACACCCTTATGCTTGAACATGGTGTTCGTTATGGACAAACTGTGATTAGCACAGAAGTCCAATAACAAAACACCACTCGGATTCAGATCAGGGAGGCCGTTCCTCCCAATCACGCCTCTCCAGGTGTCACTGTCATTACCCACGTGGGCATTGAAGTCCCCTAGTAGAACAATGGAGTCCTTAGTCTGAGCACCTTCCAGCACCCCTCCCAAGGACTCCAAGAAGGCCGGGTACTCTGCACTGGTGTTTGGCCCGTAGGCACAAACCACAGTGAGAGACCTATCCCAGACCCGAAGGCGCAGGGAGACGACCCTCTCGTTCACCGGGGAAAACTCCAACACATGGCGGCTAAGTTGGGGAGCTATAAGCAAGCCCACACCAGCTCGCCGCCTCTCACCGTGAGCAACTCCAGGGTAGAAGAAAGTCCAGCCCTTCTCAAGAAGTTGAGTTCCAGAGCCCCAGCTATGTGTGGAGGTGAGCCCGACTATCTCTAGTCGGTACCGTTCCACCTCCCGCACAAGCTCGGGCTCTTTCCCTCCCAGTGAGGTGACATTCCATGTCCCAAGAGCCAGTTTCTGTGCCTGACGATCGGGTTGTCGTGGTCCTAACCTTCGACCACCACCCGTTCCACAATGCACCGGCCCCTTACGGCTCCCCCCGCAGGTGGTGGGCCTGCGGGAGGATGGTCCCACGTCGCTCCTTCGGGCTGAGCCCGGCCGGGTTCCGTGGGAGAAAACCCGGCCACCAGGCGCTCGCATACGAGCCCCAACCCCAGGCCTGGCTCCAGGGTGGGGCCCCGGCTGCGCCATACCGGGCGACGTCACGGTCCTTGATGGCATGCATAGTAATCATAAGGGGGGTTTTGAAATAACGCAATATTTCCAGTGTCTTCACTTTTCAGCTTTTGATGAGAGTTTTTAAAACTTAATGAAAACTAATGTTTTATTTATTTATTTCAGACCTAATTGAAGAGAATGAAGGGAGTAAAGAGGAGGAACATCATGTCAAAATTGAGGAAAAAACTCATTTACAGACTGATGGTATTTTGAAAAGAAGAGACGAGAATCGTTTCAGCTGCACTCAGTGTGGAAAGAGTTTTGGAAGAAAAGGCTATCTTAAGATTCACGTGATAATCCACACTGGAGAGAAACCATTCACATGCACCCAGTGTGGGAAAAGTTTCAGCACATCATCATCCCTTAATCTACACATGAGGATCCACACCGGAGAGAAACCATTCACATGCATTCAGTGTGGGAAGAGTTTCTGCGTATCATCACACCTTAATCAACACCTAAGGATCCACACTGGAGAGAAACCATTCACATGCACTCAGTGTGGGAAGAGTTTCTGTGTATCATCACACCTTAATCAACACCTAAGGATCCACACTGGAGAGAAACCATTCACATGCACTCAGTGTGGGAAGAGTTTCAGCCAATCATCATCCCTTAATGAACACATGAAGATCCACACTGGACAGAAACCATTCACATGCACCCAGTGTGGGAAGAGTTTCTGCGTATCATCACACCTTAATCAACACATGAGGATCCACACCGGAGAGAAACCATTCACATGCACTCAGTGTGGGAAGAGTTTCTGCGTATCATCATCCCTTAATAAACACATGAGGATCCACACTAGAGAGAAACCATTCACATGCACTCAGTGTGGGAAGAGTTTCAGCCGATCATCATCCCTTAAAGAACACATGAGGATCCACACTGGAGAAAAACCATTCACATGCACTCAGTGTGGGAAGAGTTTCTGCGTATCATCATCCCTTAATAAACACATGAGGATCCACACTGGAGAAAAACCATTCACATGCACTCAGTGTGGGAAGAGTTTCAGCCGATCATCATCCCTTAAAGAACACATGAGGATCCACACTGGAGAAAAACCATTCACATGCACTCAGTGTGGGAAGAGTTTCTGCGTATCATCATCCCTTAAT